>OX467714.1:16209800-16580378 GCA_950111635.1 Agelastica alni | reverse complement strand
CAGGTAACGCACTGATGATGGCTTAGCATCTGAAAGCGCATTGCAATTTTAATAAATGCATTTTACCCGAAGTATAACTTTATTTCTAATTATAATTAAAAATCATTGATCAAGTTTGAAATGTATAAGCTATACGGCGTAAAGTTTAGTTTTTTAACCTTTTAGTATTTAGGACCAACTTTTCTGAATTAATTTTAACCGCGCTTTCTTTCCAAACGTTTTATTGGATTATTATTAAAATCCAATATAAATCCAAATCTATTTTACTCTGCCACTGCTACGTCGGCGTCGCGTCGCTACAATTTTAAGATTCCACCATGAATATGCATCGATGTTCAATCGATCGCGGTGACCGGTGATTTTACGAGAACTTCCGATCCGTTCCCATTTTACTGGATTGTGCTGAAAGTGCAAAAGCATTCAATATATAAGTAAACGTGGCGTTTCAGTTCCACGATATTTTTTATCTAAACGATTTTGTAGAAACCGGGGTTTTTTATAATTTCCCTTTTTCTACACGGAAAAAATGTTTACAAATTTGGCTGGTTTTTACATACATACATACATAAAGTCACGCCTTTTTCCCATAGGGGTAGGCAGAGACCACTTCCTTCCACTTGCTACGGTTCTTACACACATCTTTTGCTTCCTCTACTTTCATCAGTACTCTCATACATGCTCTTCGGTTGTTGGTACTCTTGACCTGGCCTTTCTTCAAAACAATGTTGATCTGATCGAGATATGTTCTCCGAGGTCGACCTCTACCGACTTGTCCATTCACACTCGCCTTATAAATTTGTTTCGTCAATCTTTCTTCATCCATCCTTTCTGCGTGTCCAAACCATCTAAGCATTCCTTAATCTGGTTTTTAAACGTTTTAAATTAACACAAAATACCTACATACATACATATAGTCACGCTTTTTTCCCGCTAGGGTGGACAGAGAACTTCTTTCCACTTTCCACCCCCTTCCGAGATATTATCCCTAAAAGGTGGTCAGTAAAATTAAGTTTTAATTACACGACTCCAATTTAAATTGTCCACACCACGTTGACATATGTCTGCGACGCTAGAAAAGGAGTCAGTATAAAACTGTTAGGAACGGTGTGCACGTCTGATCCATCAAGAAAGAGAGTGCAACGCATGCAATAAATCAAACAATTTCTTTTTTTCGAGGTGTATAGCGGGTTTAGGACGAAAGAGAACAAACTTCTCGCTCTTCTTAAATCGCCGACGTTTCGATCTTTATTTTAGATCTTTCTCAATGCTTTTTAATTCGCGGAATTTTTAAGGCTGTAATGTCACATGAAACATGGTTACAATTAACACTGAGCAAATGATTAATCACATAACAAAACAATATTCAAACGAATAATTTTTATTTCTTCAATAATATTAAAATCACATACAAACAGCACAAACAAAGTGAGGCAAAAGAATATGAGTTAATTCTTACCGCAACGGCCCCAAAAATATAAAAAAATCAGTGGTCTGGGTGCGACTCGAGGGGTCCACACGACTAACTTCCCAGTGGAAAGAATGAATATATATATATATATATATATATATATATATATATATATATATATATATATATATAATTATTATTATAAAAAAATTGTTTATAACATATTATAATTGTCATAAACAATATTCTGTTTATGTCAACCGTATTCTTTTAAACTTATTCTTATCATTTTATAAGGGGGAGCTATTTTCAATTGTTTGTAACAATTGAATTTTTTTTATAATTATGATCAATAATCATTTATTATAAACAATATTTAATTATTATAAAGAATGCTTGATTATTACTAACAATAATTTTTCACTCTTTTAGCGTCTTTAATGCTACTCTCTCAATACTGACAGAACTTTTAAAATTCTACAATTCCTATTTTTGTTTTCTAAAACTATCTCTTTTTATAAAGTATTGTCATCATTTATAAATTGCAAAATTCAGGTAGTTTACAATTTTTTTCAGTTTTTTTATTCTCCATAAAAAACAGCTTTATCGATTTTTCTGAAAATCTAATCAGTTGCCACGTCTTTTAGTTCTCCAAAGAGTACTCTGCCAGCGGTCTCTCTACTGGCAAATTATGCCCGAGCTCAGCAGTAGAGGGTAGAAGAAAAAAAATATATATAAAAGTGAGCCGCGCCACCGATTTAGACGGTACAAGTCGGAAACCCCTAGGTCTTGTAGGCACTAGCAGAGCCACACGATAAACAACAAACAATTTGGTGAACTAAATAAATAAAACTATATTTACAATTCCTGCAATATATTAATTAAGTAAAAACGATGTTCTGATTTTTTTTTTTTTTTTTACAACAAATTCTGTATTTTTGGTAAAGTGGATTAAACGAATTTAATACACTTTTCTTAAAATAATATTTAAATTAATTATAACAATCTTTTAGACAATAATAAAAACCTAATGATGTACAAAAGAGAATTAAAAAAAAATGTTCACAATATTTAAAATTTCAAAAATAATTGGTTTTATATAGAATTCTTGATAGCAAAAGATTAAAAAAATACAAAATAAATGGACTTGCAACAAAAATAATAATTTGAAACCATCACAATAATTACATAATGTATATTCAGTAATGTATACGTTCAGATTCAACTTGGAGCAGGTACAAATTTAATGAAAATAATTTGTTACTTTTAAACTATTGAAAACACTTAGATCAAGCACATAATAACTGATAAGTTGATAAAATTAAACTCAATACTATGTAACCAATTGAAAACTTCATAGAGACGTCACTGTTACATCGATGATCCAAGAAACAGAAACACCAAGTAGTATTATCATAATAATTTCTGCTTAAACACCAAGCAACAAGTCTTTATAACACTGAAATTTATCGTCGATATGGATGATGGTTATAAATCCCGCTTGCGGTTATTTTAACTCGACACCAAAAATATCAACAACGAAGGTAAGATAGAATGGCCAAGTTAAAAATCAAATGATTTTTCTTCAAAATCCAATTAAGATGGCCCAAATACAGCCAGATATGAAGAGGAAACCGTAGAGGTTTTGCACACTTGTTAATATCACACGACGACACTAAAATCCTCACTACCGACTCCCAAGACTGACACCAAGCGACTGTCTCCAACTACTCACTCCCAGGCCGGACATCAGAAATGACACGGGGCACGCGTCAGCCAACCATCTTCGCAAATCTATGTTTCAAACTCATAATCGCGCTCGTCCGTGTTGATAGCCAGCCCATCCACACAGAAAATAAAAAAAAAACAAAAATATAGCTGACAACACACGACAATCGAGGCCAAAAATCAAGGCAAAATCTAATAACAAAAACCCCCACTCCATCTCCATTGATTAGCAAAAATGTCATAGCCATTAATAATTAAATCCTATCACTACTAGGTATGCAACACTATTTACAACGAATGATATACTTAAGTTAAAACAAAATACGGTATGCAAAACCATTTACGAGCACCAGACTATCAGAGACCCAATTACTAATGGAACGGTAGAAGGGAAAAAAAATAGGCACGTGACACAGTTTTAAGTTGCGTAATTATGCGTCGAATGCAATTGGTCTCACGTCGATATAATTTTTTGTTCTCGAGATAATTGAGACGAAAAATAATTTAGAACGCACTTACGAACATACGCACATACGTACAAACACACACACAGACGTCCGCTTAAAAACTATTGTATTCGACTCTGGGGACCTTGAAATGTGGAGATATGTCAAAATTCGGGATTCGCAAAATTGGACCCGTTACTATAACTTCCCGCTGGTAAGTTAAATATTCTACGAATTAAAAAACATTGAATAAAAAAAATTTAAAATTGATTGTTGTAATTGTAGATTTTCTGAGTCGTATTACTAAAAAAAGTATTAAGTCAACTAACGCTTGCTTTATAACTTCTGCAATTATGGACACTCGAGGTTTGGGAGTATTTCTGAAAATAATTTCATTTAGTTATAATGGACGGTAATGTTTATACATTTGTAAGTTACACATATTTCCCTAATGTCTTATGAAGTTTCGGAATCATTTCGGTATTTAGAAACTAAACCGATTAGAACAAAAAACCGTCGGTAATATTTCTCTTTCGGACGATTCCGCTATTTTTACGGTCACATTCCTTCCGGGCTTGATGAGCGGATTCAACGAAGTTTTTCAATTTTCCCTTATAAATGATTTAACTTTATGGGGATATCAACATTTTTTTAACGGAATATTTCGTTTAACTTTGTTCTGGATGTTAATCGTGATATAATAAAGAGTAACCGAATTATTAAGTTGAAACTAAAACTTTCCCAATTTTTCTTTAAAGTATCTTTTACAAGCGATACATTTTTCATTAAAATTTTCTTTATAATTTCTCTTAGTTCCTTAATTCTTAAATTAATAACTTTGGTTAATGCTTGTTAGACTAGGTATACTGGTTAAGAGATAATGAGACTGGTTAAATAAAAAAAACATAAAATATTTTATTTATATGAATTTATTGTGTGTTAGGCATAGAAATATCAGGATACGATGATGAGATAAGAAACCAAGCGGTAAAAGCAGCACGAACCTCAGCTTACCTGAACGACGCAATTCTCCGAAACACATATATCGAAGTCGAGAGCAAATCCCGAATCTACAATGCGGTCATCCGACCTAGATTAACATCTTCTTCTTCCAGTGCCTGTCCGTTACCGGACGTTGGCGATCATTCTGGCAATAATTATTTTATCGATTGCGGCCCTAAATAGACCCGTGGTGGAGATTGCAAACCAAGTTCTCAGGTTTGTAAGCCATGAGATCCTCTTTCTGCTCGGTCCCCTCTTTCCAAGCACCTTTCCCTGTAGGATAAGCTGCAACAGACCCTATCTTTCGCTGTTTCTCATGATGTGTCCTAAGTATTCCAATTTCCGACTTTTGACTGTACTCATGATCTCCATTTCCTTGTTTAAAATGTCAAGTACTCTTCTGTTTGTAACATGGGCTATCCAAGGGAAACTTAGTATACGTCGATACAGCCACATCTCAAATGCCACCAACCAGCACGAGCCCTCTCTATTCGAAAACGTATTTCGAGAGAATGATCCCAACTCTCGTTGGTTGTAGTTCCCAAATATTATGTAATCTCTACCTTTTCAATAAATGTATTATTTATAATAAGCTGCCTGGGTGGTGGTGGATTTTTGCTTATCACTATGTATTTGGTTTTATTCATATTTATATCTATTCCATATTCCTGACTGTGCATTGAAAGCTGGCTCCTTATATTTTGTAGGTCCTCTAGGTCCTCTAGTATATTAACATACACAGCGAAAACTGGACCAGATACATCGAACACAAAGAGAATATTAGAAACCACCGAAATAAAAATAGTGCGCTGAAAAAACACTTTTTGACAGGGAGAGAAGCGGGGACGTTGGAGAAAAAAATGTAGAAGAGACAACGTAAATAAATGGATACAGGGAAAAAAGAGAGAGTGGAACGATATATATTGTTGCTACTCATCCGGTATACGTAGAGAATAAGAAATTTATCAAGTAAGATTAAAATTAGACATGGGACATTTAAGTATCATCAAATTAATTAATGACAACCTGGACTTTGATTAAATGAAGGTCGTACAATTTAGTTAGCATCTAAATATATACACTTCGACATTTTACCAAACAATCAGTTTTTAATCATATATTAATCAGTTATTTGTTATATTTATGTATGTTGAAATTTAATATTATTGTAAAAGGTAATAGATAATATGTAATAGGTATTGTAAAAGTAATAGTTATATCATTAGTGTACTACGAAGGCGTAGAAGGGCCACAAGCATTTTTTTTTTCGAATCCTGACTTTAATCATGGGGGTCCGACTTTAAAGTCGCGCGCCCGATTTTAATATCAGGCGCCCAACTTTAATATCGGGCGCTTGGCTTTAATCTCGGGCGCCCGGCCTTAATCTCGGGCGCCCGACTTTAATCTCAGGTGCCCGACAATTTAATCTCGGGGGTCCGACTTTAATCTCAGGGGCTTGACTTTAATCTCGGGCGCCCGACAGTTATTTAGTTCTGTGGAGTCGTTGGAAAATTTTTAAAAAAATTCCGTTGCTCGAGATTTTTCATAGGAAATGGATCATCCTACACCTACTTAATACACTCTACAGAGTGTACAGAGTGACATTAAAGTCGGGATTCCAATAAAAATTGCTCGTGGTCATTCTAAGCCTTCGTATTGTACAGTTAAAGATGCAATTAATTAAGTAATAGTTTGCGTAACTTCAACTATAAGAAATGCACATACCAATACATTTCTTATAAAGTAAATATTTCGTTAAATAAATATATCAAGTGAAGAGTCCGAAATTTAGGGTTCAAAGTTGACGATAGTAATTTACGATTTCGTTGGATAGGAGCCTTTCCCTCCAGAATAAAAATCTCTCTCTTAAGGGAAGACCAGTTGGACTCCACTGTGTAAGACTTTTAGTTTATGTATGTTGGATTTTGTGTTGCAAGACATTTTAAAGTACTATTTTTACTCCTCGCTCACTTAAATATATCGTTAAATTTTTATGCAAGTAATTCTACGTTTTTTCTTTTAATAAACGTTTGGTTTCCATGCGGTCCTCAATCGTTTGTAACGATCACTTAAATTACGGTTTGTTAATGTTGTTAAATATTTTTGTAACTATATTTCCACTGAATTATTTTTTTATAATTGTAAAATTCAACTTTGTTATTTTTTTTTATAGTAGGATTGCTAACTACAAGCAAAATCAAATTTTGTCTAAGTTATTGGCAAGAATAAATTTTTATTTGTGGTTAACACAGAGTACTTTTGTTACTTTTTTTTGCAAAGGTGGAAAAAATCCGTTACGGAGAAGTTATGAGTCTGTAAGCTCAAGGTCTACTGTTAGACTCCCTGACTGAAGTCAGGTCTACTTACTAAATAGGCTATTGCCTCCGGTGACACTTAGGCCTGTTGGCCCATTGTATCTTGCCCTTGTTTTATATCATTGTACCCAATCCAGTACTTTCGTAAAGGTCGCTTAACTATCTGACAGGATGTTGATATGCGCGTTTTCAATATTTCTCCATTTGTTCTCCTTCGCGCATTGAAGGATTGCGTACACCTCTGCCTGAAATACGGAGGTGTGGACTTTTACCCGTATTTTTTTGCGAAGAAACTTCTCTGGAAGGCTTCCGCGGTGAGGTAAAAAATAAGTCCTGGCGTCCCTTATATGTTTAACCATTTTTAGTAGTTTTGATACCTCAAACTACCCCCGTATCCCGATTGTGACTAGCCAGTAGCCTATCGGGTTATCACTCAATAAGATAATCCTATAATTCGTAACAAGAAAAACTGCCCGTTACACTGTGTTTTATTCTAATTCACTCTGGTAGAAAAAGCCAAAGAAATTACAAGACAAGCAGAAATCATAATCTACGAAACAATCATACATTCATACGTCGCTCACGACGGTCGGAGCAATACTACCGTTTTATCAAATCGTTGCGTTAAAAGAGAAACTTACTACTGCGTCAACTTAAGACTGCGCATTGCAAACAAAGGAGGAAAATCCAGTTGGGGTGCCAGCCGGAGACAGAACGCGGGTTCTGCCTGCTGGTTCAAAACGCTTTTAAGACATTGGCGTAAAGGATTAAAATTAGAATAAATAAAATTTAAAACGATCTGTGATCACAACACCCTGTATTAATTCTTTTTTTGTTTTTAATACTTTAAAACATAGCTGTACTGTTGCAAATATCCTTAAAATTGTATAGATTGGATCCCCAATGTTAAATTAATTAATTAAATGGTTTTCCCGTATAAACCGATTTTAAAATTTTATCGTAAAAGTAACATGCGGATATTTCAAACTATTAAATGTCACGCCACAGACTAAAATGTGATTTTGGTAAATTTAAGCTTTAATCCTTGTAATGCAAACAAAAAATCTTTGGTCGCTCGTGAAAAGCATTTTCAGAATCCTGATTTTTTTTCTGGAATGAAGCCAGACGCGAACGGTGGTATGCTTACACGTGAACTTAGTAAATAATAGCTCTGGAAAACCTTGTTACAAAAAAAAAATGTTTTAATAAATACGAGATATCTCTCATGTTTGTTTTATCCTTTAAACAATTGTGTTTAATTTTATTTTTGTATTCTGTGTATAAAATGTATTTATATTGTTACAGAAAAATATTAACTTTCACCAGTGCCATATCTGAGAAAAAATGTGTGGGGGTAGAACACTTAGTAATGAAAGTTTTTAGGAAATTAATAAATTAAGTATAATTTTTGAAAAGTTTTTTATGAAAAAATTTGAAAGTAATCTTTCTGGCGAATCTGTTGATACAGATAATGTTCCAAGATTTTTTAAAAGGGTCACATATTCATAAAGTTATTGAATTAGCAAGCATAGCAGCCGCCCGCGGCTCGTCTAAGTGATCAGTGTTTCGGACATTAATGTACTGATTGCTAATCTGGTAATTTTTTACAAAAAAGTGGTAGGTGTGTTTCTTTTTTCTAGTGAGTAGGCTCTCACGCTTTGTTTAGTTGGAAGGTTTAAATACTCAAATACGGCGCTGACTTTTACCAATCTTAACTTTTATAGTGTTAACAATAATATATTAATAATAATGAGCTGGGGGCGGTTTCTTATAAAACCCGTCAGCGGCACTCAAACAATGTCCATTAGTCAACCCTAGTCCGGCAAACGCCTGACATTGGCCAAGGATATAAAGGCTTGTTTTCTCCTCTCCACCCAATCCACAATTAGGTCCATATGTAAGCCCCAGGTTGTGCATGTGATATCTAAAAGTACCATGACCGGTCAGTATGTGTACTCTCAAGGAGATTTCCCTATGGGGGCACTTGTCTTTGGTTTTTGTTTGCCAGTCCCGAATTGCCCCTCTGCCTAGACAGAAGGGCTGGCTCTGGGCCCACGAAATAAGTCTCCAATCCCGCTTTTGCTAACTTACCGGCCCTATTATTGCCTTTATTTCCAGAGTGACCAGAAACCCAGACAAGAGTGACCTTGTTGCTTTTCGCCAATGCGTCTAGGGTCTTTCTGCAACCCAGAGTCTATCGTGAGTAAATAGCCGGAGTCACTAACACTTTTATAGCCGCTTGGCTCTCCGAGCATATTTTGATGCTCCTACCGGTCCCTCCTATGGAGAGCACCGTATGTGCACATTGCATGATTGCTACAGTTTCAGCTTAAAAAAACTGTAGCTACTTGATCCCCTTTCTGACGATTATAGATTCCAGCCCCAGTCCTGACGCTCGTCTTGGAGCCGTATGTGAACTGGATGTTCCCATTGAGTAGCACTGGGTTCTTATCCATTTTTGTCGTTTCGAGAATCATAACTTAAATGGTCATTCCCAGACAAGGATAGCCGGTATCCTGTCCTGTCCCACGCTAATCACGTGATCGGACAGGACACCTTATGACATCTTGTGTTCCCAGACACTAGTTCCCCATTTTTGTTTATATTTAAGACGGTGCGCTGTCGTTGCAGAAGCTGCAATCACCTAAAGGTGAAGTGAGCCATTACCAAGCAGCGCTTCCATCGCCACCACTGCAGTAGTGCGCATGGCACCAAGTGCGCCTCTTATTACCAGAGTGTCGCCGTGTATGTCCACAAAACCATTTTGGGTATCAAGCCCCAAGTCTGGCCAAATGATTTTTGGCGTATCCAGAAATATACTTTCACGCTTGTGCTGCGATTTAAAAGTGCTTTTTTCAGCTCAGCTTCTTGTCTGGTGTAATGCCAAGAAATTTCACTGAGTTAGTAGGACTTTATTCCTCCAAGTACGGGGCCCTTCATGGGGCTTACCTTGCGGGTAAATACGACGAGCCCAGGCTAGTCTAGTTACACCAGTGGCACTAGAAAGGGACCTCGTATAAGGATAGCCAAAACAACAGCATACTCTTGCGTTTTTTTTCCTAATTTATTGGCACTGGCAGAGCCAACAGGCCAGTCGTAGTTTACGAGTGGTTTTATGAGTTAAAATTAACTAAATTACACTGGTATTTATAAAATTGGTATTAGTTTTAGGGTTAGTAAATGCCAAAATATTATTGTTTTTTATTTTATATATTTCATTGTTTCTTGTTATTTTGGTTATATGTCCAATCTATGTATTATATAGTTTTTTAAATGTTTTTCTTTTTTTTTTCGTTTTAGGCTTACAATGGGTAGCAACGCTACTTACATAGATATGTTTAACGTTTTTACAAAGTGGTATAAAATATTATAAATACTATTATTCTCTAGTGTCAGTAGATGTTTAATATTTATGGGAAATTTAATATTTTGACTTATAAATTTTGTTACAACTTATTAGTTTCTAATTTATTTAAGCTGCAATCTAAAATTACGTGCTGAAGATCGGCACTTTCATCACAAATGCATTAGTCGCTATTTGTTAAACCTAGTTTAAATTTGTAAGCAGGATATAGTGCATGATTTGTACGCATTCTACATATTAGTCGAATAAAGTAACGATTATTTTCACATACTCTTGTGTGAAAACCCCTTTTTCGTTCAGTGTTTAAGAAGTCTATCGGCCACTAAACACCATAAAAGTGGGGAGAGTACCCCTTCTTGCGGGCAGACTCTCCTCACCTATCCAGTGACCTCGACTGTATCTTGTGATGCTGTTACTCACTGCTCTAGCATGCCCCCGATCCACTCTACAAGATCTTCGCTTCTTTACACATTACTTTTAGTGGTGTGTTGTTTAAGGCACCTTTAATATCCAAGAAGGTGCCTACAATAAAGCGTTTTCTCTTCAACTGCTTCTTGATGACTAAAATAGCCGAGTGAAGAGCAGTGTTGATGGAGAAGACCATACGATATGCATGTTGATTTGGATGCAGAGGTTGCTGCGCCAAAATGACGTCACGCACATAAAATTCGACCAGCTTTTCCAATATTTTTAACACAAGGACGTTAAGCAGATCGGTCTAAAATCTTTTCGCCAGTTTTGACGTACTGGGTGTAAAGCCCAACACCTCGCAGACTCTCTGGTAAGTAGCCCAGATATTAACACCAGTCTTTTTTGTAAGAGGGCCGGAAATATCCGGTCCTGTCCTGCTGATTTAAAGGGGCCCAAATGAGCTAATGGCTTGTTTCACTCTGTCTGTTCTCACCACTTTGGATGCCAACTTCCAGTCTGGATTGCGCGGTTTATCATGGTATATCGGCAGTCTCTCTGGGAGTTGTTCCTCGGTCGTTCTATGGAATTCCGGTGTTTACATTAGCTAGGCAAACAAAATATGGTTACATATTTTAATATTGTTTAGTTAATAATACAATTCAACAAGAACCTTGAGTTTGGGTTAAGTTTGTCCAATTTTTATTACTTATGCCTGACTAATAAAAGCAAAAATAGTTTTACCCAGTAAAGTTTGCTTTTGTGGCTATCAAAAAGGAAATTATAAATTTCATTATATATAAAAAGAAAACAAACTTTAATTTATATATTAACATTACTTTTATTTACAAAACAGAGCTAAAATAAATCTACAAATACAAAAAAATTAATACAAACAAGCTTTAAAAATGAATATTATTTTTACTATTCGTACTAAATTATGTACTTTAAGAGACATTCTGCAACCAGTGAGTTTAGTTATCAAGCATTGTGGAAATGAGCTCTTTATAATTTTCCCCTTTTTTATTTTTAAAAAAACCATGGACTACTAGCTTGTTTTTCATAGGTGTTGAGTAATTGTGGAAATTCTTCTAAGACATTTTTAGTTTTTTTGGATTTTTTTTTGGTTTTTACATAGTTTACCAACTTTATGAGATGAATTTGTCATGATTGCTTTAAAGTTTATTAAAAATAATGGTTATCAATAATTTAAATTGGTATGCTTTTAGTTTAATCAAAAAAAATTTAAGGACTTCCTTTTCTGGCTGTGATAACAGCATGCAAACAACGAGCATGGGTTCTTTAAATTAGAGTTTAAAACACATCCTGCAAAAGGTTGTCCCAATTCCTACACCAGTACGTCGCAAAGCTCTCTAGAATTTCAAGGAGCCACCACATGTCTCCGTAAACGTCTCCTTATCTTATACCAAACATATTTAATCGGATTTAATCCTGGAGGTCGACCTGGCCAACAAATCGCGAGATTTGAACCTCGTCAAGATAACTATCCCAGCAACGTGGGGCCGTGTATTGTCATGCATAAAGGTTACGTCTTCCTTAGAATAACCATCAACGGTACAACATGACCATCTAGAACCTCTGTCAGGTACTTATGCGCTGTCAAAGTCCCATTCTAAATATCAGTAATTAGCCTTTTTAAATTTTGAGGTTGATTTTTGTCAGTCAGTGTCAATTAAATAAAATACAATTTTTATTAAAAAGAATTATCGTTTGTTAGGGAAAATTATTTTAAATAATACCTGACCAATTTTTTTTAGAATATAATTTTAAAATTACTTATTACTAAGGTGAGATGTCATATGTTACACATCATATACGACTACTGTAAGACTCGCTCGTTTTATTTTGATTCTGACGGAAGTTCTGTTGGCGTTTAGCATTGGTTTTTAGTATTTTATTTCCACCCTGACGTTTGCGCTTTCCATACTCTTTTGGACTCTGAACACATGATTTCACTATTGTCTCCCTATAATTTAAATATCACATGAACAATAAACGAATGTAAACAGTAAACACTTGTATCAAGTTATACAATTTTATCAACCTACTTTTCTAAATCTGTATTACACACATTTGCTGCAGTTTCCATTTTTCAAAACTTAATTGCAATAATAAAACAATATTTACCTACCATATGATCTAACACAATAAATTATAGTTTAAAAAAACGAAAAAACACGCTTTTAGCGTTAATCAAACTAAAAAGTAAAAAATAATTCTTAACATGGGAATAAAGCTACTGACGAAGAAAATTATTAAATTAATAAACCCGGGCCACGCGCGTGGCAGGCGAGCATTCTACAACTGAACCACCGATGCATTTCGTTACGTAACGATTTCTACTAAATCGCACTACCCGTAAAAATCCTAGTCCACATTGAATAACATCTCCATTAATACCGAAGCTAAGGACTTAAAATTGTAACCAATAAACAACAACAGCTTGCCTGTCAACTCCATATGTCCAACTCATTGATATTTCATACAGGATGTTTTAATCTTAACCACCAACATGGACAATTTAAATCATTTATAAGTTGCTTACTTTAAATATAACACCCTGTACTTTTTAAGCCAATTCGTTTGGTATCGGTATTCCCTATACCTAAATCCAACCACTTTTAATGTATTTCATTATCTTAGTTAAAACATAACACTACTTCATTCTTCCAACATTAGTAAAGGGTACGTAGGCCTTGACTGTCAAAGATTTGATAGTTAGAACGTTATTGTTTGTGTTGTTTTGAGAGTTATCTTAACCAGTTTGTATTTTATAGTAAATAATGGCAAAAGTAGAATTTACCAATGATGATTTTTTAAATCTAATTATTATTTACGGCGAGTGTAATAAAATTGTTAAATGGACTTGCCGTGTTTTTGCAGAAAGATATCCAAATCGACCAAATCGACTGGTGATATTGTAAAAAGATTGCTTAAAAACTGCCGTCAGTTTGGTCAATTTAACGTTTTGTGTTATTTTACGGCCTCTCCAAATGCCTCCATTAAAGATTGAGAGAGAGATCTTACTTTGTCGACGCAAACAATTCATCGCATTTTAAAAAACACAAATGGAAACCATTTTCATATCATTTGTTGCAACACTTACAATTAGGTAATGATCTGTTTAGAACTATAGAAATGATTTATTTAATCGACATAAGCGATAAGAGAACGCTGTGGTGTAAAAAAGGTGTGGTTACAATGATAGATAAAGGAATGCTTAGATGGTTTGGACACGAAAAAAGGATGAATGAAGAAAGATTGACGAAACAAATTTATAAGGCGAGTGTAAATGGACATGTCGGTAGAGGTCGACCTCAGCGAACATATCTCGATCAGATCAACATTGTTTTGAAGAAAGGCCAGGTCAAGAGTACCAACAACCGACGAGCATGTATGAGAGCACTGATGAAAGTAAAGGAAGCAAAATATGTGTGTAAAAAACGTAGCATGTGGAAGGAAGTGGTCTCTGCCGACTCCTACAGGAAAAAGGCGTGACTATATGTATATATGTATGTAGGAACTTTGTTCCCAAAACTCTGGGCTTGATGCTGGGCTGCAGCAGGTTTCATTCTTGGGTATAAATTCAATTCACCGACCTTTCGTTTAACAGCCGAACGCTTATATTTTTATTTCAGTTAATATTTTTGGTATGGACCCCTGTTTTATGCTCGCGTTTATTCCGCTTTCGCAATAAAAATTAGTATGTGCAACCCGTGCGATGTTGTCGATTGCTCACTCGAGCGAATGAACGCTGTCGTGAGCAATCGCCAACTTATCACACTAGTTGCACAATATACTATTTCGCATTTTGATTATAGACATGTAGAAGCATTTTTCAATGTTGTTGTCTCTCTAATATTAATAGTAGATTATTTCAAGATTATTTCGTTCGCTGGGTAAACTTAGGCGCACCATGAAAAGTCCCTTTAAATAAAATATACTATTTTTTTTTTAAACGTACAATAATAAGGTCATAAACACGAAATATGTAACACAGTTAAATACAAAAATGGCTCGTTGACATCTCTTATTTTATAGTAATTTTGCAAGTTTTGATTTAACATCACAACTCATGACGTTTTATCTGACAGCCGCCACACTAGCATACTAAACTTTTCTCTCAGGCCCTAGGAAAAAGTAAAAGTAAAACTGCCACTGGTAAAAAGTTAAATTATTCCGCAGTCAGCTCAGTACAATTATGGCTTATTTATTGCACGTTTGAAAAAAAAGTAATAGTTTCCTACAGATCGAGATTATAAAAACAACATTTCGTCTGATAATAAAGTTTCTAACGGTGTTTCGCCACCTCATCCGATTAGAAGTCAGTTCGGAAGCCCCGTTGACGTTTAGATCAAGTCACATTTTTTTTAGATCCACCCAGCGTGTAGGGAGATCTACCACGTCGTCGACCAGTGGGAGGATGGCCTTGTACAACTAGTTTTTCCACGTTGTCATTCCTGTAAATGTGCCAAAAAAATGTTAGGGCACGCTTCAGTACTATGGGGTACAGGCACCTTGGATTACCAATTTCATTTAGAATTGAGACGTTCGTTCTATGTGCTCCGACGCGTACAGAAAAATGAAAAAAACCTGAGATCGGACCAGACATATTTGTTTTGGTGATGTTAGAGTCATGCCATTTTCTATTAAGTTTTGTCATGGCTAGTCGTGCCTGTTGAATGCGCCGGCGGATTTCTTTTTCGCTGCTGCCTGTGTTTTCAATTACCGATCCGAGGTATACAAAGTTCTGCACCACTTGACAGCTTCCAACTTGGAATTTTTGAGGATGGTTGTTATGTTCTCTATCTATAATCATCACTTTGGTCTTGTTGTAATTAACTTTAATGCCGTAAGCCTCGCTAGTTTGTTCTAAGGTATTAAGGAAAGCTAATAGTTAAGCTTATATACCTAATGACAAACTTAGTGAAATTCAAGAAAAATGTAATAACTCTTACCCTAGATTAAAATTTACAATGAAAAAAGAAACCAATAAACTTTCTCGATACAACAATAATGCCCAACAAATTTGGGGAAATTTTAAATTTTCACAAACTGGTTCACTTAACCATATGCAAACAACGAAATATATACCTTTACCATACGTACAAAAACTATTTAATAAAATCAATAAAACAGTTGAAAAATACACTACAACCATAGCACATCGATAACAAAATACAAATAACATTTTATACACAAAATTGAAACCTAAAATTCCAAAAAATAAACATATCCACACCGTATATAAAATACCATGTAAAGACTGCAAAAGTAGGTACTTATATAGGTCAATTCAAACAGTACCTACAGAAACAAATACAAGCCCACAAATATTTAAAAACGGACATTACAACTCTATCCAAACATGAAAAGGAAAATTTACATAAATTCGACTTTGATAAGGTTGAAATCTTGACCAAAGAAATGAATCCAAAAGTCAGAAATATCTTTGAAGTGATCCACTCAAAAAAATATTGTATTAGCAATAGAAACAACATAAAAAAACCTCAATCAAATCTACAATAACTTATTGTAAAAGAAATCTTTACAAAAAAAAGTTAGAAAAGAAAATTTTTTAAAGTTAGGTACAAAGACTGATCTTTACATATTTCCATTTTTCATCAATCCAAACAGAGCTGCTCATTTACTATAACTGAATATACCAAACACTCAAATGTATTTGCAATAATAAAAGGAGGAAAAATGAAAGAAATATTAATTAAACAAACGACATTAGATAGAATAAACCACAATCTTAAAAATTCAGCAACGTCTCATTTCAATCGAGAAACATGAAATCAGAAAATAATTCTTGTTAAATTACTTTTTAAATTTTGTAAGTTTCTGTAATATTTTTATCATTTCTATTGTTATTATACTGTGGTATGTTTTTTAATTTGCATGTATTACATTATTTAACATTTCTTAAACCCCCATCAATATGTATCCAAACAGGCAAATCTACGGATTTAGCACTAAATAATCCCTTCATTCCCTTAGCCATAAGGAAATTGCGCTGGCCGCTTTTCTAGATAGAGAAGGAGCGTTCAATAACGCCCTACCACAGTCACTTTATACATTAATTAAGGAGAGAGGAATCTGTAACTGGATCAAAAGCACGGTTAAAAACCGATATATAATATAATCACTGCATGGAGATTCGGCCAGGTTTATATATATATAGATAGATTTAGATTTCTCACAACTTTTCATATCATAACAATTTTAGGGTATCGGAAAAGAGAGTTCTATTTGTATATTTTCGGAAATTTTATTTGTCAAAGAGACAGTGTAAATATTGTTTCACTTCTACTGTCTGTGAACTGCACACACACACACACATTTTTTTTTTGATAACCCCCTGATAAGAGTTTACAAGTTTTAAATGGTTAAACTGATTTTTATGAAACTTACAGTTGTGTTATGTACATGTTATGTCCTTTTATTTGATATCCCACTTGTGTATATTTAAAAATATTCGATTGTTCATCCCCACTTTCATCCCCCATATCTCCTTGCGTCGGGGGGTTGAAAATAAATAAAAAAATTTTAGCTCAATCGATGCAGAACTTTTTGAGTTTTTAACATACATACATACATATAGTCACGCCTTTTTCCCGTAGGGGTGTGCTGAGACCACTTCCTTCCACTTCCTACGGTTCTTACACACATCTTTCGCTTCCTCCAATTCTATCGGTGCTCTCATACATGCTCGTTGGTTGTTGGTACTTTTGACCTGGCCTTTTTTCAATGTTAAACCAGTCCGTAAAAGCTCCGTTTATCCTGGCACAAGCAATGGAATCCTTGTAAAGTGATTTCAGTACTCGTATTAAACTACCACTCACCACATACCTAGACATTGTTGACCACAATTCACTCCTCACTACTCTGTCGTAGGCCTTTTCCAAGTCTATAAAAGCGCAATAGACCTTCTGACTTTTAGCCAAGAATATTTCGACTATATCTCGTAATGAAAATCCCTATCCATACATCTCCTTCCTCTTCTAAATCCTGCTTGCACATCCCATATCATCTTCTCAGTTTAATTCGTTATTTTTTTATTCAATATCTTTGCATACAGTTTGCCAACTATGCTAAGTAAACTAATAACTCGGTAGTTTTTACAGTCCTGCTGCGTTTTTAAAACGTACACAAACCAACATAACATTTTTGTAGACAGATAAATGAGTAATAGGGCTGTTATTCGATTACATAAAACAGTCACAAAACCTATCTGCATGTAAATTTCTAGTAATACTTGAAAAAGTAAATTCTGTCAAATAATGACAAATTTTTTTCTCACGAGTGCAAACACTGTCAAATAATGACATTTTTCGGAAAACGCTAACTTTGTGTTGAGATTTAAAATCGTTAAAGGCTAGTTTGTCAAACGGTATTAAAAAAACATAATTTTTAGGAACTAAGGTAGTAAAGGTAAATAATCAATGCTCACACAAGATATTTTTTAGATAGTTATACTCCTAAATTAACCAATGAATTAAACATTTTTAGCGAGTATCAGCGATAGTCTACAAAGTATTTGCAAATTCAAAACAAAACTTGAAATATTAAAATAAACTACAATTTTAGCAAGTATATACGATATACAAATTACCATTTATATTTCTAGGAGACTCACGTCTAATCTGCGATACATAAACAAAATAAAATTTAGTTTCTGCAACTGTTGTAACGTATGACATTACTTTTTTTATTACAACATTAAATGGTCGACACTTGTGCAAGGCTGGAGATGCTGCAAAACCCAAACAAACACAATAGAGATAAATACAGACAAACAAGTGCAACAGCACGGACATTTGAAATAAAGAAAAAAACACACGAAACAAAAATGTTACAGGACCTGGAAGAAAGTAAAACAAGTAACAAAATCAGGAATTTTTTTCAAGAACTGAGAAGCATTAAAGGAGGCTTCAGACCGAGAACGGACATGAAAACAGATAACGGAAGATTAGTGACAAATAATAGCGAGGTGATGGATGTGTGAAGAAGTTACTTTGACCAATTACTAAACGCACATCAGGACCAAGAGAAAGTTACGATCACCTACTAGACCGCAGATCCACTGGTCAAAGAGCCAACTTTTGAGCAAGTAACGAAGATGATTAGCAGGTTAAAAAATAACAAAGCTCCGGGTAATGACACAATATCAGCAGAGTGTTTCAAATATGGAGGAGAAACTTTTATTAAACACTTCCGCACCCTTATACTCCAGATTTGGAAAGAAGAAAAAATACCAAGCAGTTGGAAAGAGTGTCATCGTGCCCCTACACAAAAAGGGCGACATACTACAATGCTCCAACTATCGGGAAATATTATTGATAAATACTGGATATAAGGTCTGGTCTCTAGTACCACTCGAAAGATTAACTTCCTACGTAGAGCATCAGCTAGGTGACTACCAATGTGGGTTTAGAAAAAAGCGATCAACCGTAGATCAGATCATTACAAACCGTCAGTTAATGAAGAAGAGCTGGGAATACGATAAAGTCCTACATCAACTCTTTATCGACTTTAAACAAGCGTATCACAACGTCTTGAAAGTGAAGCTGTGGAATGCTATGATAAAACTAGGAATCCCAAATAAACTTGTCAGTTTAACAAAGATCAGCATGGAAGGCTCCGCAAGTACAGTACGGATCGAAGGGAAGCTTTCAACCTTTTTTTACTATAAATAATGGCATAAAACAGGAAGACGCCATCTCCCTACTCATTTTTAATATAGCCTTAGAGAAGGTAGTAAGGGAGGCAAAAACGGAGACTCTTCTTTTCATAAATCGGGGCCCCCGTCTCGTTTTGGCATTTGCGGATGACATGGACATCATTGGAAACACAACTGAGAACGTCAAAGATGAATTTCTAAAAATAGAATCTGCAGCGAAAAATATAGGCCTAAAAATAAATGAGAGTAATACCAAGTACATGACCACATCAAGAACAGAGCGGAGGGATCGAATAGGACGAAATGTGATGATGGACCAATACAACTTTAAAAGAGTCTATGAATTTAAATATCTGGGTGCCACTATCACGTCAGACAATAACATGACCTAGGAAATTAACATCAGAATACAAAGTGCCAATCGCTACTGTTTTGCATTACAGAAAATAATAAAATCCAAAAATGTATCTCGGACGACTAAAATAATAATATACCACTCCATTGTAAGACCGATTATGTACTTACGCCTGTGAGACCTGGACCATGACGAAACAGAACGAGAACAGACTGAGGATTGCAGAGAGGAAAATCCTACGGAGTATCTACGGACCTACAAGAGATAAAACTACACAACAGTATCGTAGAAGGAGAAACAGGGAAATAGAAGAACTATATGATCAACCGGACATTGTAAAATTTATTAAAGTGGCCATGTCAAAAGACAGGAAGATGAAAGAGTTGTCAAATTAGTATGGAAGCAGACCCCGACCGGTAGAAGACCATTAGGAAGACCACGACTACGGTGGAGAGACAACATAGCATCAGATCTTAGAACTCTGAATATCACGGGAGCAGAAGAGCTAATGATAGACGGAGTGCTATGCAGGGGAATTGTTGAGTCAGCCAAGACCCATCCTGGGTTGTAAAAGCTACAAAGAGAGAGAGAGAGAGAGAGAGAGAGATTTTTGCAATATATTTTTTGGAAATAAAAAAAAAACTAAGGATTTATTATCAACGAAATAATTTTGTAAACTTTACTTCATTAACTTGATATTTTTTGTTCATTAATTAATCCTTTTTTAATTATTTTGGTCGATATCAAATGTTTTGTTTTTTACATTTGAGTGGAGTTGTTGAAAGCGATTCATAAATGCGTCAAAAATTATTAATAGTTGGGCTGTTTTTCTTGTTTCATTAAAACTACATATGTTATTTCGTTTTTAAACAAGATCCAAATAAACGAATGATGTTTCCAGCGTTTTAATGACCAATTATCTCATTATTTTTATGCATGTATAAAACGGGTTTTGCAAAATGTTTTTTTTTTGAAAACTGACTATGAGTGAATACGAGACAAAAAAGAAAATAAATTTTATATTGTAGCAATTTAATTTTAATTTAAAAATAGTGAAAAGAATTGACAAACATTTATTTTTAACAAGATAAAATTTATGACAATTACATAGAGGTGGACAACAAAATAAGAATTTTTTGATCTTGTTAAAATATTGATAATAAAATACATACATTTAGTAATTATAACAACAAATTTACCATAATTAAAGAAATATTGGTCTCAAATAAACTAAGAAAGTTACATTACAAAATACAACACCCGAAAACAAAAAGTAAAAGGCGTAAAAAATAAGTGCAAGATTTTAGCTCCACTTCATATGCATCACGAAAAACCCTAATCAAAGAACCGTCAAGCAACAGAGCTGAAAAATTATTTAACATTAGTAGAAACCAGGTACAATAAGTCAGATTTCTTTACAGGTCAAATTCCAATTAGGGGATACCACAGAATTACGAAATGTTATGACCACCTTTTAATTGAAAAACACAAGTTCTAGAAGCAATGAAATGTAGTGAAGATAGCCTTTAAAAAAGATCTATTTGGATTTCTGAATATAAAAAATTTATTTATTTTTACTGTTACAAAACTGTAACAGAAGTGAAAATGTATGTATAGGTAACCAATTATTTTCACTTGCTACGGTTCTTATACATGTATTTCGCTTCTTCTACTTTCAATAACGCTTTCACAATTGCTCAACGGTTGTCGGTTTTCTTAACCTGATCTTTTTTTAAAAACAATTTCGATCTATGTTTGCCTAAGGAGTCACTTGAACCCCAGATGCGCCAAGAGACAATTGCGGCATCGATCCTTGTCCTTGTTTGATAAGTCAGTGACTTTTTGAATTTCCCACGCAGTTACTCCAAATGCAACAGTGCTGCCGTCAACTATAATCTATTAGTGGGCAACTTTCTAATTTAGAGCAAGCTACGTCGTGCAGTTGGTATTTGATAGCCGTTCAAAGCAGACAACCTCGTGAATTTTTACGAAAATGGAAAAAAGTGAATTTCGTGTGCTGATTAAGCATTACTTTTTACGTAAAAAATCCATCACTGAAACTAAGAAAAGACTTGATAAATCCATGAAATGATATTGGATGATCGGAGAATGAAAGTGCGTGAGTTGGCTCATGCTGTAGGCATCTCAACTGAACGGGTCCATCATATTTTACACGAATATTTGGACATGAAAAAACTCTCTGTGAGATGGGTGCCGCGATTGCTCACACTCGACCATAAGCGCAATCGTGTTACCACTTCAAAAGAGTGTTTAGCGATGTTTAGCTCTAATCCGGACGAATTTTTGCGCCGTTTTGTTACTGTGGATAAAACATGGATCCATCACAACACGCCAGAGACCAAGGAACAATCGAAACAGTGGGTTGCTCGGGGTGAACGTGGACCAAAGAAGGCGAAACAGAGTCTGTCAGCCAACAAGGTCATGGCCACAGTTTTTTGGGATGTACGCGGTGTCATTCACATCGATTACCTCAAGAAAGGTAAAACGATCACCGGCGAATATTATTCAAAGCTATTTAACAGATTCGACGTTGCTTTAAAGCAAAAACGGCCGCATTTGGCGAAGAAGAAAGTGCTGTTCCACCAAGACAATGCACGTGTGCACACTTGTCTAGTCACGATGGCCAAAATCCACGAATTGGGATACGAACTGCTACCCCATCCAGCATATTCTCCAGATTTAGCCCCCTGCGACTATTTTCTGTTTCCAAACTTAAAGAAATGGCTGGGCGGTAAGAGATTTGAGTCGAATAAAGAAGTCATTACCGAAACAAACACGTATTTTAAGAGCTTTGAAAAAACCTATTATTTGGAGGGAATAAAAAAATTTAGAAAAACGCTGGACTAAATGTATCGAGCTGAAAGGTGATTATGTAGAAAAATAAAATGTTTATTTGCGAAAAAAAATTTGTTTTATTCAAAAAGTCACTGACTTATCAAACCGCCCTTGTATATAGTCGGGCAGCTTGCGCCTCGTATGCGGCTCGTTTAAAAATTTTTATCCTCGAGAATAAAAAGCCTTCCAGTTTATATCCTACAGAGTCTATTTTTCCATGTTGTTCCTGATTTTTGAATTTTGTTGGTATGTTTCTGATCTCATTTAAAGAGCTACCTTCGTAATTAAAAAATTATGTGGCCCCTCTGTAGACTCTGACGTCGTGGATCACTAGGGAGGGGGTCTGCCGTACGATAAGATAGTCTATAATAGATCGGAGGTTTCTTGTGTGTTACGTCCGTGTGTATTTATGTATTCATTTATGGGGAAAGAAACCGTTCATAATTTTTAGTTTGTTCTGTTCGCAGAATGTTATTT
Source organism: Agelastica alni (assembly GCA_950111635.1). Classification (NCBI taxonomy): domain Eukaryota; kingdom Metazoa; phylum Arthropoda; class Insecta; order Coleoptera; family Chrysomelidae; genus Agelastica; species Agelastica alni. The sequence goes on along the minus strand of OX467714.1, from coordinate 16,557,312 downwards.
ATCTATGTCCATTGTCATTAACAACATTTTTTTCATATTTTTCAACTATCCTGTCTGACGACCCTGTCCATGTGCGGCTATTTAAATCACCGAGTATTAAAATCTCTCTACCCTGACCGACCTTCGTAATTTCTTGATGTAGCTGCTCAAATAAGTCGTCCTTTTTCCCGACTATGGCGTCATCGTTGACCGCATATACTCCAAATATTGTTACTTTCTGACCATGTCATTGATTTTTATAATTATTTCGCTGATTGGTTCCCAGGATGTTATAAACTTCCTTAGATGCTTGGATATCAATATTGACACGCCCTGTTGTGCTCTTTTGTCCCTAGATACTCCGCTGCAGAAATGATCATACTGTCCCAAGTTCTCCGATCCTTGACCTTTATTTTTGGTTTCGGTTACGACTGCCAATTCTACGTGTAACATCTTAAGTTGGAATATTACCTCATTTATCTTATTCGAGAGGCCCTGTATATTTTAAGTTTCAATTATTTTTATCCTTTGCCACGTCTTTTTCGTTCTCTAAAGAGTACTCTGCCAGTGGTCTTTCTACTGGCAAATTATGCCTGAGCTCAGCCGTAGAGGGTAGAAGAAAAAAAATAAAAATATAAAAGTGAGCCGCGCCACTGACTTAGACGGTTCAAGCCGGAAACCCCTAGGTCTTATAGGCACTATTAGAGCCACACGATAAACAACTAAGATTATGGTGAACCAAATAAATAAAATTATAGCAAAAATATATTGGATACTTTACTCACACAATAAATTAAAATACACAGCTCAATAACAAAATTATAACAAATATCATCAAAATTAACAGCCAACAATAAAACGAAACTTCAAAATTTACAACTTTATAAGACAACAATAAATCAAAAATCCAAAGTTTACGGTTCCATAAAATAATTAAAACAAAGGTAAGAATAACAAACCCTATTAAGTTACCAAAAAAAACGTATACAAGTCAACTTTTTAACAATACTTCATCAACGTTCACGTACGGCTGCTAATTTACTAACGTTTTTTTTTTCACATAAAAATTTACACGGTTAAAACAATCGAGCTATTTAAAAATATTTCTTTTTACGATGGCTGTCCTTCAAAATAGCAATATTGTAGGATATTTACAAATAAGTACGAAGAAAACGTTTTTACTTGGACACAAAGAACTATTGAGAATATTACTTTAATCCTTTAATCAAAGTTCAGCCTTGGCATATTATCCAATGCAATAAATAGTTTTCAACAGTTTACCATATTAATAAATTAAAACAAAACTTAATCGTGGTGTCAAAAACAAATCACGTCGTTTAAATATTCTAAAATAAATCACTTGTAACCTTTGGGTATACGAATTCACTAATCCTGTGGCCTACTCCTGTGGCCGGACTGATTATGGAACTGCACCTGCTACTTAACAATGGCTTCCCTTCATCAGATATCGCATGCGGTTTTTTTAACTCGACAACAAAATCCAAAATATCAACAACAAAGGTAAGATAGAATGGTCAAGTTAAAAGTTAAATGGTTTTTCTTCAAAATCCAATTAAGATGGCCAAAATACAGCCAGATATGAAAGAAAGAACCGTAGAGGTTCTGCTCACGTGTTAATATTAAATCGTTCCAAAAATTCTCACCACCACCCGACTTCGAAGACTGACACCAATCGACTAACTAAACTACTCACTCCCAGGCCGGATATCAAAAATGACACGGAACACGCGTCAACCAACAATCTTCACAAATCTATGTTCCAAACTCATAATCGCACTCGTTCGTGTTGATAGCCAGCCCATCCACACAGAAATGCAAACCAAACAATAATATAGCTGACAACACACGACAATCGAGGCTAAAACTCAAGGCAAAATCTAATAACAAAAACTCCCACTCCATCTCCATCGATTAACAAAAATATCACAGCCATTAATAACTGAATCCTATCACTTCAAGGTATGCAACACTATTTACAACGAGTGATAAATTTAAATTACAACAAAATGCGGTAAGCGAAACTATTTACGAGCACCTGAGGAATACCAGACTATCAGAGATCCAATTAATAATGGAACTGTAGAAGGGAAAAAAATAGGCACGTGACACCTTTTCCGTAGCTTGTGTCATCGTAAGTGATTCCGTCCGTTCCGAGGCTGTTGACTAGGTCTTCTAACAGTTGAGTTTTTTCTGATTAGTTGGGAGTTAACCCACCGCCTCAACCCCCTACCAGAAGAACCAGGTAATTTGTAATCGAGGTTGTCTTCCCCTAGCCTATGATGATCCAACGCCGATAACTGCGAGGCAGCAGCTTCGTCTGTAATCGTAGACAGGGGCCCTTACAGCGTGCTATCATCCGGGCCAGATGAACCCTGGTTTTTTAACGAGGTTGTTACTCCTCCCCTTCCTCCTTGCTCATCTCTTGTATGATGAGGCCCCAAGGATAAACTGGCATAGCGTAAATTTTCATCCTCGAGAATAATAGCCATTATTATACGCTCGTTGAAGAATTTACTATTTTACAATTGTCCAATACATATTTTAAAAAGATTATTTTCTATTTTATAAATAATATACTGTCGACAATAAGAACAATAAAATAGGCGGAACTAAAAATATTAAAAAAAGATTAAAATTGGATGATATTAATTTAATCTCACCTAAATGGTTTTGAAATAAATAAATTTAACCTATATCTATTTGTCCTTTGTGGTTTTTGCTTGAAAAACGACAGCCGCGGAAATTTTATCTAAATCTCGGAAAATTAGTTTTCTGCTCGACAACGCAACGGTATTTTTAACTTGGCTGAAAATTTATAATCTGAAAAAGTGTAACCGCATCAACAGCCAGACGGAAAAATATGAGAAATTTTAATTGTAGTTTATTTTAAACAAAAAGATAAGCATATTTCCAGTTGAAATAAAAAGGTTTCTTTCATAAATGAAGATTTAAACGTTTTGCTTTTTTTTGCTGGATCGTTTGAAAATTTATTTAAACGGAAAAATTAAATATCAGTGGTCTGGGTGCGACCCGAGAGGTCCACACGACTAACTTCCCAGTGGAAAGAATGAAAAAATACCATATGTTTTGTTGTTATAACCATTATTATTAAAATTATTATAAAAACCGATTTCGAATTGTTAATAACAAATTATAATTGTCATTAACAATATTCTGTTTATGTCAACCGTATTCTTTCAAACTTTTTTTATCATTTCATAGGCGGAAGTTATTTTCAATTATTTGTAACAATCGAATTTTTTCTTTATTATTATGATTAATAATCATTTATAAGTAACAATATTTAATTTTATAAACAATGCTTGATTATTACTAACAATAATTTTTCACTGTTATAGTGTCTTCAATGCTATTCTCTCAATACTGACGCAAGTTTAAAATTCTCCAATTTCTATTTTTGTTTTCTAAAACTATCTCTTTTTATAAAAGATTGTCATCATGTTTTTCATACAGATATTCCTAACATGCAATAACATGCAAAAGATCTTAAAATTCTCTATTAAAAATAGTATAATTTATAAATTGCAAAATTCAGGTAGTTTACCATTTTTTTCAGTTTTTTGATTCTCCTTAAAAAACAGCTAGACCGATTTTGCTGCGTAATTATGCGTCGAATGCAATTAATCCCACGTTGATATAATTTTTTGTTCTCGAGATAATCAAGAAGAAAAATAATTCCGAAAGTTTACCAATTTTTTCAGTTTTTTTATTCTTCATAAAAACAGCCTAACCGATATTGCTAAAAATCTAACCAGTTCTAAATTGCGTAATTAAGCGTTGAATGCAATTGATCCCACGTCGATATCATTTTTTGTTTCTGAGCTAATTGAGAAGAAAAATAATTCCGAAAGTTTACTATTTTTTTAATTCTTCATAAAAAATAACTTAATCGATTTTGTTAAAAATCTAATCAGTTCCAAGTTGCGTAATTATGCGTTGAATGCAATTGGTTCCATGTCGATATCATTTTTTGTTCTTAAGATAATCGAGAAGAAAAATAATTCCAAAAGTTTACCATTTTTTTTAGTTTTTTGATTCTCCATATAAACAGCCTAACCGATATTGCTAAAAGTCTAACCAGTTCTAAATTGCGTAATTAAGCGTTGAATGCAATTGATCCCACGTCGATATAATTTTTTGTTTCTGAGCTAATTGAGAAGAAAAATAATTCCGAAAGTTTACTATTTTTTTAATTCTTCATAAAAAATAGCTCAATCGATTTTGTTAAAAATCTAATCAGTTCCAAGTTGCGTAATTATGCGTTGAATGCAATTGGTTCCATGTCGATATCATTTTTTGTTCTTAAGATAATCGAGAAAAAAAATAAATTCTGAAGTTTTATCATTTTTTTCAGTTTTTTGATTCTCCATAAAAAACAGCTTAACCTATTTTGCTGAAAATCTAATCAGTTCTAAGTTGCGTAAATATGCGTCGAATGCAATTGGTCCCACGTCGATATCATTTTTATTTTCTAGATAATCATGACGAAAAATAATTCCGAAAGCAAATACAAACATACGAACAAACGAACATTCGAACACAGACGTTCACTTAAAAACTATTGTATTTGACTCTAGGGACCTTGAAATGTGGAGATATGTCAAAATTAGGGAATCTCAAGATAGGACCCATTACTATTACTTCCTACTGGGAAATTAAAAATTTAAATTTTAGACACGTATTGCATTTACCAGTAGTTTTCTTTCTTTAATAACAACAGTCTTATTCATTCAAACACAAACCCCTAGTTACCAGACAAAATGACATTATCAAGAATCTAATTTAATCGTAATATTGATCTTACTAAATATCTTACTGTTGTTCTCTTCGAACTGCCTTTAGTGACTTTCAACAGTAAACCAACTTCAGCGCAGCGGTTTTTAATAAATCAATAGTAGGTATGGTCATTTTCACGCTTTTTGGCATCTCGTTATAACAATCACGTGCATAAGGTAATTCGATTCTCTTTCCTTGTCTTAGTTCGTTAAAATATTCCAATAAATTAACTAAAAATGTGCCCTGACTAAATCGGTTGAAAGTACGGTCAACGGATTCTTTAAACTGACTTGCCAGTTTCTAATTTATGATGTATCAAGCAAATAATGATGGATGAAGCATACATACATATATACAATATATTATAGTGACGCCTTTTTCCCGTAGGGGTAGCCAGAGACCAGTTCCTTCCACTTCATACGATTCTTACACTCATCTTTTGCTTCCTCTACTTTCATCAGTGCTCTCATACATGCTCGTTGGTTGTTGGTACTATTGACCTGGCCTTTCTTCAAAAAAATGTTGATCTAATCGAGATATGTTCGTCAATATGTTTGCCTCATAAATTTGTTTCGTTAATCTTCCTTCATCCATCATTTCTACGTGTCCAAACTATCTAAGCATTCCTTTATCTATCTTTGTAACCACATTTTATTTTATATAACAGCGTTCTCTTATCTCACTATTTTTTACTCTATCCAACCGAGTCGCTCCGGCTATACTTCTTAGACTTCTTATCTCCACAGCAATGATCCCATTTCCATGCTTCTTCTGCCAAACCAAACATTTACTACCATATATAAGTGTAGGAACCAATACACCTCCATGCACAGCCAGACGTGCCTTTTTTGGCTGCATATAAAGCTATGCAGTGCCCCATTTATTTGTTTTCCTGCCAAAACCCTTCGCTTAATGTCACTGTTATACTTTCCATCTCTCATAAATTTTAAAACCAAGTACACAAATCTATTTACTTGTTCCACTTTTTTTCCCTTAATAAGAACTTTACAGTTTGTCATGTTTTCTTCTTTTTAAAAAACCATTATTTTTGCTTGCATTTATTTTCATCTCTTTGATGTTTAGGGCATCATGCATAACATTAACCACCACCTGCAACTTCTCTTCAAATGACGCTAATATGACAAATCATTCATTTCTAATCCATACGCACTCTCTTTCAAATCTTTTAAACAATCTTCTATGTATAAGTTAAACAGCCATGGCGAAGCCACACATACCTGTCTCACACCTTTTTTTATGTCAAACCAGTCCGTGTAAGCTCCGTTTATCCTAACACAAGCAGTGGAATCCTCGTAAAGTGATTTTATTGCTAGTATTAAACTATCGCTCACTCCATACATAGACAATGTCGACAACAATTCACTCCTCACCACTCTGTCATAGGCCTTTTTCAATGGATGGAGCAAATGAACTTATTTTAACTGGGCGCCAGAATTTTTAAAACGAAGTTTCTTAACGCGGCTTACGGGTAGTGCGATTTAGTAGGAATCGTCACGTAACTAAATGAGACGGTGGTTCACTGCCACGCGGGCAGTCCGGGTTCGATTTCTGGCCGATGCATTCTTTTTGTGATTTTAACATTTAATACATAATTTTTTTAAATTGTAATTAAGGTATTCGCGAACTACATTTTGAAATGTTTGGCATACCAAAACGGAGACAGATAATTTTCTTGGTAAATGGAATAGTTTACTGACGAAAAAATTAATGTAACTGTTCTAAAAGCGTGGGGTGCTTTGTATGAAAAACAGAACGGTGACATTAATTTTCTCGTCAGTAATTTTATTCTTATAATAAGAATTATTTTTTAATTTTTAGTTTGATCAACTCTTTGATCAAATTTTGTGAAAACGCATTTGCTATTTGTGTTAGATCATACGTGAATATTGTTTTATTATTGCAAGTTTTGCAAAATGGAAACTGCAGCAAATGTGTATAATACAGATTTAGAAAAGTAAGTCGATAAAATTGTATAACTTGATACAAGTATTTACTGTTTACATTCGTTTATTTTACATGTAATTTGAGTGTTTACCATTTATTTTACTATTTAAATTATGGGGAGACAATAGTGAAATCATGTGTTCAGAGTCCAAAAGAGTATGGAAAGCGCAAACGTCAGAGTTCAAATAAAATACAGAAAATCAATGCTCAACGCCAACAACAATTCCGGCAAAATCAAAAAAAGATACAAAAATGTACATACATACATAAAGTCACGCCTTTTTCCCATAGGGGTAGGCAGAAACCACTTCCTTCCACTTGCTACGGTTCGTACACACATCTTTTGCTTCCTCTACTTTCATCAGTGCTCTCATACATGCTCTTCGGTTGTTGGTACTCTTGACCTGGCCTTTCTTCAAAACAATGTTGATCTGATCGAGATATGTTCTCCGAGGTCGACCTCTACCGATTTGCCCATTCACACTCGCCTTATAAATTTGTTTCGTCAATCTTCCTTCATCCATCCTTTCTACGTGTCCAAACCATCTAAGCATTCCTTTATCTATCTTTGTAACCACATCTTCTTTTACACCACAGCGTTTTCTTATCTCACTATTCTTAACTTTATCCAACCGAGTCACTCCGGCTATACTTCTCAGACTACTCATCTACGCAGCATTAATCCTGTTTCCATGCTTCTTCTGCCAAACCCAACATTCACTACCATACATAAGTGTAGGAACCAGCACACCTCTATGCACAAAATTTTAAACAATTATATTTGTTTTTTAACCAAATACCTTGATCAAAATTTATAAATAGCGTAAGGAACTTCGTTTTTATCGTCTCTATGTTCAATGACACCACATGGCTTTTTTTATTTAAATAAGGATAATGTGCTACAAAAACCCTTCTTTATATATATAAAAAAAAACAATTATATTCATGAAACCTTAATTAGAAAAAAAAGTATAAAAAATTAAAAAAATAAACAGTTGTTGGGATCTCTTACAATTTTGGAATATATAATAGTCTAGGAACTGGGAGGCTTCTCAACGTCATGTTACCCTGGATTTTGGGGTGATTCCTTGCTTGGTTCGGTTGTGTTGACCAGCCAGTTTCAATTAAGTTGGTACTGGGTATGTTTGTAATAAGGGCTACCAAGTTCACCCTTATTCACTTTTTGGATAACCATGTCAACGGTATTTAACCAAAATCAATTCACACAAAAAATAACAATTTTTTGATTAGTTAATAAAAATTTTAAATTACAGTGCAATGAATTTAATTATATCGAGTAATGGACCCAATAAATTAATTTTAATAATATGAATAAATTGGGGAGCGGTTTTTTCCGAATCCCACCAAAGGCACCAGAATAATGTCCATTAAAGTATTAAAAATAATATAATAGCAATTTATAATATTAAAAATGTGTCATCGAATTAAATGTACAAAATCTGATTTTTAAAAAACCAGCTACATTCACTGAAGGATACCTATACAATATACGTATATGGTAGGTAAACTATCCATCAGAAAACAACTACTTTCCTGACAACGCGCCTCGACGAACATTAAATTATATCTGATAGATAATCATGCACAATCTCTTTCTAGCACTGTGCAGAGTTTCGCTAAAAAGACACACTTAAATATCACTAACAACCGTCACGACAATACCTATGCTATGAAACTGCGATAAATGAGTGTTTTCCCACAAGTAAATTACGCACATGTGTATTAAAAAAAGACGGATATTAAAAATTACGTAGTAGATTATCTTAATCACGAATTTTGTGACAATTTCTATTCAGTTACACCTGCATCCATCTTTTGGTGTCACTGATGAATCTTCCATTGTCTAAAGAAATATTAGATAATGGTATCACTTGGAATTCATAATTTCTGACATAAAACTTATCTGTAACTTCTCTCAAGCAGATGGAAGTTTTGGCATAATCACAACAATGTTAAAAGATTCTTGAGCATATTATTTGGTTTGTAGTATGTTATGGAAAAGTAATTAATTTCAATGTTTTTATTGCAACAATAAAAACTTACCGAATGTTTTAATAGTTATTTATTTACCAAGGGTATAAATAGATGTTTATGCCCTGAGGGCGACGTTTTACAAACCCGAGGGCCTCTGGCCTGAGTGTTTGTGAGTCAGCCGAGGGTATACACATCTGTTTATGCCCGCGGTACATACATAACTTTATGTCATATTAGTTCGTTATTGCAATCCAATCTCAATACAAATCAGTATTTTAAAAAATCCGGTTTGAATTAATAACATTGCCATTTTATTATAGTAGACACCATCGTCGCTAGGTGAATGTTGACAAACGTAAATGTCATAAAATCACAATCATTTTTATGTGTCAAAGTTAGAAGTCAACATGTACGAAGATTTTGGAATTCCTGACGAAATTATTAAAAAAGCAAAGAAAGCAACTAAAAATCTGTTGCCAAAAAAGTTTAAAGAAGCTTACAACATGGAATACGAAAAATTATTAAATTGGATGCAAGAAAACTACGTAAAAGATGTTAATGAAACAGTGTTGCTTGGATACTTCGGCGATCTCGCTAAAACATTTTTTCCGAGTTCCTTGTGGTCCAAATATTCCATGGTAAAGAAAACTTTAATAGTAAATAAAAATATTAACATTGCTAATTACTATAAGTTAATGGAATATTTGAAGCAAACTTCGAAAGGCTACAAACCAAAGAAGTCTAAAATTCTGTCTAGAGAAGATATTTTAAAATTTATTCATAACGCACCGAACGAGACGTTTTTAATTAACAAAGTTGCATTAACATTTGAAATATTTGGTGGATGTCGACGGCAAGAACTTATGAACATGTTGGTTACTCATGCAGAAGATAGAAAATTGGTTTTTGTGGTAAATGTACCAGAGACAAAGACCAATAAAAAACGCATTTTTACCATTATAGATGAGGGTGAAATGAGCAGTTTAAAGCTAATAAGAGATTATATGTCACTACGGCCACGTGGTTGCTCAGAAAAAAGGTTTTTTCTGACCTATAGACAAGGTCGATGTACTGTACAGCCAGTAGGAAAAAACACGTTTGGAAAAATTCCGTCCATTATAGCGGAATATCTGGGTTTGAGTGATCCTGAGAAATATACAGGTCATTGTATGCGTCGAACGTCAGCAACTCTTCTTGTAGAGGCTGGAACCAGTATGTCCACGTTGAAGCGCCATGGTGGATGGAAGAGTATGTAGGTTGCTGAAGTATATTTAGAGGATAGTTTATCTTCAAAAAATGAAGTTTCAAGAATGCTGGCAGGTGTACCTTCCGGGTCTGGCGTTTCGGTACAGAAATTTGAAACTCAAACTATGAAACATGAATCGTTTGCTGCAGGCAACTTAACTATCACCGGATCATTTCAGAACTGCCAATTTTATGTTAATTCGTCAAAATAATTTTCATCGAATATTTACATATATTACTATATTCCGTTTGTAATTTCATTAATAAAGGTTATTAAATAAGTTAAACAAAAAAGTATTTCTCTTTATGCCCGCGCGGGCCATAAAGTGAACTTTATGCCCGCACGGGCATAAAGTACGACATTAGATAGTTGGTAACTAATTAATAAAAACACAATAATGAACTAGTATGACATAAAAAAATGAAAGTATAATTGCCATTAATTGCTGTTAAAAGAAACTTGTTATTAAATTGGTCTTATTTTTTGAAGTATTGCAAAAAGTAACTTAATTCTTATACAAAGGACGGAAAACCCTTTGCTCACCAACTTTGCTGTTACTCAGTTTCTATGGGTTACTATTAACAGACCCTATTAGCGTTTGCAAAAGTCAGGACGCCACCTGATTAGTTATTTATAAAGTTTGCTTGTAAGTTATCATAATTTTGCAGAAAAATTGAACCCTATTAATCGACCTTTAATTTAAAGTTAGAAAATTATGCCTGGTTACTTAATTTTGAAAGTAGGATTATTGTTAAAGGATTTTTAAACATCTCAGGTTAGTAACGTATCTAATGAGATGAGAATAGACTTTTTATCGACCTTTTAAATTTAAGATTGAAAAACCAAAAGAAAAATGAATGAACAAAGTACTATAATACTAACTGCTGTGTTAACAAATATTTTTATATTTCCATAAAAAAAATTATTACAAAATATTACGCTTTAATGCATTTTCTCATAAATATGCATCAATGGTTTTTGTTACCAATGCTTTTGGCATGCTTGAAAAAAAAGGAGGGCACGAACAAAAGTTCCAATAATGAGAAGATTGTTTTCTATTTTCTCTTATAGCGTTGCACCACAATATTAAATACACTAGAAGCTTCATTCATGCACAAAAGTAGGGCATATAGTATGGCAGCTTGTGTATTTCCTTAAGATTAAAAACATTGAATAATGGTTTATGATATAACTTAAATTATTACCAGCATTTATGTACATTTTGTTTCCATTGACATATGACGTTTTCCTCCTTCAATACCCCATTGCCATGGATATTACCTACAAATTATGCAACCAGTTTTAAAATTATTCTGGGTTATCTTTGTATCGTTTTAATCATATTTTAAAAAATTAGATACCTTTTACCAACTTTTAATTATCCACTTTTTCTGTTAAATCACTAAACACAACTGAATCGTAACAAATCACAAGAAAAATAGATTGTAGATTGTAGGAGGGGTCGTGAAGGCTATGCTGCCTCTCAAGCACTTCGACCTATCAGATCTTTTGTGCATATCCATTAATCTATTCGAGGCCCGGGATTCCGAGACTTAAAGCAAAGTTTATCAGTTTCCTGGGAGCTAAGAGAAAGGCCTCTTCCAGAAACTTGAGCAGAAAAGAGCTGGGTATTCGCAAAGCAAATGTTCTCGCAGTTCTCGCAGAAGCGGTAACTATCACTCTCTGTTTTACCCATCTTTTTCAGGTGATACCTTAGAGGGAAGTGTCCAGTAAGAAGTCCCGTCACCAGTTTAAAGTCTTCCTTGTCCAATTCGAGAAGCTGTTTAGCTTTCTTTGGCGAAAGGTTTACATGCAGGAGCAAAAACGCATTTATAAAAAAGTCTTCAGTAAAAAGCCTTCAGTAAAAAGGCCTCCAGTCAAAAAGGGTCAGTAAAAAAGGTCCAGTAAAAAATAATCCAGTAAAAAAGGCCGATTACTAAAAAAAGAATGTCACTAAGAATGATTTTCGGCTATATTATCTTACATTAACGACAAAAGTCTCCGGCATAAAATATTTTAATCAATGAATAAATCAGTCAAGTGGTTAATGCTAGTTGAAAGCGAGATCATATACAAAAATGTAAAACTATTCTTACCATTTAAATTGCACACATAGAACTTTAAGTATATTATATAAATGCACTTATAAAACTTCAAGTATACGAGTACAATAAAAATGTATTCGACCTTTTTTAACTACTAAATAAAAAGATTTAACTGACGATGGTTCTTTTCATTCGTATCAGCGCTAGTACAGAACACTTGGTAGGGCGGCTTAATATCAGGACCGGCTTTGAAAAACTCTCAATAAAAATTTCCGTTGCAAGGGTAAAAGCTTGGACCGTAAATAAAGTCTGCAAACGAAAACTAAAAGCCTTCTAAATGTGGACATACCGCATAATCTTGAGAAAATCATGGAAACTTCGAGTGACCAACGTAGATGCTAATCCTGAACTAAATAGTGGGAAAAGATGGGTGGAAAAAAAAGATCTTAACTAAAAAACTTACTAAGTAAATGGTTTAATTTATCAATAGGTGAAGTATTAGAGGTCGCAGTTTTCAAAGTCATGATAACTACGATGATAGCCAATCTCCGCAGTGGAGACGAAGAGGAAGATGGCGGCTACTCAATAGGACATTTGCTTTTGTTTTATTTGTTTGGGTCATAAATATCCCGCTGCAGTTATTGAATGTAAAGTTGTCACAGTTTAAAAAACTGCAACAATTTTTCGTTTTAAGCTGATAAAAATGTGTATCATTTCAAAGTAATTGTTTTTTTTTTGACGGTATTTTTTGGTTGTGTTAGGTATCATTTTAATTCGTTGTGCCCATGATGAAAATTATTTTTATCGATTCTTTTAAATATTAATGGCTATTGTGTTATTATTGTTTTTAAATAAACTGCTTCACAAAAGTTAAGGAAGTTCATAAATTAATAATTAATAACGGATATGCTTTTCTCAAATATCGATTACAGCCAAGCAACGCCTCTGCTACTTTCAATAAGGTCGTTGAGGTAGCCTTAATCGATTTTTCTCCAAAGTTAGGGCAAAATCTGTCTAAGTTCTTAAAGTGTCTATAGGGGTGGTTAATAGGAATTAAAGGCTTTTTGTAGCTGGTTCCAAGCATGCTCGATGGGATTGAGGTCATGTGCCAAATGCGGGATACCAAAGAACTTGTACGTAAATCTGCGCAGTCATGTTCCCATCAAGCACTAACAACTCTGTACGACCATTAAAACAAATGCCTTCCCAAACAGCAACTGTATCACCTCTTAACGAATGCACAGCTCATCCATTTCTGGGCACTAGAGAAAGAGTCCATACACAAACACACCGATTATTAGAAAACCGTCCATACCTCCACTATATGTGAACAATGCAGACCTTTATTCAGCATTCCAATTTAGCTCATGTCACTCGAGCAAGCATATGAATTTGTGTTAATAGAACTCTTGGAACTCTTTTTAAAATTCGTCGTGAATGTAAGTTAACCTCGTGTAGTCTTGGATGTTCTCTACAGGTATTGTATAAACAGTCAGATAACGATCTTGTGCGAGGGTGGTAACCCTTGGTCCGTCAACTTTTAGGTCTTTATATCACGTTTCCAGTTGCTCGATATCTACGGAGAAGCCGCGAAATGACACTTTTGCTGACTTGAAAAACGTCCGCAACTTCTCTTGGCAGACGACCCGCCTCAATCATACCAATAGCCCTATAAGCTTCATCCGCACTAAGTTAACGTCTAGGCATTATTTAAAACAAAATTCTAACTTTTAAATTACAGTTGACTGAAAAACATAAAATTAAAACAATATCTGATGTTAAAATCTTGAAAACACAAAAATACAAAATTAAAACTTATCAACTTGAAAACAAAAAGCTAGTCATACAAGCAAGTAAACATTCAATATATTACGGACAAAATCTTGGTAAATAATACAGTTAATAATTTTTAACATAAATTAATTTATTAAAATATAGAACTAATACAAAATCACTGCAATATTCAGTAGAGTTGTAGAAATTTTAATTTACACATTTATTTTTTTAGTGCAAATAATAACACAAATAAAAATAACATAGTTTATTTTATAGTAAAACATTTCATTGTACCTACGTACTTTAGAAGTAATAAATAATTGTACGGTACAAATTTACTTAAAAATAATTGGAGTTGAAACGTCGTTTGATGGCTCTTGCTACAAAATATCTGACAGTGTTCTTTAAAGGACACTCGGTCATTTTTTCAAAAAAAAAAAACCTGTCGTGTCTAAATTTCGACGTGACTTTATACACGGTCTATGTTTGGGAATGCCGGAAAGACCCAACTCTCAGGACACACGTGACAGTTGGATAAAGTGGCGCGGTAGACTGCTTCAAGTAGACGACTACTTGTGATGTTTTCATGGCTGGTCGGTTTTTTGACAAATAGTTTATCATCAGATTTATTTACCATCGGATTTATTAAGAAAATTACCTTTTTAACAGTTAAAAGGGAACTAGGAAAGTTTTGCACTATGACGATATCACGTGGCGCAGAAGTCTCAGTTTTGGTGCATGTTGAGACGTGTTTATACTTGCACACTATGCGCTGCGTCTATGCAGTCTTTTTCTCTCCACTCAGTCCAAATAAATGGTTTTGGTAGCACTCGTGGTGACTCCCAAGACAGGTTTTGGTCTTATAAACGCAGAGTCGGCTCCCTTTTTTGCAAGAATGTCAGCTTTATCGTTGCCCTTCACCCCCTGGCGCAGGCACCCACAACAAAGCCACTTTGTTGTTTGGACGAAGGTACTCCAGGGATTCGATGCAGTTCTATCCAAGCTTATTTGTAAAAACATTTCCATTTATTGTTAAATTGTTGTAAATAAACCTTTTTCTTACTAGTTTTGCTAAATAAGCAAATTTTTAATGATGCAACCAGACACTTCATGTCCAAACCATCTAAGCATTCCTTTATCTATCTTTGTAACCACATCTTCTTTTACACCACAGCGTTCTTTTATCTCACTATTTTTTACTTTATCCAACCGAGTCACTCCGGGTATACTTCTTAAACTACTCATCTCCGCTGCATTAATTCTATTTTCATGCTTCTTCTGCCAAACCCAACATTCACTACCATACATAAGTGTAGGAACCAACACACCTTGATGCACAGCCAGACTTTCTGGCTGTTTATAAAGCTATGCAGTGCCCCATTCATCTGTTTTCCTGCCAAGACCCTTCGCTCAATGTCACTGTCATACTTTTCATCTAATATAAATAATGTAACCTAATATAAAAAGTCATATTAGTAACTAGGAAGAAGCTCACAACTAACATTTAAAAATAAGGTTCTGGTATAACAAAAAATCTTTAAACTGGTATGAAATTATGGTCTTCAACTATGGGCCAGATTTTCTCTCTGGAATCTCATAAGAGTATGTGGCAAATCTTGGGGAATGAACCCCAAACAGATTTACTGGATTTATCAAACAATGATAATATCTATGGTCACGTATGGTTCAGTAGTCTGGTGGACCAAGGGGTTACAACAGACAGCTAGAGCAAAGCTTGCTGGCCTTCAGCGGCTGGCATGCCTGGCCATACCTGGAGCTATGTCCAGCACACCAACGGCAGCGATGGAACACCTCCTACATCTCCCTCCCCTAGATATTCTCTTAGAGAGGGAGGCCAGGATAGCTTCCTATAGATTCCTGTCTTTGGAAATGCAAATAAATGGAGAGCAACTCGGGGATCACTCCGGGATACTGAGTGAAACAAAAAACCACCAAATTCTCGGGATGGTTCCTGACTTGCTAACCACAAAAATACACGTAGGAAAGTCGTTCAAAGTCCTCTTTCCGGAGAGAGACGAATGGATGAGGGGAAAATCCTCTTCCCAGAGACTGAATACGTAATGTACACAGACGGCTCAAAAACCCCAGATGGAGTTGGGGCCGGTGTTTTCAGCAGGAAACCAAAGATTGAAATATCTACCAGTCTTGGCAGGTATGCCACAATCTTTCAGGCTGAAATATTCGCTATCGAATTGTGTGCAAGAGAGTTGACCAACAGACCTCTAGCAAACAAAAACATAAATATAATATCAGACAGCCAGGCCGCTTTAAAAGCACTGAGCTCCAACAAGATAAATTCTAAACTTGTATGGAATTGCATCGAATCCTTAGAGTACCTTGGTGCGAACAACAGGGTGACCCTACTGTGGGTACCTGGGCACCAGGGGGTGGAAGGAAACGAAAAAGCCGACACCGTTGCAAAACAGGGGGCCGAATCTGCGTTCACTGGACCAGAACCGGTTTTTGGAGTCACCACAAGTGCCACCAAAACAATTATTTCGGACTGGGCGGAGAGGAAAATACTCACGTACTGGTCCGACATACCAGGGCTAACCCACTCGAAGGCGTTTTTACTGTTACAACCCTCGAGAAACACAACTAAGCAGATCCTAGAATAGGACCTGCGTATTCTAACAGGACTGCTTACGGGACACTGTCGTCTGAGATACCACCTCAGAAAGATAGATCTGAACCAACAAACGGAGTGTCGGTTAAGCTGCGTGGAAGACGAAACTGCTAAACATATACTATGTTCATGCCCCGGCCTGGAAAGAATAAGGTTCAACATATTTGGTTACACTAAACTAGAACCTACCGATTTTAAAAAAATCTCACCCTATACAACCATGAACTTCGTAAGAAGGGCTGGATTGTGCGGTGAACTGTAGCCTCTAGGGGTGAGCCACAATAGACCTACTAAGGGTCGCGGTTGAGGGGCGACCACGCCCCACTCAAATAAAACCTAACCTAACCAATGGGGCTGTACCTACTAGTAAAAGTAAGTATGTTTGCCTTTAACGAGTCCAATACCGAGTACTAAGAAGTATAGTCAATACCCCTTTAGCAGAGGAGCCCATGATGCTAAATGGAGATTTACTTAAGCGTTGTTGTAGGGACCTATTAGATTGTGAATAAAGAAAAAAAGGTTTTATTATATACAACCTTTCATCGACGGAGAACTGCCTACAGATTTTTAAAATGTAAAAAATAGTCACATAAAAATACTCGAGTGCGTCAGATATTGATTGTGTTTGTGTCCCACGTGTCTCTAATATTGGAGGTAAATTAATCTGCCGGTTTGCATGGTGGTGG
This sequence comes from Agelastica alni, assembly GCA_950111635.1. NCBI lineage: Eukaryota > Metazoa > Arthropoda > Insecta > Coleoptera > Chrysomelidae > Agelastica > Agelastica alni. Next base: position 16,540,155 of record OX467714.1, on the reverse strand, counting down.
TGGCTGTACTGAAGGGTTAAAAACGTGAAACAAAAAGAAATTCAAGCGCGTCAGATAATTCTTAGTTTAACTAGGTACATATAAAGAGCAAGGTGCTTGTTAAAAGGTAAATATGTCGTGACTAGCGTTCTGCGTTCGACTTTTCATATTTACCTAGTAAAACTAAGGATTGTTGATTTGTCTCTTCGAAGTGCAAACGCGAGTTTGCAAGACCTACCCAATGCTAATGAGGGGCAATACCCCGGAACTGGTCCATAGGTGGTCACTTCGAGTAGATGAATTTGATAATTCTTTCTTTTACTTAACAAACATCTGCATTGTGCTCTTAAAAAAGAGACTATACACGATTATCTTTTAGATATAATGCGATGTTCGTCAAGGTATATTGTTAGGAAAGTAGTTGTTTTCTGATATCCAGTCGACCTATGTATACCTATATGTGTAGGTATCGTTCCGTGAAATAAGCTGGTTTTTTTAAAAATCAGATTTATGTATTTTAATAATAGTGTTACGAGCCGGCCCTGTTGTCTGTCGCGACAGCGCATCGATCACAATTTTGTGTGAATATTTAATGAGCCAATACACAGAAGACACAGGATGATTCTAAAATTTCTTTAAATAAAGCCGATTATTCGAGAACGTTGATTTGGAGGTATTTAAATGAAATCATAGATCGAGGTTTTAAAATTTACTGTTGAAAATTCCGTTTTTTTCAACTGTAGAATGTCCTTCAAACCATTTCTTGATTTAAAAACCTCATTATTACAGCCAAATGACGCTTGCTATAGGCAACCAATAATTCATTTGATATAGGCAACCATTCATACATAAAGTTAAAAGAACAACCAATTAGAAAAGCTGACATTAGCGCTGCTATTATTAAACTATTTGTGACCACTTCCGTTTGGTGACTTCGTCCATCGTCTTCGTAGAGAGAGCAAGCAATATAATTAGATAAAATCAATTAAGTTAAAAAGCCATCAACCAGTGAAAATTTCCTAAATAGACAAGAGGTTCTTAACAGTGAGCTCATTGTACACATTTTACAGTATAGTATCAAACAAGAATTGTAGTTGTCTAATTTACCTTATCAAGAGGTTCACGGTGGTAAGGCCGGAAAGACTGACAGCAAAAAAGAATTACGAACCAGGCAACCCTAGCTATCGAAGATTTAACATCGAATCGAGGCACGGCGAGATTTAACAGAGGCAGAGACATACAACATCCTACAACCTTCTTATAGAAAAGTCCCTCTTTCTTGCCGGTGCGTCCAGATGGTCCTTCGAGCCGGATATTACTCTCAATTCTTATTATTTTTTTATTTTCTTATTCTTTTTTTTCTGAACCTGAACAAATTTGAGGGTAATTTTTTATTAATTTACGTTAAAGTTGGATTAAAGTCAAGTATTTTAAAATAATATTTAAGTGTTTGTTAGTTATTGTAAAATAAAAATCATTGTAAAAAACCATTAGAATAAATATTGTTCAGTTGTTGTACTAAGAGTTTACATTTACCGAGATTCAACAGAGGCAGAGACATACAACATGCTACAATCTTCTTGTAGAAAAGTCCCTCTTTCTTGCCGGCGCGTCGAGATGGTCCTTCGAGCCGGATATTACTCTCAATTCTTATTATTTTTTTATTTTCTTATTCTTTTTTTTCTGAACCTGAACAAATTTGAGGGTAATTTTTTATTAGTTTACGTTAAAGTTGGATTAAAGTCAAGTATTTTAAAATAATATTTAAGTGTTTGTTAGTTATTGTAAAATAAAATTCATTGTAAAAGACCATTAGAATAAATATTGTTCAGTTGTTGTACTAAGAGTTTACATTTACCGAGATTCAACAGAGGCAGAGACATACAAAATGCTACAATCTTCTTGTAGAAAAGTCCCTCTTTCTTGCCGGCGCGTCGAGATGGTCCTTCGAGCCGGATATTACTCTCAATTCTTATTATTTTTTTATTTTCTTATTCTTTTTTTTCTTGTTTTTCTGAACCTGAACAAATTTGAGGGTAATTTTTTATTAGTTTACGTTAAAGTTGGATTAAAGTCAAGTATTTTAAAATAATATTTAAGTGTTTGTTAGTTATTGTAAAATAAAGATCATTGTAAAAAACCATTAGAATAAATATTGTTCAGTTGTTGTACTAAGAGTTTACATTTACCGAGATTCAACAGAGGCAGAGACATACAACATGCTACAATCTTCTTGTAGAAAAGTCCCTCTTTCTTGCCGGCGCGTCGAGATGGTCCTTCGAGCCGGATATTACTCTCAATTCTTATTATTTTTTTATTTTCTTATTCTTTTTTTTCTGAACCTGAACAAATTTGAGGGTAATTTTTTATTAGTTTACGTTAAAGTTGGATTAAAGTCAAGTATTTTAAAATAATATTTAAGTGTTTGTTAGTTATTGTAAAATAAAATTCATTGTAAAAGACCATTAGAATAAATATTGTTCAGTTGTTGTACTAAGAGTTTACATTTACCGAGATTCAACAGAGGCAGAGACATACAAAATGCTACAATCTTCTTGTAGAAAAGTCCCTCTTTCTTGCCGGCGCGTCGAGATGGTCCTTCGAGCCGGATATTACTCTCAATTCTTATTATTTTTTTATTTTCTTATTCTTTTTTTTCTTGTTTTTCTGAACCTGAACAAATTTGAGGGTAATTTTTTATTAGTTTACGTTAAAGTTGGATTAAAGTCAAGTATTTTAAAATAATATTTAAGTGTTTGTTAGTTATTGTAAAATAAAGATCATTGTAAAAAACCATTAGAATAAATATTGTTCAGTTGTTGTACTAAGAGTTTACATTTACCGAGATTCAACAGAGGCAGAGACATACAACATGCTACAATCTTCTTGTAGAAAAGTCCCTCTTTCTTTTTTTTTTTTCTTGTTTTTCTGAACGTGAACAAATTTGAGGGTAATTTTTTATTAGTTTACGTTGGATTAAAGTCAAGTATTTTAAAATAATATTTAAGTGTTTGTTAGTTATTGTAAAATAAAATTTATTGTGAAGAACCATTAGAATAAATATTGTTCAGTTGTTGTACTGAGAGTTTACATTTACCGAACCCAAGGAGAAAATATCGTAACAATAGTTAATAATGATACTATTTTGATAATTACTCTATAATACAACGCGTGCAACGTTAAAGTTTTACAATTTCGTGTTTAAATTATGTAATCTTACTTTAAATGTTGCAAAAAAAACTTGATGTTTAGGTGCACAATTAAAACCGAAAACGAGAAATACACCGAACGAATTTTGAATTCTCAAAGATCTTTAAGGAAAAAATATCCATTCCGTAACCGAAACAATTTCCCGAAAACAACCACCGAGTCGGCATTAGAATTAAAATCTAATTAAAAAAGCGAGCGCTTTTGCTTTCGTTCTATTTGGTAGGGAATTGGGCAGTCAAATAATCTGCCAACAATTTTCCAGTGTCACGTTCTTTCCAGAGAAATGGGAACGGAATCGATATTAGAATGCGTTACGGCGAATTTCTGATAACGAAAAAAGTATCGAGTTGGAAAATTAACATAGTTTGAATTTTTTATGTAAACTCAAAATCTTTGTAACTACACTGGATTGCATAATAACACTGACGAACATTTCAAAACTTTTTTTTCCTTCCTGAAATGATTTTGGCTGGATTTTATATATTTTGGCCTGCTGAATTCGGATCTGGCCTCAGATTTTCTATATAAGCCTCCAAAGATAAGGGAGGGACATATGCTTTGATATCAAGAAAAATTCTTGGCTAGAAGTCAGAAGGTCTTTATAGACTTGGAAAAGGCCTATGACAGAGTGGTGAAGAGTGCATTGTGGTCTACATTGTCTATGTATAGGGTAAGTGGTAGTTTAATACGAGCACTGAAATCACTTTACGAGGATTCCACTGCTTGTATCAGGATAAACAGAGCTTGCACAGACTGGTTTAACATTAAAAAAGGTGTGAGACAGGGATGTGTGGCTTCGCCATAGCTGTTTAACTTATACATAGACAATTGTTTAAAAGATTTGAAAGAGAGTGCGTATGGATTTAAATTGAATGATTTAATCCTCAAATGCCTTCTTTACGCCGATGAACAAGTCATATTAGCGTTATCTGAAGAGGAGTTGCCCTGAAAATCAAAGGGATAAAAATAAATGCAAGCAAAATAAAAGTAATGTTAATCTGATCTAGATATGTTTGCCGAGGTCGACCTTTACCGACTGGTCCATTCACACTCGCCATATGAATTTATTTCTTCAATTTTTCTTCATTCATGCTTTCTACGTGTCCAAGCCATCTAAGCATTAGATTTATCTATATTTTTAACCATATCTTTTTTTACACCACAGCGTTACCTTACCTCACTATTCTTTACTTTATCCAACCGAGTCACTCCGGCTATACTTCTATGCAGTTTGTCATGCTTTTTTCTCTTTAAAAAAACCATTACTTTTGTCTTGCTTACATTTATTTTCATCCCTTTGAGTTTTAGGGCATTATGCATAATATTAACCTAATATTAACATAATATTAATATTACCTGCAACTTCTCTTCAGATCACGCTAATATGACCTGATCATTGACGTAAAGGAGGCATTTGACGATTAAATCATTTATTCTCAATCCATACGCACTTCTTTTAAATTTTTCAAGCAATTGTCTTTGTATAAGCTAAACAGCCATGGCGAAGCTACACATCTCTGTCTAACACCTTTTTCGATGTGAAACCAGTCCGTATAAGCTACGTTTATCATGATGCAAACAGTAGAATCCTCGTAAAGTGATTTAAGTGCTCGTATTAAACTACCGCTTACCCCAAAAATAGACAACATCAACCACAATTCACTCCTCACCACTCATAGGCCTTTTCCAAGTCTACGAAAGCGCAGTACACCTTTTGGTTTCTAGCCAAGAATTTTTCGACTATACATTGTAATGAAAAGACCTGATCCATATATCTTCTTCCTATTTTAAATCCTGCTTGCACATCCTATATCTTCTTCTCATTTCTATTCGTCATTTTTTTAGTTAATATCTTTTTATGCAGTTTGCTGACGATGCTGAGTAAACTAATGCCTCGGCAGTTCTTACCAAAAGAGTACCGATTAATTACATTTTTTTAACTAGTATAATAATGTTTATTAAATAAAAATAATTTTTTCTTGTTACAGAAGCCCTAGCTGAAATCCAGGGAGCACCGGATTTATATGTACATTCTGGATCTCGTCTTCGTCTGGTGTGCGCATTAAGAGACTCTACAGAAACACCTGAATACGTGTTTTGGTACCACGAGCAACGGATGATCAACTACGATCCAGGTGTTCACGTAAAAGATGGTCGAAGTTCCAGTATAATTCAAGTTCAAGAAGCCGATAAAAGTCACAATGGAAATTACACTTGCAGTCCATCAAACGCTGTACCTGCGTCCATAAATGTACATGTGCTCAACGCTACTGCAGGTAAAAAAAACAATTAATTCAGTAGATTTATTTGAAAATATCCCACAGAGTGTTCTTTATTATTTTTTGTTTGGTAATATAAAAGGGTGGTTTAAAAAGTTTCCGACCTTAACGTGAAGATGGCAGCACTCGTCGATAAAAGCTAGGGAATGTGGTTGCAAAATTTTTGACAGGTGCTCACCAACATTCTAGTCATTTTGAAAGCGCAGTTGTTGTTTGACAATCGTGTAAGAGATTCAATGTAAGTGTTTCTGTGAAAATGAAAAACGAGTATCTAGTTGTCATTAAATATTTGTTTTTGAAAGGCAATACGCCTGCGCAAATCAAAGATGAGTTGGACACTGTGTACGGGAAATCCACCATCATTATTTAACGGTCGTCTGCGCCCCGACAGAAAGCCCTTTGACCAAAAATACGCGACAAAAATATTGAAATGTAATAATAACATAACATGTGTATTATAAAATAACTTTACCGTCGTTAACATAATGAACAATTATTTGACGAAATAAATTACATAACAAAATTCCTAAAAAAAAGACACAATATATTTTTATTACCAAAACAACTTTTACATCACTCAATAATGATTTCTATGAAGGGGAGCAAATAGAGTCTATTAATTTGGATAAAAGTAAATATTTTATTTAAGATTTTTATAAAGGGGAACAAATTTAGTCTATTCAACGATTGTGTGATGTAAAAAACATTATCATTAATCTAACCTTACCTAAACTAAATTATTAAATCCTAAATGCCACCCTTCGAATAACTCAACAAAATTTGATCGTTGCGCCATCTTTGGTAACGTTTTAAAATGTTTGTTGGGATTTATCGATTATTGATAACGATAATCAGAGTATTTGTACATGTGTAATAGTACGATCTTTGTAATTTCACCTTTTTCTCTGTCACAAATCTGTGTTTTCAAGGTTATTTGCGTTATTGTTATTAACTTAATAAGTGAAAATGCCCTTAGAGTACCTTGGTGCGAACAACAGGGTGACCCTACTGTGGGTACCTGGGCACCAGGGGGTGGAAGAAAACGAAAAAGCCGACACCCTTGCAAAACAGGGGGCCAAATCTGCGTTCACTGGACCAGAACCGGTTTTTGGAGTCACCACAAGTGCCGCCAAAACAATTAATTTGGACTGGGCGGAGAGGAAAATACTCACGTACTGGTCCGACATGCCAGGGCTAACCCACTCGAAGGCGTTTTTACCGTTACAACCCTCGAGAAACACAACTTAGCAGATCCTAGAATGGAGCAGAAATGACCTGCGTATTCTAACAGGACTGCTTACGGGACACTGTCGTCTAAGATACCACCTCAGAAAGATAGATCTGAACCAATAAACGGACTGTCGGGAAGACGAAACTGCTGAACATATACTATGTTCATGCCCCGGCCTGGGAATAATAAGGTTCAACATATTTGGTTACACTAACCTAGAACATACCGATTTTAAAAAAATCTCACCCCATACAACCATGACCTTCGTAAGAAGGGCTGGATTGTGCGGTGAACTGTAGCCTCTAGGAGTGAGCCACAATAGACCTACTAAGGGTCGCGGTGGAGGGGCGACCACGTCCCACTCACATGAAACCTAACCTAAGTGAAAATGACTCTTTAATTTTTACGATCACAAAAGGGTCATAATCTATTATTATTTAAAGGGAACACGTATTGTAAAAAGCGTAACAACAACAATGCTATTTCCTGGCGGTGCAATGTTGATCCAAAGTGTCATGCTATCTTACATACAGATACTGAGAGCAAAATTGGTTCGGGGATATTTTGTCCGGGGATCAAAACGCGTGTCACCTTATTTAACACCATGAAAGTTTGGGCAGCTGAATTTAAACGTGGCCGTACTAGCTTGGGAGGTGATGAACTTTCGGGACGTTCAAAAAATGCAACCACTGAAGATAACATCGCTTAAGTTTACTAAATGGTGAAGTAAAATAAGAGAGATAACAGAGACTATGAATGTGTCCAAAGAACGTGCTGCGTTTGCTCACGTCAAGCCAAAAACATACGTACATACATAAAGTCACGCCTTTTTCCCATAGGGGTAGGCAGAGACCACTTTCTTCCACTTGCTACGGTTCGTACACACATCTTTTGCTTCCTCTACTTTCATCAGTGCTCTCATACATGCTCTTCGGTTGTTGGTACTCTTGACCTGGCCTTTCTTCAAAACAATGTTGATCTGATCGAGATATGTTCTCCGAGGTCGACCTCTACCGATTTGCCCATTCACACTCGCCTTATAAATTTGTTTCGTCAATCTTCCTTCATCCATCCTTTCTACGTGTCCAAACCATCTAAGCATTCCTATATCTATCTTTGTGACCACATCTTCTTTTACACCACAGCGTTTTCTTATCTCACTATTCTTAACTTTATCCAACCGAGTCACTCCAGCTATACTTTTCAGACTACTCATCTCCACAGCATTAATCCTATTTTTATGCTTTTTCTGCCTAACCCAACATGCTTCAACTTCTCCACACTTCTACCTATACAATGCTACGCGCGCAGTCTCTTCCACTACAGCCGTATAGGATACATCGTTGTTGTTAATAAAGTAACAAAACAGTGTGATATTTTAGCACTAACTGAAACTTGGAGGAATAATGAGAACAATGTTGAAATACCTCATTTTATGTGCGTTTCAAAAATAAAATGGACGGAGAAAACGACCACATTTGCAGAAACAAAATTCTGTTTCACCAAGAAAATGCTTAACCGAAACCCCACTCTGCAATATACCCAAACAAAGTAATATGGCAGGTGTACTCCGCAAAATGAAATTAATTGTTTGGGATGAGAGTACTATGGCTGATAAAGGTGGTTTTGAACCCCTTAATAGATCTTTACAAGATATTAGGAATAATAATTGTCAAATGGGAGGAGTTACTGTATTGTTAGCAGACGATTTCCGACAGATTTTACCAGTAGTGCCTAGAGGAACGCGAGCGGACGAAGTTAAAACGTGCATGAAGCGGTCTTACTTGTGGCCTTCAGTGACAGAACTGAGCCTTACCAAAAATATGAGAGTCCATCTTAGGGGAGATGTTGGTGCCAGACAGTTCTCAGACCTGTTGCTTGAATAGGAAATGGTGATTTTCCGGAACTGGATAATAATGTTATTCTACCTACAGAGTTAGGTACAATTATTTCCACTGTAAAAGAGCTTATAGCTAAAATTTACCCAAGCAATATTAATATTCACGATAAACCTGCAGAATGATTATGCGAGCGTCCCAACACCAAAAAACGAACAAGCCTCAGTCATAAATGAAATACTTTTGAGATCATTCGAAGTAGTCGAATATTAATACATTGCATCGCAATGTAATCGAGGCATCTGTATTTATTCCTAGGATTTCCCTAACACCATTAAATTACCCCTTCGAATTCAAGAAAGTGCAGTTTCCCATCAATGTCTGCTTTGCCATCACCATAAACAAAGCTCAAGGTCAAATTCTTAAGGTAGCGGGACTTGAAAGAAAGCTGCTTCTTCCACGGCCAGTTATATGTGACATGCTCCAGAGTAAGTGCACAGAGTAGCCTGGTGATTTGAGCACCCGAAGGAAAAACAAAAAATATTATTTACAAAGAAATACTGCGTTAGGGTAGTATTTTGATTTCGTTGTAAAAAGATAATACCCCCGTGTCACTTTCACCAGATCAAAGGCCGCGAGCTTCGTGTTCATAAAATATAACATTTTATTTTATTTTCATGTTTATTTAACCTTTAAATTCCTGCACTGTAATAAAAATTGTTATAATTTATAAGTATTTAAACATTTTAATATTATAATTTATGTTTTAACAAAATTAATGTAAAAAACCAATTAAAAATCCTTTCATTTTCATTAAGTTAAGTCTTTTAATTCTGGAAATATGGTCGGGTGTTAGAGAATTAAAAGCAAGTAATACTCTCTGCATCATATCTTCCTTTGTCGTAACAGTTTCGTAATTTTAGAATTATAACATGACTGTGTACGCCATTACTTTTAATCAAAACTTTTCGCGCCACACTCTGTATAGTATTATGTGTATACAATGTTGTTCATTTATTGAGTGCACCTAGGTACAGAGTACCTGTAGTGCACATAATGTTTTACAGTAAGAAATATTACAGAAGTAAATTTTCATCTTTTTTTAAGAAGTAGTGTCTTTCATATTGAATAATAAATGCTTACATATCAAAGGACTCTCCAGTCCACCGGTAGAAAGTTATAGATTTTAGATGCTATTATAGTTGGAAATTTTATATTGACTTCTTTTGTGACAAATGGCACAATGGCCTTGTTTCTTGTCTTATTTCTGGTTTGATATGAATAATAAATTGTCTTTCTATTTTTCTTTTGGCAAATAAAGTTGCAGTTCGCAAGCAAATATAGGGATATTATATTGAAAATCTCTTCATTATAGAGTAAGCTAGTCGAACATAATTTAATTTTGAAATTAATTACTTTTAGGATATAATTGTGTGCGACTTTTAACTGATTTATGGTATTATTACACGCTCCAAATTATTATTCCATAGCTAAAAATTGATTCAACCAGTTATTTGTATACGGTCGTTGAGGTTTTTTTTTCGAGAAAGCTACGTAAGATGTAAAATTTATATACAGGTATCCTGATTTTTTTGTCAATTCTAACACGTGGTTATTTTATCTTAGATGCTTATCAATAGTCAATCCAACTCCTTTATTCCTGATCGTTCATCTCATCATCATCATCATCATCACTCAGCTATAGTAGTCCACTGCTGAACATAAGCCTCTCGTTTATTTTGCCACTCTGCTCTATCTTGAGCCATTTGTATCCAATTACCACAGATTCTTTTGATGTCATCGGTCCATCGTGTGGGGGGGCGCCCTCTACTACGATAAGCTTCGTGCCTCGGACGCCACTCCAATAGTTTTTTAGACCATCTTCCGTCAGTTCTTCTAGCTACGTGGCCAGCCCAGTTTCACTTTAAAGTTGTTATTTTTTCGATTACATCTATAACACCTGTTCTTTGGCGAATAATCTCATTTGGTATTCGGTCTCTGAGGGAGATACCCAGAATAGCCCTCTCCATCGCCCGTTGGGTGACATGCAGTTTCTTTGCTGACTTTTTTGTAAGCGTCAATGTTTCGGCTCCGTATGTCATCACTGGTAATATGCACTGATTGTATACTTTTCGTTTTAGACTGATGGGAATATCCGACTTGAAAACATATTTTAATCTTCCAAAGGATGCCCACCTCACGCCTACTCTCCGGAGAAGTCTGGTTGTCCCGTCCTATTCGGATCTCATGACCCAAATATTTGTAGGCGGTGACCTGTTCAATAGATTTGCTTCCAATAGTTATGTTTTTACTGGGGACTAGGTTTGTCATGACTTGCGTCTTTGCAAAGTTAATTCTTAGGCCAACTTCCCTTGAAGCATTGTATAATTTTTCCAACATCATGGACGCTTGATCTATACGGTCGGTGATAAGGACGATATCGTCTGCAAATCTTAAGTTATTTAATCTTTCACCGTCTATATTTAGGCCCATTTCCCCCCAGTCGATTTTCTTACAGACATATTCGAGCAGTGTGGTGAACAGCTTTGGAGAGAGGGTATCTCCTTGACGTACACCTTGTTCTATTCGGAATGTTCTTGTGTTTTTATGTAATCTTACACACGCCGTTGCTTTCTCGTATATACCCTTAATCAGTGCAATGTACCTGTAATCAATTCTGCATTCTGTTAATGATTTGAGCATATGTTGTTGGCTGATTGAGTCAAAAGCTTTTTCATTGTCTACGAAAACAAGGATGAGAGGTTTATTATATTCTGTTGATTTTTCTATAAGGGTCTTGATTGTATGTAAATGGTCATTTGTACCGTACCCTGCTCGAAATCCTGCCTGTTCTTTCGGCTGGTAAAAATCTAATTTTGGAGTTAGGCGTTTAGCAATGATCTTTATAAATAGTTTATACAAGTGGGATAGGAGACTAATGGGTCTGTAATTTGCTAGATTACCAATGTTCCCTTTCTTGTGCATTATTACTATAGTGGCGTTGTTCCACTTTGAAGGTGTTACTCCTTGATGTAGACATTCATTAAATAATTTACATAGGGCTTTAATAACTATGTGTCCACCTTCCTTTACTGCCTCTATAACAATTTCGTCTTCTCCTGGTGACTTATTATTCTTCATCTCAGACACCGCCTTTCTTACTTCACAGTAGGTTATGTCTGGTACATCTTCAGAGCCCTGGTTCAGTATTCTTGGGATAGGTACCTCTTTTTCATCTGGTTTTCTATAAAGTTCTTCATAGAAGTCTTCGACAATTTTTACAATTTCATCCTTGTTGGTAGTCACTTGCCCTGCCTTATTTTCTAGTTTGCAGATGTTGTGTTTTCCCACTTTTAAATTTCTACGTAAAACTTTAAGACTCTTGTTGTTTTTAATCACTGTATTTATTTTCTCTGTATTAAATTTTCTGGTATCTTTTCTTATAGCCTTTGATATTTCTTTATTTAGTTGTCTTAGTTCCTCGTTGTTTGTGGTGTATTTGTTCTTTAGCTCTCTTCTTTTCGTTAGTAGCTGTTTTGTGCCTCCAGACAGTTTTTCTTCTTTTCTCTTCTCTTTGGTTCATATCTTTTACGTGTCTCTTGCAAGGCTGTACATATTTTTTCATTTAAGTTCTCAACGTCGGTTCCCAGATTTTCAATACCGTCTAAGTCATTTTTTAAAGCCTCTCTGTATTCATCGGAATTATTTATGGGATTCCATCTTAGGTTCTTAGGATCGTTCATCTAGTTAGAAGTTATTTTTGAGTCTGATTAAGTTGTTGATTATATATGTAGTTTTCTTAATATTAAATAATAGTTTGCTAACTTAAATCAACTGACAACCCTTTTATTCCACTAATTTCTTTATTTTTCACTTCATCCCAACTCAATCCCTCAAAAAATAGGACGGTGTCATCAGCATATGGTATTATCGAGATATTTTTCTCCACAGCTAGCTTTTCACAGAAAACATAGCCTCTGGCTTGCTGACTTTGCGATGTTAGCAACATGGTAATGCCAAGACATATTATTAGACACCGTGACTCCCAAAATCAAAATGGAGGGAATTGATTCAAGGGTATTTCCGAGCATTGTGATGGAATGATGTGAGGAATATACTTCCTTGGAAAACGTGGCGCTTTGTGTTTTCTGGGCGTTGAACTAAACAAGATTGTTTGTCCCCCACTCGACGATTGCTTTAAGATCTTTATTGATGGAGTCAACTTGTTCCTGCCTGAGTCTATTTGTATCATTCACCGAAAGTAATCGATAGTATGTGAAAGTTAAGACATGTGTGCTGTCGTCTACGAAACTGTAAATGGAGTTCGTGGTGGTTTTCAAGAGGTCGTTGATGTGTCAAAGATATAGGGTGGGAAACAAGATGGAACCCTGGGGGACCCCGGCATTGGTTTTTAACGCATCAGAAGAAATACCGTCAACTGCCACATGTAAGAAACGATCTTGCATAAAGCTCATGAGCCATTGGCGCAACTTGGTTGGGAGACCGTAGGCAGATAATTTGCTTAACAATGCCTGGTGCCAAACGCGGTCTGTCATAAATTATCTCAAATTTCTCCAGATATTTGATGAGTTCTATGTTAATCGCTTTTTTCATAACCTTGGATATGACTGAGAGAAATGCAATAGGGTGATAATTCGCAAGAATAGTCTTCTTTTCTTTTTTCGGAATGGGTTGGACTTTGGCGTTTTTCCACATGGACGGAAATACTCCTTTGCTGTATAATAGCTTGAAGAGTCTACAGAGAACTGCGGTAAGCTCTTGAGCACAGGTCTTTAGGACAATTCTCGGAATTTCATCCGGTCCTTCTGCCTTATTAGAGTCAAGATTTCGTAGAATTTTTCTGATAGTCTTTGTTAGTATTACTTGTTATATTATACTGTTTTTCTATGTAAGTGCCAGGTAGCGTGAAGCCATTTTTCAGTACAGCACAGCATACATTCTTTTCTCACGTGTGTTGAAACTCACTGGGATTTGTCATATGTATGTTTGCTATATCGTAGCCACACCCCTACGTGATTAAATCGGTACAAAATTACCACGCTAAGAAATACTAAAAAAATTAAAGTACAACCTACTTCTATAGCCAGAAGAACAGCAAGAGGTTTACCAAAATCAGAGAGACGCATACAAGCTGGACGAACTTCCATATGGGAAAACAAACGCGAAGGCAAAAAGCGCGAACATAACGTAATTAAAAATATTTTGGCAAATACACCTAATACTAAGTTGCATTAACTTTTGTAAATTATGTTTGTTTTTGTTCCTTTTTTTATAATAAATAAGCAATATTTTTATATAGGTAAAGAATTTTTTTTATATTAATTTTAAAACTCAGTTATTTTTACAAATAATATCTTGTAGGCAAACATTTTGATATATAATGATATAATAATCAGATATTGGCTAAAAAATCTTTTAGTCCTATACAATTATTTTAATTACCATTTAAACCTAAATATTAATTTTTATATTTACAAAAATGTAAGCATTTTGAAAAATTAGAAATACGTCAAAGCAATTTCTAATTTGCATTAATTATTTCGCGTTGAATTGCGCGTGGAGTTGTCTACGATATAGCAAATATGCATATGACAAATGCCGGTGTGTTTCAACACACGTGAGTGAGAAAATGTGCTGCGCTATACTGGACAATGGCTTTACGCTGTCAGGTATACTTAATTACTAAAACAATATTGGAAAGTGTTAGGTTATGTTTATAGCTGTTAAATGTTAAATGAGTGCCGGTCGTACATACACGACTGTTGTTTTTACCAATATTACGTCACCAAAATGACTGACTGCGTTTTAACGGGAATAAAGGTTTAAAATTTTATTTAATTTCATGGCAAGAAAGCGTGTATATTTTGCCGAAATACATTTTTTGTGGCTTTTTATAAGGAAAATCAACATTTTGAAGTACTTTTTCAAACATAGTAGATACTTTTTTATACATGAGGCATCTGTATATTTACAGTCCAAATGGTCATTAAACACTTTTATTATCGACTAGTATCACAAATTGTAAAGAAAATTGACCAGGGTGGACTTTGTAAGATTATTTAAAAAGTTGAAACTAATTGTGAAATTCTCTTTAAATTTACGCAAAATTGTATATTGCATTGTTGCTTCAGAACATGGCAGATTTTTAAATCGATACTGATACTTAAATATGTTACAATCAATTAACAATTACACGAAAACTAAACGAGATATCCAAGAACATGTGGTTACAAAAAAGGTTAGAAAATGCTACTAACAAAATATCATTAAATTGAAGCTTAGTTTAAAATGTTCGGTCATTGTCTGAACAGACTTTGTATTTGATTGGTAGTATCTGTAGTTTCATAAAAAGTAAAGGATCTAGGCTTTTTAGTATACATTAAAAAAAAATTACACAATTTTTCGTAAAAGAAGCTTAAAAATTGTTCACAGAAAAAATTTAAAAAAGTAGGTATTGAAGGAGATTAACGTGTATCTGTACTTACATACATACATATAGTCACGCCTTTTTCCCATAGGGGTAGGCAGAGACCACTTGCTACGGTTTTTACACACATCTTTTGCTTTCTCTACTTCCATCAGTGCTCTCATGCATGCTCGTCGTTTGTTGGTACTCTTGACCTGGCCTTTCTTCATGTTGATCTGATCGACGTCGACCTCTATCGACTAGTCCATTCACACTCGCCCTATAAATTTGTATCGTTAATCTTCCTTCATCCATCATTTCTACATGTCCAAATCATCTAAGCATTCCTTCATATATTTTTGTATATACATTTTTTTCTTTTATATCACAGTGTTCTCTTATCTCACTATTTTTTACTCTATCCAACCGAGTCACTCCAGCTATACTTCTCAAACTACTCATCTCAGCTGCATTAATCCTATTTTCATGCTTCTTCATCCAAACCCAACATTTACTACCGTACATAAGTGCAGGAACCAACAAACCTCTATGCACCGTCAGACGTGCCTTTTTTGACACTTTTTGGCTGTACAGTGCCCCATTTATTTGTTTTTCTGCCAACACCCTTCGCTTAATGTCACTGTCATACTTTTCATCTCTCGTAAACTTTAAACCCAAGTATACAATCTTATTTACTTTTTCTACCTTAATCAGAACTTTACAGTTTGTCATACTTTCGTTTTGCTTGCATTTATTTTCATACCTTTGATTGTTGGGGCATCATGCATAACCATCGCCTGCAACTCCTCTTTAGATAATGCTAATATGACTTGATCATCGGCGTAAAGGAGGCATTTGACTATCAAATAATTTTTAATCCATACGCGCTCTCTTTCAAGTCTATGCATAAGTTAAACAGCCATGGCGAAGTTACACATCTTTGTCTTACACCTTTTTCGATGTTAAACCGGACTGTGTAAGCTCCGTTTATCACATAAGCAGTTGAATCCTAGTAAAGTGATTTTAGTGCTCGTATTAAACTACCGCTCACCCCTTATATAAACAATGTCGACCACAATTCACTCCTCACCACTCTGTCATAGGCCTTTTCCAAGTCTATAAAAGCGCAATAGATTTTCTGTCTTTTAGCCAAGAATTTTTCGACTATACCTCGTAATGAAAAGATCTGATTCATACATCTTCTTCCTCTTCTAAATTCTGCTTGAACCACCCATATCATCTGCATAAGAACAAAATGTACAAACAAACCATATCCTATTAGAAGAAACAGAAATTAAGTGTTTTGTAAGTTATAATGGAATAGACACCATCTTAGCCCATTGTGGAGAGTAATGTGTGGGGTAAGGAACTCGGGTCGGAACTTCAAATGGAAAATAACGGTTATAGTTCAAGAGATAAGTTCTTACAAACTATTCGAGCTTCATTTAACCGCTCAATACTGCTAATGGAGAAAATATTGGGCTTCCCTTCAGTCGACTTAATGTGTTTTAGAAACTATTTCTATTGATTCAGGCTATTGTGTAATATTCGCAATTTTTTAAATTTACTGCTTTTTTTAGTAACTGTTTTTTACAAACAAACACATACTCAGTTATAACTATAACGTGTAATTCTTATTGCAATACTTACTCTTGGGTTCGATTATTTTAAACACTCGGTACAATAACCAAACAATTTTATTGTAATATTTCTACACAATAAATTTTACTTAACAAATCACTTAGATACGAGTATTCACAAGTATATACAATCTTTTTATAACACTTTACAACTACTTTAAAACTTTAACTTAAACTTTCGCGACCGCTGTATTTTTATATACCTTTAATTTATTACTCGAAAGAGCGAGAGAATTCTTTTTCGTCATTCCCTTATTTGTTTGACCTTTCTTGACGCCTTTAATATCGCTGCGGCCATAAATCATTCGCTAAATGCGGATCGTCTTTTTATGCCGCAAAGTGGATATTTGTCTTTGTGTGACCGCCTCGGCCGGATAATCGATCAGGGACGTATTTACGAGCTTTTTAAGTCCGATGTTTAATCAAAATTTGTATTTTTTTAGCTTTTTTTTAAAAAATATTTGAATTAATTTTACTGAAAAAACCTGGGAAATTTTAAAGTTCTTGTTGATAATTTAATTTTTAACTGAATATTAAGGATATCACTGATATAGTTAAAACCTATCTTTGACAATAAAATGCTTAGTAGTCCAGATAGGTAATAACCGAATAAAAAAAATTACAATATAATATTTTTTTTAAAAAAAAGTAATCTAATTATACTTAAAAAAAGATAGTTTGAAAATTCTTGAAAGTTGCACGATAGGAAAGAGAAAATTATTAGAAAGAGCCATCGAGGAAAAATAAAAAAAGCCAAACTGATATCAGAAATTCGTAAATATACGTTTTAGAATATTTAGAAATGTAGCAGCAATGTCCGCTACTTCTCTCACCACTACCTCATCTTTTATCATTCCCCGGAGATATAACATTTATGTAGCCATAATGGTTGAAAGTTACGATACGGTGAACCATAAGTGGCGCTGGTACCCAGTCACGGGGGTATATAAAGCATCCGATCTCTTGTTTATAAATAATTAAAACTACTGTGAAATAGTTTGCTATTCTGCTCCATTTTTAATATTTTTTTAAAGATAGTTTTGTTTAATGCAGGCATTTTTTTAAATGATATTTTAAATTTTATTAACGCAAATCTTACTGCTTAAATTAAAATTGAAATGCTGAAGGCTGGACAAAGCGTGGTAACTAGGTGGCAACAAGGGAAAAGGTTCGCAGCAGGACTGTAAGAACTACCGAGGTATTAGTTTACTCAGCATAGTCGGCAAACTGTATGCAAAGATATTGATTAAAAGAGTGACGAATGAAACTAAAAAGATGATATGGGATGTGCAAGCAGGATTTAGAAGAGGAAGGAGATATATGGATCAGGTCTTTTCATTACGAGGTGTAGTCGAAAAATACTTGGCTGGAAGTCAGAAGGTCTATTGCGCTTTTATAGACTTGGAAAAAGCCTAAGACAGAGTGGTGAGGAGTGAATTGTGGTCGACATTATCTAAGAATGTGGTGAGCGGTAGTTTAATACGAGCACTGAAATCACTTTACGAGGATTCCACTGCTTGTGTCAGGATAAACGAAGCTTACACGGAATGGTTTAACATCGAAAAAGGTGTGAGACAGGGATGTGTGGCTTTGCCATGGATGTTTAACTTATACATAAACGATTGTTTAAAAGATTTAAAAGAGAGTGCGTATGGATTGAAAATGAATGATTTGATCGTCAAATGCCTTTTTTACGCCGATGATCAAGTCATATTAGCGTCATCTGAAGAGAAGTTGCAGGCGATGGTTAATGTCATGCATAATGCCCTGAAAATAAATGGAAGCAAAACAAAAGTGATGGTTTTTAAAAGAGAAGAAAACATGACAAACTGTAAAGTTTTAATTGATAGAAAAAGAGTGGAACAAGTAAATGAGTTTGTATGCCTGGGTTCAAAATTGACGAGAGATGGTAAGTATGACAGTGACATTAAGCGAAGGAAAACAAATGAATGGGACACTGCATAGCTTTATAAACAGCCAGAAAGTGTCAAAAAAGGCACTTCTGGCTGTGCATAGAGGAGTATTGGTTACTACACCTATGTAAGGTAGTGAATGTTGGGTTTGGTAAAAGAAGCATGGAAATAGGATTAATGCTGTAGAGATAAGTAGTCTGAGAAGCATAGCCGGAGTGACTCGGTTGGATAAAGTAAAAAATAGTGAGATAAGAGAACGCTGTGGTGTAAAAGAAGATGTGGTTACAAAGATAGATAAAGGAATGCTCAGGTGGTTTGGACACGTAGAAAGGATGAATAAAGGAAGATTGACGAAACAAATTTTGCGAGTGTGAATGGACAAGCCGGTAGAAGTCGACATCGGCAAACATATCTCGATCAGATCAACATTTTTTGAAGAAAGGCTAGGTCAAGAGTACCAACAACCGATGAAACACTGATGAAAGTGGAAGCAAAAGATGTGTGTAAGAACCGTAGCAAGTGGAAGGAAGTGGTCTCTGCTTACTCCTACGGGAAAAAGGCGTAACTGTGCATTTTGAAATTTATTAAACAATAATTATTTATTTATACATTACCTAAACATTCTGTCTACAGTTCATTTTTTAAAGTAAAAGCAGCTAGGTGAGTAAACACCTGTGTGTGCAATAATCAGAGGTGGATTTACCAACAGGCTCAGTAGGCTTAAGCCTTGAGCGGCAGATTTTAGGAGCAGCAAATTTGGGAACCAAATTCACCGAAATCACTTTACAAGGATTTCACTGCTTGTGTCAGGATAAACGGAGCTTACAAGGACTGGTTTAACATCAAAAAAGGTGTTAGACAGGGATGTGTAGCTTTGCTATAATTGTTTACATTATACACATAAGATGTATCACTTTAGAACGCGTTTATCTACTTTCGCTACACTAGCATATTGGTTTCTTTTTTTTTCAGTTGCGTGGTAGTATTTTTATCTTTGGCTGTTCTTATAGACTTCCAGAAGAATTTAATGTTGTTCTGGAAGTCGTCGAATACCATTCCAGCCAATTTATTAATATTATTTTCTTCTTTTACTTACACCACACTTTAATAGCAATATCCAAAGTTACTTCCTTAAATGGCTTTTATAATTCTTTAACCTCGCATGCTTTAACTAAATTTTAATTTGTCAAATTTCTTGATCAATTTACTTACGAACTTCTCTTTATTAATAACGTTGAGTTTCTAAAAGATCATCTTTATTACCAATCTACACAGTAGAAAAATAAATAAAATTGAAAACGAAACGATTTTTAATTCTCATTTAAAGTTAAGTAAATTTTTTTGGTAGGGCAGTGTAATTAGTGGATTTTGGTGGTTGCATTAACTTTTTAATTTAATAAATATATATAATATTTTTGTGACACGAGGATTAATTCTTAAGAAACAATTGTTTTTTCACTTCTTCGTAAATAAAATTTTTGTTTTTTTCTACTTTTAAAATATAAAACAGCAATACCTTATTTTTAAGTTTATAATAAATTTTTATTTGATCCTACCCTGTCCAAACTGGGTTACTCGACTTATTAAAAATATTTGGAAATTCCAGTTTTTATATCCTACAAATCGGACTTTTTGTAAAGAAAAAGGGGGAAAGAAAAAAGAAGTCGCTCTTTGTATTTTTAACATAATCTAGCCGCATATTTGTGTCGCCATCTACATTCGATCCATTTAGTTGTACATATTGTTACGATATTAACTCCTTGGGTTCGGTGATTCTAAATTCTCGGTACAAACAACTTTAAAAATTTTAATATTTCTACGCAATAAATTATATTTTACGAATCACTGTCTTTTTACATTTCTCCAAAAATTACTAGAAGAATCCCGAATTTTCGTTTATTGTTTCGGGATTCGCATTTTTAGACTATTTCAATCACTGGCGGCCATAAAATTATGTATTCCCCGAGCCGTGGTCGATGCGTTGTCGCCTCAATGCAATTTTTACTTTTCACCATTTTATAAGGGTATTAAGACTACAATAAAAAAATCCCAAGCTTTTTATGATTAGTTTAGGGTAGTGGTGCCTTTAAGAAATATTTAAGTATTAAAAATAGTCGCGATTTCATAAAAGTTAACCAGATATTATTGCTGTTCTAGCAAGTTCTTTTATTTTTTGTTATGGAACTACATAATAAAATAACTTTGGTAGGAACAGCTACAGGAACTTTATTTGTCCATTTATCCAGTCACTAAAAAAAATATGAATTTTTAAATTGTACTTTTATTCTACTTATATACATGGGTTTCATTTTTTAATGTGTATGAAATTAATAAGTGCTCTGGAGGAATTGCCATTTTAAACTATTAATAAGTTATATTTTTTATTGTTCCTTTAATGACGTAATTACCAATGCTTTTTACCTCTTAAAAATAGTAATAATTCCACTAACTTCAAAAACTCCATTAGGTGCATTTTGTAGGGAGCTTTTGGGATTTTTTTTTCTGCTTAAAAATGATTCCTTTATAAAAAGTTGCAGGTTATAGTTCTCTGAAAAAACTAATTTTGGAAGCTTGTTACATTCCGTAGCAGACCTGTAAAAGAAGGATTCTTGATGGAGATTTGTCCTTGTGTCAATGGGTGAGACTGATCAGCGTGCCGAGTTCTTTAGCCGAATGTGGCCAGTGGTGGTATAAGAGTTTTTATTTCTCTGGAGCATCTGCCATGGAAATATCTGTAGAGTATAATGTCTGATCTGCAACTCTTCTTCTATGTTCTAGTGGGTTAAAGATATCTGTGAGATTTAAGCAGTTTATCAACCGAATGGCCCTATAATCTGGAATCTAGAAGACGAAGATAATGCCTTGGTGCTGAACCCCAAATGTGCGAGCTATACTCCAGTAGAAGTCGGATTTGAGCCTTGTACGTTAGGAGTAAAAAACTTTCTAGCTTTCTACGGAAAACCTAGCCTCTGGCTTTCTGACTTTGACATGTTAGCAACATGGTCATGCCAAGACATATTTTAGACACCGTGACTCCCAAAATCGAAATAAAGAATGATTTGAGGAATTCACTTTCTTGGAATACGTAGTGCTTTGTGTTTTCTGGGCGTTGAACTAAACAAGGTGTGGTTCCCCACTCGACGATTGCTTCAAGATCTTTATTGATGGAGTCAACCTGTTCCTGCCTGAGTCTACTATATTGGTTATCATGAATTATCTCAAATTTCTCCAGATATTTAATGTGTTCTATGTTAATCGCTTTTCCCATAACTTTGGATATGACTGAGAGCAATGTAATAGAGCGATAATTCGCAGGAATAGTCTTCTTTCCTTTTTTCGGAATGGGTTGGACTTTCCACATGGACGGAAATACTCCTCTGCTGTATGATAGCTTGAAGAGTCTACAGAGAACTGGGGTGAGCTCTTGAGCACAGGTCGAAAACAAGTGGTTATGCGCTACGTAAACAATACGATACCGCAAGATCCCTTGCCACTGCTTTACTTATACCAATGGAAATAACGAATTATGTTACATACTTACATCTATTGAATCCGGCACCGAACTAAGGGACATAAACATCAGTCGAAGTAATGCAACACAAAATCATTGATGTGCAGCGAAGAAAGATTTTTAAACGATATTCGAAGCCAATCCGTTTGATCTATGTTACAGCGTTTGGGATCGACTTTGGTCCGAGAGAGATAAAAGAAGATAAAAGCTGGCAACTACTACTACTACCTACTACTCAATAGATGCCAATAAAATCCCAACGCTGTCGCGCTCGAATGGATTTATATACCCTCCAAAGCCGGACGGTCTGCCATCGCTTGGCCCGATCAGCATTTGGTTGATTTCGCTGCGCTCACCATTCATGCAAATTCATCGACTGCGCCACGAAGGTAATTATGGTATGTTTGACCAGGTAATCAACATACCTATTAATGTAAAGAATATGGTGCAGCAACTAACGAGGCTGATAAGCTACGATTTTGCATTTAATGACAACATTATAGGCTACCTCAGCCTTATTTTTAGATATTAAAGGGGCATACGACAAGGTAAATCTATATGTCTTATATAAGAACATGTGCAAACTCGGAATACTAATTCATTTGTCCAAACATTTATATAATCTATACTCAAACAGAAAGCTAAGCGTCAGAATCAATAACATGCTTTCTGAAACCCGAGAAACCTCTATTGGGTTACCACAAGGAGGTATTCTAAGCCCACTCCTCTATATTATCTACACATATGAACTAGAAACTCAGATCCCTAATAATGTTTCTGTTCTTCAATATGCGGATGATATAGTTATTTACACTAGTGACAAATTAATAAACAATTGTCATTCTCAACTTGCATCAGCCATGGAAACACTAGAAAAATGGACCTTTAAT
Source organism: Agelastica alni (assembly GCA_950111635.1). Classification (NCBI taxonomy): domain Eukaryota; kingdom Metazoa; phylum Arthropoda; class Insecta; order Coleoptera; family Chrysomelidae; genus Agelastica; species Agelastica alni. The sequence continues at coordinate 16,517,237 of OX467714.1, read as the reverse complement.
AACGGTCTGACCATATCTGGAGAAAAATCTGCGATTGTCACTTTTACTAATAAGAGATATCAACATGCCAGTAATTTAAAAATTCTTAACTACTGTTTTCCGTACAAACCTTCCTTTAAATTTTTAGGAATGATTTTAGATCGAAAACTTAATTGGAAAGAGCATATACATTACGTTTAAAGACGATTAGAAAATGCTATAAACATTATTAAATCTTTTAGTCATTGTATATTGGAAGCTGATCCAAATGTTATGTTAATATTTTACAGATCACTTGTTAGATCAATCTTAGACTATGGTTCAATTTTCTATCACTCAGCCGCCGAGGTTCACCTCCAAAAAATTGAACAAATTAAAAACAAATGTCTTCGATTTAATATAGGGTTCCTTCAAAGTACACCTTTTGATGTCAAGGAAGTAGAAACATGCGAGGCTCCTCTCGCCCTAAGAAGAGAATTTATATGTAATAAATTCCTGGTGAATCAGAAGGCAAAACACTTATGCCAAAAATATGCAACTTAACTATTAAATGCTTAACTTCCAAATTCTGGGTGAAAAAGAAAAGGAATCCACTACTTGTAGATTGTTTCACCTCGATATTAGACACTAAAATTGATATATATGAATCCGACAACATACCACTATGGACATACCCGTTCCAAAATTTATTAACACCAATAAAAACCTATATTAACTATCAATTCTCTAACGAAAATACTATTCTAGTAAGGAAACTTTACGAGAAGAATTGCCGGATAAAATGGTCCTCGCACGAAAAATTATTTACGGACGGATCAAAAACAAACAATGATGTAGTATGCGCAGTTTACTATCCAAAGAAAAATATAAAACTGAAATTTAAATTACCCAATACGTTATCCATATATAATGCAGAGTTAACAGCTATAAAAGAAGCAATTTGAAGCAAGAAGAAACTGACTTTTTTGTTTTTTCGGATTCAAAAAGCTCCATAGAAAAACTCAAAAACATACAGATAAACGCATCTTGACCATATAATATTAGATATAATTCAAATATATACTGATGCTGTAAACATGGGAAAACAAATCTTTTTGTGTTGGATAAAAGCCCACTCTGGGATTCCGGACAATGAAAAAGTGGACTCTTTCGCTAAGGAAGCAGCCAAAAGCGGAACATCTTTAAAATCTAAAATACCTATAGCTGATTTTATTAATACAAAAAAAAAATTTACAAAAAATGGCAGGGAAGATATTCTGAGTGGAGCATAGAAGTTCTTTAAAAGCATTCAACCAAGGATTCGAAAAAAACCATGGTTTATGGAAAGTCAAAACAGACATCTTATTAAAACTATCAGTTGAATACGCTCTAATCATGCCATAGTGATTTATGCATTTGTGATGAAACTGCTGATTTACAACATGTTATATTAGAATGTCCTTTAAACACTTTAGAAATACGAGGGCGGTTTGATAAGTCAGTGACTTTTTGAATAAAACAAATTTTTTTCCGCAAATAAACATTAAATTTTTCTACATAATCACCTTTTAGCTCGATACATTTAGTCCAGCGTTTTTCTAATTTTTATTCCCTCCAAATAATAGGTTTTTTCAAAGCTCTCAAAATACGCGTTTGTTTCGGTAATAACTTCTTCATTCGACTCAAATCTCTTACCGCCCAGCCATTTTTTTAGGTTTGGAAACAGAAAATAGTCGCAGGGGGCCAAATCTGGAGAATATGCTGGATGGGGTAGCAGTTCGTATCCCAATTCGTAGATTTTGGCCATCGTGACTAAAAAAGTGTGCACACGTGCATTGTTTTGAGTGAACAGCACTGCGGCCGTTTTTGCTTCAAATCAACGTCGAATCTGTTTAGAAGCTTTGAATAATATTCGCCGGTGATCTTTTTACCTTTCTACCTTTACCTAATCGATGTGAATGACACCGCGTACATCCCAAAAAACTGTGGCCATGACCTTGTTGGCTGACAGACTCTGTTTCGCCTTCTTTGGTACACGTTTACCCCGAGCAACCCACTGTTTCGATTGTTCCTTGGTCTCTGGCGTGTTGTGATGGATCCATGTTTCATCCACAGTAACAAAACGGCGCAAAAATTTGTCCGGATTACGGCTGAACATCGCTAAACACTCTTTTGAAGTGGTCACACGATTGAGCTTATGGTCGGGTATTAGCAATCGCGGCACCCATCTCGCAGAGAGTTTTTTCATGTCCAAATATTCGTGTAAAATATTATGTACCCGTTTAGTTGAGATACCTACAGCATGAGCCAACTCAAGCACTTTCATTCTCCGATTATCCAATATCATTTTATGGATTTTATCGACGATTTCCGGCGTGATCACTTCTTTTGGGCGACCTGGACGTTCGGCGTCACTAGTGCTGGTACGACCACAACGTAACTCTGTAAACCACTTCTTAACCATTGAAATTGATGGTGTCGAGTCCCCGTAGTATTTATCAAGTCTTTCCTTAGTTTCAGTGATGGATTTTTTACGTAAAAAGTAATGCTTAATCAGCACACGAAATTCACTTTTTTCCGTTTTCGTAAAAATTCACGAGGTTGTATGCTTTGAACGGCTATCAAACACCAACTGCACGACGTAGCTTGCTCGAAATTAGAAAGTTGCCCACTGATAGATTATAGTTGACGGCAGCACTGTTGCATTTGGAGTAACTGCGCGGGAAATTCAAAAAGTTACTGACTTATCCAACTGCCCTCGTAGATGCAATGTATCAAAATTTAATTACATTTGATGTAAAATTCCCTATAAATCTCGAAAACCTACTGACTCTGGAGGATAACAGTATTTATAGTATTATATATTATTATGTAAAAAGTACTAACATACCCTTGTGAGTAGCGGTGCTACCCAGCAATTAAAACTTGTAAATCTGACATGAAAAAATATAATTTAAAAAAAATATATATATAAAAAAAAAAATTAAATTAAAAATTTTTTTATAAAAATATATAAAAAATATTTTATCAATTATTTAGTCAGAAAATTACTAACACCTTAATCATGGATAATAATTGTATTGATTATAAATGTGAATATTACCTACTTATGAGTGATAAAACAACAATGCAAAACATCTGGCCTTTTGGCTCTGCCAGCGACATTAAATTAGGAAAAAAAAATGACAACATTATCAGTATTGAATTAATATATTTAGAACGAAGTAAATCTTGTTTTTTTGAAATCCAAAAAATTGTTACAGGAGGTGTTTAGTTTCAATTCGCTCAAACAGATTTGTGTAATTTTAAATATAAAAATTGAAGACATACCTATTTTAAAACTTCATCCATTGCCTTGCTTGCTTAAATAATTTGACAAATATTGCCAAACATAGTAGAAATATTTATTTAGATTGCAACTGATAAAAATTTAACAAGATTTTAGGTAAAGTATCGGAAAAAAATAGTTCAAGAAAAAATGTATTCAGTCAGCAACTGATTTTGGTTTGGTTTTGGAGATTATCCAAAACATAACTCGGGACAGGGGATTAAAAGAGACTTGCTGACTTAGACCTTTTACGTTAAACCAATGACAGTGTGTCCAGACACAGCCCTGCCGTTTTTTTTTTTATAAATCTGCTGTGAATAAACCAAATTAAAAAAATTATAAAATATTAATTTTTCGACGTTTTATGGCCGAAAATATGGTGCTTCCCACTTTTAAACCATTTTTTGTCTTGTTACATCCAACTTTGTAATTTTTTTTTTATTTCAGAGGAAAAGCCTGCAGCTATGCAACACGCCAATACATCAAGTTCGACAAAATTTTACTTCGTAAAATACGGTGCCGTTTTGGTTGTGTTAATACCTATAATTCAAAGAACGTGATTGTGAATTTAAATACGGTGTTAGTTTTCCACTTTTCAAGTCATTTCCAGGCAGACTCGAAACTTAACCGTTGATGTTATGTTTCTTGCGAAAGTCACACAAGAATGAGTTGATAAAAAAGGAACTTTTTGGTTTACACGACAAAAGAACTCAACCAAAAGATTTGGTCGGTAAGAAAGATAAGAACTTTTAAATATTGTACTATACGACCTATACTTAATACTCTATAGAAAAATAATGGCGAAAAAGTTAATTTAATGTTTTACTACATAAGAGATAGATGTTAAAAATGTTTTTCTGTTATTTTTATGGCGTAGTGTGTACTACCTAAATCTGACTTAACGAGATGCGCGATTTTTAAAAAGATTTCCAAAGATTTTTAAATTTTTTAATTTTTTCTTGGTATAAATAGTATTAATAATAAAAATTCCTCCACTTTTACAGGACAGGTAGAGGTAATTGGTTTATAAAAAAATATTAACACCATTTAAATAACCATAAGATTAAATAAAAATTGTCACCATTTAAAATAAGTATTTTAAATATTATTGTAGTGTTACTAAATAAACATAAAGTATCTAAAACAATGGTTGAAACATTATAGTGCTTAAAAAATTAAAAAGTTTTTTAAATTCAAAGATAAAAGGGAGGAAAGCCTGGATATCACTTATAAGATACTAATAGAACCATTATTATGTTACTGCTTGCTTTACAAGTAGTTATATTAATATTAATTACCTCAATATTAAACGTTTTATCTTTTATGCTAGCATAAACTTCTCCTTTGTTAGTTAAAAGTTTTGAATCAAATTACATTCGAAGAACATGGTTTAATTCCAAGAAATTTTCCTGCATTTATTTATTTTATTGTCTTTTTAAAACTTGTTAATAGATGTTTTAAAGCAATTCTTTAAATATTTTATTGTATAATATACACATCCTTATTTACGTTTAATATAGTTTTAAAAAGCTTAGAACAATATATAATGCTTCCATTGTCTTACCACAGCACTTCTTCTTCTTTCGGTACCCTGTCCGATTATCGAACGTTGGCAATCATATTGGCTATAATAACTTTGTTTATCGCAGCTCGGCTGCAACGGATGATTTGCGATACCCCTCTCGAAGATTTCTGAGCCAAAATGTTCTTCTTCGTCCTGGACCTCTACTTCCGGAAATATTACCCTGCATCACTAAATGAAGGAGGTAATATTTCTCTGGATGCCTCATTACAAGTATTCGAGTTTTTGGATTTTTATAATTTTAATTATTTCTGTGTTTTTCCTCATTCGTTGTAGAACCACCTCATTTCTTATTCGGTCCATCCAGCTTATTCGCAGGATCCTTCTGTAGACCCACATTTCAAAGGCATCCAGCCTCTTCAATAATGAGTCAGTCAGCGTCCAACTCTCTACTCCATAGAGCAATGTGGAGAATGTGTAGCAGCGTGTTACCTAATAATTATTATTATGTAAAAAAAATGGTATTTTAAAAAGTCTTTATCACGTAATAAATTTAGTAGGCCCTGTGTTATTTATGGCTTAATTTTTCTTTTTTACATACTAGGTACTTTATTCTAGTGACAAGGTCCAAATAATATTTGGGGTTATCTATGAATAGGTTAGTAATAGGGTCAACATTCTCACAACTTAAAATATTAATCCATCATTTAATTTTTAATAATAGTTTTTTATTTCAAAATCTATTGTTTTACTGTACTTCTTTTCATTACTTTTTGCTGTCTTTTTCGGAATAATATTTAGGAGTATCGGGCAGTAGTCTGAAAAACCAGAGACGAGAGTTACACCACTAGTTATAAAACAAAGTTTTAGAAACAAATCATCAATAAACGTAGTGCTACTTTTGTTAATTTAAGTACACAACGTTAAACACAATAATAAATTTTTTTAATGGTTAATTAATCGCACGAATATTTAAACGGATTTTTATTCTTATTCCATAAGAGTTTTAGCTATCTGTAATAAAAAATGTTTAGTTAACTTATTAATACTTAAAAATAACAATTTTTATTGAATAAAAATAAAGATATAAACAATAATCACATTATCTAAAACTAATTTAAATGTTGATCATATTTTTTTACAAAACACCTTACCTTTTGTTGTAAAAATGAAGAAATTATTATTAATAATACCAATAAAGTCCTTATTTATTGTTAAAAACGTACTACTTAGCTTTTAAAAATCTCATTTCAATTTAGTTTTGTTTGGAAACCTTTTTAAAAACCTTGCATTGCGTGACGAGTAGTCAGTCCATTAAAAAAACAGTTGCAGCAAGGAATTATCATTAATATTAGGTGTTTTAGGTAAGTCATACAAAAATTCAATCATAAAAAATATTTATTTTTTAATTTGTCTAATAAAACTTTGGAAATATAAGTTTATTAAAACTAATAAATAATTAAATTAAAATTTATAGCAAACAAAATAAATATTTTTTATTTTTCCATTTAAGTTGGTTATTGTTAAAAAATATTTTAAAACTTAATTTGCCACCACTTTGATATCGAATTAAGTTTTATACCACCCTATTTTTAACATTGAAATGAAATGAAACTGGTTGTGTTTGGATGTTATTAACAATTTAATTTGTGATTTTGGAAAAAAATAAATAAATTGTGCTTTAAAAAAATTAATTTCTTAATAATAAGCTGGCTATAATTAATTGTGTAAAGCTGCAAATAATAATTTAAGGAGGTTGGATAGTCACTTTTGCGGGGAAAGCCCTATGCTTATACACAGGTCTGATTCATAAATGAAAGGGTGTTTAGAATTATATACAATATTAAGATTGATTCAGATAAGATACATTATAACCTGGACAAATTTTTTAAAAACAGCGCATTATCTTCTCACCTACACTTAGATCGCTCTTGCTTCCTATAAAGGGAGTTTCAAAAAAAGGTGACCCGGTCTCTAGGATAGGTGTAAAACTGAAAAATAATTGAGGTTTGCTTGGTAAAAAATATTCGTAACGCCATCCGTATACAAGATAAAGAGCGTTGAAGAAAAAAAATGTATATACATTTATTACGATTTTGCCTAAACTACTAAAAACATTGTAATGAAATTTTATACGAATATGTTGAAACAGCTGATACATCCCATGATTTTGTTTTTTTATTTGACTCTCATAGAGGGCGCTAGTTATACGGTTCGTACAAAGTAGTATTGAACATAACTTTTTTAAGGTTACATTTATTAATCAAAATTTTAAATAAACTTAAACAGCAGTCAATTTTACACCAAAAAGGTACTCTTGGTAAAACTCGATATTGTGTACTGTTTTTTAAAGAATCCATTAATCTTCTAATCAGTTGGGGATCAGCTATGAGGTCATTAAAGTGACGTTGAATTCTGTCTTCCAATTCTTGACGTAAATTTACCTCTGTAGCATAAACTTTCTCTTTAAGATACGACCAAACTGTGTAGTTCAAAGGATTAAAATACATAAAGTTGCTGCCCAAATATTAAGTTTAAATGAGTGTTCGTAAAGTGATACTCTTTTGACTTGTGGATTCTCATCACACTAGTAGTGTGCATTATGGGAGTTACTTTATAGCAGCATCAGTTATTACTTCATAATTTTCAAACCAAAATATTTTGAAAACGGTACAAAGTATCGAAGCTTTACCAAGAGTACCTTTTTGGTGTAAAATTAAATGGTGTTTAGGTTTACTTAAAATTTTAATTAATAAATGTAACCTTAAAAAAGTTATGTTCAATACCACTTGGTTCGAACTGTGTAACTAACGCCCTCTATAAGAGTGAAAAATAAAAACAAATTCATGGGATGTATTAGCTTCTAAAACATATTCGTATAAAATTTTATTACAATGTTTTCAGTAGTTTTTTTTATTGTTTTTTTTTTAAAAACTATTGGTGCCCAACAATTATACTGGCAGGTAAAATTTTTCATTGTTCAACGAAATAATAATCTTATTTTTTTAAAAAATTTTAAAATAAACACAATCATAACCTTTCTTTATATCAATATAAAGTTTCTTTATAATGTTATATTGGTTTTATATTTGATATAAATATAATTTCGTTACAATATATATATATATATATATATATATATATATATATATATATATATATGAAATGATGCGTTTATTAAAATTTAATATATTAATTTTAGATATAATTAATATCACTGAGATGAAGATTTTAACAAATTCTGATTATTTTAAATGTTGATCCAACCTCCTCAAATGGTATTAAATTAATCATTATTTATTGTTTTTATACCGTTTTTGTTAAGACAAAAAGATAATAAAAAATCCTAAGCTATGTCACTTACTGCATTCTGAAATATCTGATGATTTTTTTTAAATTTTGTTATCTATTACTTACTTTAAAGTAAACTGTTTCAATGAAATATTTTGTTTTATTTTATACTGTGTAATTAATGGATGAAAAGTATTTGTAAAACATATTAAGTTGTTGAAAAATATAAATCAGTATGCTATTGTAATTTAGGAGTGCTACTTACTACATTAAATGAAATTTTTAAAACATTACAGTTTCAATTATAAAATATTTGTATTTTATAAAATACCACAATAATTCACCACTTTGTATAAAAATGTTATTAAGAAATAAGAAGTTTATAAGACACGGGATTGTAATGCATAAAATCGATGGCATGTACATATTCCAAACATCGCGTTTTTTTATCTCACGTATATTTTAAACTAAAAAAAGGACGTGATAGATGGTACAGCCTGAGAATAACAAACGACAAGCGACAAAAGCTTGTTTGGAAATAATTTCTTAATGCGCATGACAAAAAATATAGTATACAAAAAAAGTCCGCCTATTGCATCAAATACCATCAGTTTGGTATTGTCGGTTAAAAACTTTATTATAACTCGTTCGCGGATGCGACAACCTTTAAAGCAATAATAACAATTCTATTTTGCATCAGCTTTTTGCTTCTAGTCAGGGTGCATCTATAATTTCAATTACCCTTCATAGTTACCTATGCATTTTTTTAATTACAAAAGTAGTCTACGTAATTTAGACGAGTAAGGTTTTTAAAAAATTTAAATAAATATACTGTAAATTTATTTAATTTTTATTTACTTGATATTGTCAGCCTAATGCTGACATTTCATTCCATTGTTGCCGACCAAATGGTTGTCTTTTTGTTGCGGGAAAATGTAATCCCAAACTTCTAACATGGTTTAATAAAGGGTCGATCAACCTTAACCAATTTACTACACTGTACTAACGATTGGACCAAAGAACTCGATAACAGACATCCTTTAGACATAATTTACCTCGACTTTTCCAAAGCCTTAACAGGGTGCCAAAACGTAGACTTCTACTAAAGTGCGATCATCTTGGCATAAGAGGTACTCTTAACAAATAGTTTTCAGCCTTTCTTACAAATTGGTTATTCAAAGTCAGAGTTGGACAAGAATTCTCCGAGGAAAGACCCGTAACTAGCGGTATTCCACAAGGTTCCGTTCGTGGAACATTACTTTTCGTCGCATATTCCAGTGATCTTCGATACTGTCTGTCAAGCTCAATTTTGGCTTACGCTGCAAACTTTACAAGTGCAATGTTTGACCCATACATAAATACGCTGGGCCAGATTTAGTTCGAGATCGTGAAATGCTGGAAAAAGTGCAAAGACGCGCAACCAGATTGTCTTTTGGCCGTGTAAGACCTACGTACGATAAGAGATTAACCATGGCAAATCTTACAACATTTGAAGAAAGACGTCTCCGAGGTGACCTAATACTTTCCTTTCGAATTTTTAAATTTAACTTCGGCGACCTTCAAGCAGCTTTCCCCTCCATTTAGACGACCGTCTTCCGTGGACACTCCTTAAATCCGAATAAAGAGCCTTTTAGAACTTGTTACAGGCAAAACTTTACAAGTAGCAGAATTTTCGATATTTGGAATGATCTTCCTCGGCAAATAATTAGTTCAGAAATTGTTAATAGTTTTAAAAATCAAATAGACTCCTATATTTTTAATCTTTAGTTTTTTAGGCTTAGTGTCAGTTGTTGTTTTATTTATATTTTGTAACTTATGGGCAAAACAGGAATTGATCTTTTGCCCTTATCATGAAATAATAATAATAATAATAATAATAATAATAATAATAATAATAATAATAATAATAATAATAATAATAATAATAATAATAATAATAATAATAATAATAATAATAATAATAATAATAATAATAATAATAATAATAATAATAATAATAATAATAATAATAATAATAATAATAATAATAATAATAATAATAATAACAATAATAATAATAACAAGACCAACTCGAATTCGTTTTTATGAAGCCTGCAGAAAATACTCTACAGAGAGTTTCTCCATTTTAACCAACAACGTTCCTTCTATCCCGCCATGGCAATTTACCCTACCAACCTTAAATTACGGATTATCATCATGGAAGAAAAGCGAGACATCTAGCTCAACTTACAAAGCTCTTTTCATGAATGAAATATTTTTGTACACAAATAGTCTCATCATTTACACCGATGGATCGAAAACAAGTGATGGTGTTGGCGCTGCAATTGTAATAGGAGAAAACGAGCACTTCTGGTCTTTGAATCCTAGTTGCTCAATTTTCACTGCGGAACTATACGCCGTATGGCAAGCCCTCCTTTTCTTTTCGTTTTCAACCCACCAAAGCTGCGTAGTTTGTTCTGACTCATTGAGTGCAATTCAGTCACTAAATAACAGGTTCACAAGAAATAATTATTGCCAAAATATCTTAGAACTAGTTACTTATCTAGCGCCGGAAAAAAAATGCACCATTCTTTGGACTCCTAGCCACTGTGGCATCACTGGTAACGAGAGGGCAGATCTTGCGGCGAAACAAGCAACACTCACTCCAGAAGATGAAGGAATCCCTATTCCTTATACTGATATGAACATCCAAATCAACTCAAAAATTTTTAGTACATGGCAAGAAAGATGGACCTCCCAAAATACTCAATTAAACAATATTAAGCCAAATACTAATAAATGGAGATACCCAATTACCCTGAACAGACGTGAACAAGTAATTACTTGCCGCCTCAGAATCGGACATACCCATCTCACGCACTCGTATCTCTTAGTGGGAGGGCCCAGACACCGATGCGACCATTGCAATACAAGAATGTCAGTTGCGCATATCTTCTCATGTCCGATGTACACGTATCTCAGGCACAATATGGGAATAAACCCTGAATTTGAAAATAATTTGAATAATTCCGAAAATATTAGAAAAGCTCTTACCTATATTGATCATCTTCGTTTAACAAATAGAATTTAAATACTATACTGGCAGCTAAATGATCATGGCAATCGAACGCTGCCTAATCAAAAAAAAAAAAAAAAAAAAAAAAAAAAAAAAAAAAAATAATAATAATAATAATAATAATAATAATAATAATAATAATAATAATAATAATAATAATAATAACAATAATAATAATAACAAGACCAACTCGAATTCGTTTTCATGAAGCCTGCAGAAAATACTCTACAGAGAGTTTCTCCATTTTAACCAACAACGTTCCTTCTATCCCGCCATGGCAATTTACCCTACCAACCTTAAATTACGGATTATCATCATGGAAGAAAAGCGAGACATCTAGCTCAACTTACAAAGCTCTTTTCATGAATGAAATATTTTTGTACACAAATAGTCTCATCATTTACACCGATGGATCGAAAACAAGTGATGGTGTTGGCGCTGCAATTGTAATAGGAGAAAACGAGCACTTCTGGTCTTTGAATCCTAGTTGCTCAATTTTCACTGCGGAACTATACGCCGTATGGCAAGCCCTCCTTTTCTTTTCGTTTTCAACCCACCAAAGCTGCGTAGTTTGTTCTGACTCATTGAGTGCAATTCAGTTACTAAATAACAGGTTCACAAGAAATAATTATTGCCAAAATATCTTAGAACTAGTTACTTATCTAGCGCCGGAAAAAAAATGCACCATTCTTTGGACTCCTAGCCACTGTGGCATCACTGGTAACGAGAGGGCAGATCTTGCGGCGAAACAAGCAACACTCACTCCAGAAGATGAAGGAATCCCTATTCCTTATACTGATATGAACATCCAAATCAACTCAAAAATTTTTAGTACATGGCAAGAAAGATGGACCTCCCAAAATACTCAATTAAACAATATTAAGCCAAATACTAATAAATGGAGATACCCAATTACCCTGAACAGACGTGAACAAGTAATTACTTGCCGCCTCAGAATCGGACATACCCATCTCACGCACTCGTATCTCTTAGTGGGAGGGCCCAGACCCCGATGCGACCATTGCAATACAAGAATGTCAGTTGCGCATATCTTCTCATGTCCGATGTACACGTATCTCAGGCACAATATGGGAATAAACCCTGAATTTGAAAATAATTTGAATAATTCCGAAAATATTAGAAAAGCTCTTACCTATATTGATCATCTTCGTTTAACAAATAGAATTTAAATACTATACTGGCAGCTAAATGATCATGGCAATCGAACGCTGCCTAATAAAAAAAAAAAAAAAAAAAAAAAAAAAATAATAACAATAATAATAATAATAAAAATAATAATAAAAATCGCTGTGATAAGCTCTGAACAACTAAGGCAATTACCTACCTGCTCCTAATCTGAAGAAAGACAGGTATAGCAAATTGCTAATTGCTATCATAGACACAATAAAAATTGTCTGATTGCCGTTAGGGGGATTCGGAAGGAAGCGCCCCCCAACTTAATATTATTATTATTTTTTTGTTGGTGTGTCGGATGAAGGAAAATGAAATTACGCACATCCGAGGCATTATTGTCCGGACGAGTCGGATAGTGTGATACTCACCTTATTTAAAATTCATACTTACTAAAAACCTTCACCCCTGTTGTCAAGAATTTTGAGTTGCCGAATCGAGGAGTATTTTGGGTTGCTGAATCAATGAGTATTAATTTGTTATGACGTGTTGTTTACACAGTTTATGTATACATAAAGTACCGTAATTTGCTAATATTTTAATTTCTCTTGGGTTTACAATAAAAAATATTGAATAAAAGTTTCTTTAAATAATTCAGGCCATCTGCATGAGTCGATTAGAAGTATACAGGGTGCACCGTTACTCCAAAAAAAACTTCTTCTTCTTCTTCTTCTACTTGTTAAAAATCTAGATGATCTGTTGATTCCGGACTTGCCTCTGTAATATTTCCTGATACGTGGACTGCCAGCTATCACTCCATCTCTTTGGTGGTCTTCCGGGTGGACGGGTCCCTGCTGGTTTTTCCTCTAGTACAATGCATGGTAGTTTATCGTCGGTCATTCTCTTCACGTGGTCATACCATTCTCTTCTCCTCTGCCTGCCCCATCTTACCACATCCTGTACGTCGCATTGTGCTCTAATGTCAGTGTTTCTTACGTGATCTATTTTTGTTTTTTCGGCTGTTGTTCTCAGTACTTACATTTCGGTGACTCGTAGCATCCTTTTCGTCTTGGTGGTATCCTCTCTCGCTTCTAAACCATATGTCATTATTGGCCTGACGCATGTCTTACATATTTTGATTTTACTCTCCTTTCGCATAAAAGGATTAGCTCATACAGTTTCCCTTGGACATCCTGATATTATGGCTGATTTGTTAATTTGGTTTCTCAGGTCCTTTAACGGGTCGTGAGCGCTGGACATATCTATGCCCAGGTATCTAAATTGCATGACCTGCTCTATGGGTTTATTATCTATTACCAGCTTGCATCTCATTGGCTCCTTAGCGAAGGTCATGGTTTTTGTTTGACCTAAGGATAAATCCATATTGAGTTGCTGACTGATCTGGTAGAATTTAAATAACTGTCTCTGTAGGTCATTCTTACTTTCTGCTAATATTGCAGTGTCGTCGGCGTAGCAGACCATGCTGATAGCCCTATTGTTTATTCTGTATTCCGAATTCATATATGTTACTTCTATGATTTTGTCCAATTCATGGCTGAAGAACCTTAGGAATTGGTTTGGATGCAGTAATAATGAACTAATTAGAGCTGCGGTCTCAAAAACAAGAATTGCTATGATGATTGCCAACCTTCGAAGCGGAGACGACACCTAGAGAAAAAGATATTTGACGAGACATGGCGATAGTACGTCAGGTTGTGCTCCATAAGGTCTGCAAATGATGGTAACATCCTGCTTCAGAATGGAACGTCTATAAACCAGACTATTTATAACTCCATCCTGGCATGGCATCATAAAACCCTCTCGTAGTTTAGACCAGATGATCTTAAAAAAGCGAACAAAGCTCCTTGGATATGGCGGAAAAACACAGCGTGCATGGGCTTAGGTTAGGTTAGGTTAGGTATCATGTGAGTGGGGCATGGTTGCCTTATCACTGCGACCTTTAGTAGGTCTATTGTGGCTCACCCCTAGAGGTTACAGTTCACCGCACAATCCAGCCCTTCTCATAAAGTTTATGGTTGTATCGGATGAGATTTTCTTAAAATCGGTAAGTTCTAGGTTGGTGTAACCAAATATGTTGAACCTTATTATTCCTAGACCGGGGCATGTCCCGTTAGAATTCGCAGGTCATTCTTGCTGCTTTCTAAGATCTGTTTAGTTGTGTTTTTTGAGGGTTTAGGTAAGAACGCCTTCAAATGAGTCAACCTTGGTATATCGGACCAGTGCACAAGCAAAAAAAAAACCTTTATAAATTTAGATAAATTTGAATTTCAAAGGTTTACTAAATAATAATAAATATAAACATTGGTAAATACCATTATTACAACACACAATTCCCGATTCTCCACGTATTTTTATTTAATATCCAAAATATGCAGTAACTCATAAATTAAAAAATAGTACCTATTAACAGAAATAATAGATATAAAAATCATAATACCTAAAATTGATTATAAATTTGACTCCACATTTCTATACTGAGACCGTACCATGAAGGTTTGGCAGTTTATTAACTATTTCGTTACATTCCGACCCGATTCCATCATTTTTTTTATCGTGCAGTGTTTCTGTTTATTATGTACAAAGGTCACTAAAAATTAACTTCACAAACATTAAACGTTCCGACAAAGCTGTCGCTTGTCATCAGCTTGTTATTCTCGCGTACTGCTCTACATGGTTATCTCTTTTTACTGTTTTGCATGTTAATCGATCATCAAAACAACTTTCTCTTCCACTTTATAAACAAATTTATTTTCAGCTGGAGGTCACAGTTGATCACACGGGTAAAGATTAAACATTTCAACTGTAACTTACCATCAAAATATGATTAAAAATTATACAAATGTTGCGTGTTAAAAATAAAATTTGAGTAGCTTAAATGTAAGGGTTCCCTAAATTTCTTAATGCTGTATTTATATTTATTTATAAAAACGCATAAATTGGCGATTATTAAAAAAAAATGTCAAAAAAGCTTATTTATTAGTTAATTTAGCATATTTTTACTTTATGCTTGGTCATCAGATTTTATTCTCTAATACTCGCTGTATAAAATTGCACATTCCTAATTAATTACCCTGTAATTAAAATTTGTGTGAATAAAAATATAATATAATTTTTTAATTACAGTGTAAATATATACGGAATTAGCAGTAGTGAAAACAAATTTTTAAAAATTTAATACCTTGCAATTAAAAATCAAAAAGCAAGTGAAAACCATAAAAACGGTGTTAACATTTTTTTAACGTTGTATACAAAATATTTTTCGTTTTGTACATACACAAGATTTCTGCAAGTGAAAGTGCTTGATACCCAAAGGATAATGTATTACAAGAAACATTCCAATCAAGTCAGTATTTTCTCTCCAGCTATTAAATAATTTGGTTTCAGCGAAAAAATGTGAACTTTTTACACGCTTTATATTCACTTCACTTGTTTCTATCTATGCAACAGAATCTTTGGACACGATTTTCACGCACTTAAAAACATCAGCTCGACTGGAAACTTTGTATACTTCGAAAAGGACCGATGACAACCCAGTAATTTTATAATTTTTTTTAAAATTCCTGGCTAGGATCATTAGGATATTAACAAATAAACCTGAACTAATAAATGAAAAATAAATAATAGTTTAAAAAAACTAAGATTATTTGTAAAATTATTTTTTAGTTCGGTTTTCTTATAAAGCGTGTTGTCTTTGTTTTTTTAAACTATAATTTATTTTTTCTACCAAAGTTCATAGTAGTGCACAAAGAATTTATCACTTGTCACCTAGTCATCGGCCAAGATAATGTCCTGCTGATGTATATCAATACAAAAAACGTTAACAAGTATGCATTGATTTAATTTTGATAGCAACTGTTCGAGCTTCTCAAGGGTATGGAACTGTAGCTTATTCTTAAAACGGTGCACAAAACTGTGTTAAGATGGGATAAATTTTATAATTTTGTTTATTTTTACCAATTTGCTGAAATATGTTTATTTTTTAGAACACTTATATGGTTTTTATTTGACCCTTCCTCGTATTAAATTTGTATACGATTTCTACACCTAAGAATAATGTAGGTACTGATAATGTGTTAAAAAAGTTCATTTTGTTTTTAAAAAATCTGTTTTAATGTACAGGTTAAATTTAAAATTTAAAATGGACATAATATTTGATAGTTACATACATTAAACAAAAACCATGACAAATTATCTTTAAATTTTTATTTAAGAAAAAATTAAAAATTGACAACATATAAGTAATTATAAATTTATTTTTGTAAATATTAGAGTTAAAAATAAGTTTAAATCAATGATATGTTAATTATTATTAGTTTTTCCTTTTTTTTTTTTTAAAAAAAACAACACTTTGTAATAAAAATAACAGTAAGGATATATTTGTACGTAATTAAGGAAAATATTTTATATTTTAAGAATCCCTACAGTAAATTTGATCTGATTCAAAATAATTTTACAACTATGATGTCATAACATATGGAATTAAAACTTGGTAAAAGTTTACAGTTAGAAAATATGTAAAAAGAAAGAATTACAATCTAAATACTCAGGATACAAGTATGAATGCTGTAGTAATAAATAAGTCCTAGTTGTCTAATTCTGCAAGATTTGGATGATAGGTACTCATTCAATGCAAGTATTTTGAAAGTAACTGTAAAAAATAAATGATCTGTTACCATCCCACGATATATCAAACATGGAGATTTTTGTAAGGCCTTGGTTGTTGATTATGATCTCATAAATAAATACACCATTTTAAAAAATATGGAAAAGTCTTCTCCTGAATTGGCCTTTTTGCGCATTATACTTTCTCAAAAGCTACTACTGTAGATAAAGCTTAATTGTATTTTGTATAAAAACATTGCCAATTAAGGTTTTACTGTCGTGAAGGATTTAATAATCATTTTGTAATATCGCAAACAAAAGCTGGAGCGTCTATTGTGGGATGAAAGACATGGCATTATATTTTGAAAGCATTATTGAGACTCTGTGTTTTATATTTTATTTTATTATGCTGATGTAGTATGTTAAATTGTTTTAAAAAAAGGTAATACTGTTTTGTAAAATTATCATTATTTTTATCTTTAAGATTATTTTATAAATTAACTAGTGGAACTACGACATGGTAATCAGATTTTGTAACAAATTTTCGGTAAAACTTTTATTAATAATATTTATAAAATTTCATCAATATTTTAATGCATGTACATATAGTGTTAATTATAAATAATGCATTTAATAAATTTTGTCCCTAAATATTGTTTACTTAAAATACGTTTTATTTATAAAAATACACTACCCCTTTGAAATTCGCACATCAAATTATTTCAATACATTTTTTTTATTTTTTTGTCTGCCTGGAAAATCAATCACTAGATAATACCAATTAGTATTTTTTGTGATGAACAAATATTAATCGAATATGTTCTAATTCACTTTTGTAAAGCTGTGAAAATTGTAATACTAAGTGTATTAGCTAAATTACGTTAGTATTAAGATCAATTATACTTCCAACCATTGTAAATTATTTTTCTGAAATATACTGACCTACTTAAATAACAATATTATTTTATTAACATGCTCGTACATACAGTCAAGCAATTTTCCACAGGGGTAGGCAGAGACCTCTTGTTATGGCTCTTACACACGTATTTTCCTTCTTCTACTCTTATTAGCGCTCTCATACATGCTCGTCGGTTGTTAGTACTTATGACCTGGCCTTTCTTTAAAACAATTTTAATATGATTGGAATACGTTAGCGTAGGTTGATCTCTACCGACTTGCGCATTCACACTCGCCTTATAAATCTGTTTCGTCAAACTTCCGTCATCCATCCTCTATTTGTGTCCGAACCATCTAAACATTTCTTTATATTTATTTGAAACTACATCTTTTTTTACACCTCACCGTAAAGAATCAACTGGAATGCCCACCTGGAAAAAACAATAAAGAAAGCCAGGTTTTCTCTCTGAAATCTCAGAAGAGTATGCGGCAAATCTTGAGGAATGAACCCCAAACAGATTTACTGGATTTATCAAACAATGATAATATCTATATTCACGTACGGTTCAGTAGTCTGGTGGACCAAAGGGTTACAACCGACAACTGGAGCAAAACTTGCTGGCCTTCAGCGGCTGGCATGCCTGGCCGTAACTGAAGCTATGCCCAGCACACCAACGGTAGCGATAGAACACCCTCTAAATCTTCCTCCCCTTGATATTCTCTTTGAGAGGGAGGACAGGATAGTCTCCTACAGATTCCTGTCTCTGGAAAGGTAAATTAATAGAGAGCAACTCGGAGACCACTCTGGGATACAAAGTGAAACAAAAAACCACCAAATTTTCGGGATGGTTCCTGGCATGTTTGCCACAAAAATATACGTAAAAAAGTCATTCATAGTCCTTTTTGCGAAGAGAGATGAATGGGTGAGGAGAAAAATCCTCTTTCCAGAGACTGAATACGTAATGTAAACAGTTGGCTCAAAAACTCTAGATGGAGTTGGGGCCAGTGTTTTTAGCAGGAAACCAAAAATTGAAATATCTACCAGTCTTGGCTACAATATTTGAGGCTTCGCTATATAATTGTGTGCAAGAGAGCTGACTTACAGAACTCTAGCAAACAAAAACATTAGTTTACTATCTGACAGCCAGGCTGCTTTAAAAGCACTAAGCTCCAACAGGATTAATTTTAAACTTGTAATCGAATCGTAACGAATCCCTGGAGTTCCTTGGTGCAAACAACAAAATGACCCTGCTGTCACTACAAGTGCCGCCAAAACAATTATTTCAGATTGGGTGGAAAGAAAAATACTCACGTACTGGTCCGATATACCAGGGTTGACTCACTCGAAGGAGTACCTAAACCCTCAAAAACACAAGTAAGCAGATTCTAGAATGGAGCAGATATGACCTGCGAATTTTAATTAGACTGCTTACAGAACACTGTCGTCTAAGATACCACCTCGGAAGGATAGGTCTGAATTAACGCAGTTTTGCTGCGTGGAAGACGAAACTCAACATATTTGGTTATTCCAACCTAGAACCTACCGATTTCAAGAAAATCTCACCCCATACAACCAAGAACTTCGTGAGAAGGGCTGGATTGTGCGGTGAATTGTAACCTTTAAGGGTGAGCCCCAAGCCACACAAGCACTGGAATTCTCGTAAAGTGATTTCAGCGTTCATATAAAACTATCGCTCACCACTTATACAGTGTGTCCCAGATTCGCTTCTCTATACAGGGATCTCGGCTCCTATTATACCTACAGCAAATGTTAAGGGGGGAAAGTTTCATGGGAAGCTTAGTGTATCACGATCGGTTTATTGGTTTTGGAAGTATCGGCGAAAAACCGAAAATGGCGGATTTCTTTTTTCTCCGGTAAATCTAAAGCGGTTAATTTTACAGCTCCCAAAATGTGACATTATTGGGACACTTTTTTAAGACGAATAAGATAGCGTGTATGACATCGACTCAATCGTCATTTGTTATTCCGCAATCCACCTTATTTTTTTCTCACAACCGCCATATTGGATTTTTTTATTTTTGAAAAAAGTGTAAAATTTCCAGTCTAATAATGTCTCATAAGTGCATAAAAAATTGAAGTATCATCGAAATATCACACATGTATTGGTATACAGAGTGTTAAATAAGAATAAGTACCATTCATACAAACCCACAATAGTTCAACGTATACTAGGAATTGTAATGAAAATCCCGATTTTGTAAATCATGTCTTGTGGTCCGATGAGAGTAGGTTTAAGATTTGTGAAGTTTTTAATAAGCACACCACTCATCATTGTGCTGTAGAAAACCCTCTCGAAGCTGCACACAGACGTCTACAGAACAGATTTGGAAGTAACGTTTGGTGTGGGGTCACTGGTAATTTAATCTTACTCACCTTTCTTTAATAGGCACCTATTATAAATTATTAATTATTTCAAAAAATCGACTTATTTTTATTTGACTACGACCTAAACGGACAGAGGTATCTAGAGCTTTTGCGAAACCAAGTTGTGCCAGCGTTACGAGCTACTTTAATCGAAGATAAGTTTAGAATAACCTGGTTTTAACAGGAACGATGTCCGGCTTACAACACCATTCAAGTCAGAAACTTCTTGAGAGAGCAGTTTGATGAAAGAGTTATTTTATTAAATGGTCCAATATCTTGGATCCTAGATCCCCTGACCTTTCGCCTTTGGATTTCTACCTCAAGGGTCACACAAAGTATGAGGTGTATGGGTTTGATCTTCCGCGACCATAGAAATCCTGAGACAAAGAGTTTTGGACACATTCAGAAACATTAACGGAAATACACTTGCAAGGGTTGTACGAAAAACAGTCACCAATTGTCAAATATGTCTCGATGCAAATGGACGTCATTTTGCAAATCTGTATATTGATACCCCGTTGGATAGCAGTTAAAAACGTAATTAGATTTTGCTCTTCATTACATTTTAAAACTTGCGATTTTCATTTTTAATTTGTATCTATTTGTAGGTTGTTCAAAGGTTCAAGTGTTAATTAAGTTAACGACGATTTTTCTGACTTGTTTTTTTTAACACACTCATAGTTGGAAATTTTTCCCAAAACATCTGATTTGTTAATCATCTATGTAAGTTAAACAGCCATGGTGAAGTCACACATCCCTGTCTAACATCTTTTTCGATGTTAAACCAGTCCGGGTAAGCTCTGTTTATCCTGAATGTGTATGAACTCTAAAAATTGCTGTTTAGTTTGGTTAATTCGTTATAATATAAGGAGCTAGCGAACAAAAGTGTCTAGTCCCACAAAAGAAATTTTTCAGCAAAGAATATTTTTTTTATTGGACAAATTCGCTTTTACTTGATACATACATACATACATATAGTCACGCCTTTTTCCCGTAGGGGTAGGCAGAGACCACTCCCTTCCACTTGCTACGGTTCTTACACACATCTTTTGCTTCCTCTACTTTCATCAGGATTCTTATACATGCTCGTCGGTTGTTGGTACTCTTGACCTGGCCTTTCTTTAAAACAATGTTAAACTGATCGAGATATGTTCGCCGAGGTCGACCTCTACCGACTTGTCCATTCACACTCACCTTAAAAATTTGTTTCGTCAATCTTCCTTCATCCATCCTTTCTACGGATAGCCCGCACTGGGACTATCAGAAGGGGGAGCGATTATAAAAAGGAGATGATTGTGGACCCACTTTTTGAAAAGCAGGTCATAGTTCTCTGGAAAAACTGATTTTGGAAGCTTGTTTTATTCTGTAGCAGCCCTGTAAAAGAAGGATTCTTGATAAAATTGCTCCTTGTAGTGTCAGTCTTGAGAGTAAATGAGTGAGACTGATCAGCGTGCCGAGTTCTTCGGCCGAATGTGGCCAGTGGTGGTATAAGAGTTTTTATTTCTCTGGAGCATCTGCCATTAAAATATCTGTAAAGTAATGTCTGGTCTGCAACTCTTCTTTTATGTTCTAGTGGGTGAAGGGTATCTGTGAGAGTTGAGCTGTTTATCAATCGAATGGCCCTTTCCTGAATGGAATCCAGAAGACGAAGAGAATGCCCTGGTGCTGAACCCCAAATGTGCGAAAAATACTCCAGTAGGGGTCGGATTTGAGCCTTGTACGTCGTCAAAAGTTGATTAGGAGTAAAAAACTTTCTAGCTTTCCACAAAAAACCCAGCCTTTGGCTTGCTGACTTTGCGATGTTAGCAACATGGTCATGCCAAGACATATTATGAGACACCGTGACTCCCAAAATCGAGATGGAGCGACTTGATTCAAGGGTATTTCCGGACATTGTGATGGAATGATTGAGGAATTCATTTTCTTGTAAAACGTGGCCCTTTGTTTTATTTGGGCGTTTAACTGAACTTATAATCTTATAATTGGTGCTATAAAGGGGATGAACCATTTTTTAATAGTTTTAAAACAACTAAAAAAACCAATATTATCACTGTAATCCGTTTCATTAAGCAAACCCCCTTAGCCTTTTTTTTTGCCTTTAAAATCCGCAAATCGGGGAAAGAAGTGCCAGGACGGAACGTCGCAATGGCCACCGGCCAAGAGAGGAGGTTGGCTTACTTACCCATTGATTATGTTTCACATTTAAGCTGATTACTTGCTGCCAGAAGTTCCTTACCTTTAGTTGTGGTTAATCTATACCTCCAGTGGATATGCTTTGCATTGAAGTCATCTACAATAATGAATTTTTATCCTTGTATGTAAAGAAGGATAATGATCCTTTTTTATATTATGTTTTAATGAGCAGTATACTGACGTTACTACAATTTCACAGGTTTTTGTTTTAATATTTACAGATTGTAACGAAATATTTCACGCTTGTGAATTTCGCTCCTTTTTTAGTTATATTATTTAGTTCCCTCGTATATGTTGTCTTCATAAATTAAATTTTATTGGTTGATTAGTTGATCGTTGAGAGTTAAGTTTTTCTAAATGATTAGTAGTTAAATTAATAAAATAAATTTTCTATAAGACAAATCACAAAGTAGTAATAATTAGACGAATTTAAATAAATATGACAACACTCGTTAACCGGCAATTAGTTTGATTTCTCGTTTGATAAGAGTTGATGAAATGTGAATTTTAAAAGTTAGTTTATCTTTCAGTCGCTGGCATCAGCCAGTGATAAAACGTCTGGTTCTGATTAGTTGATCGTTGAGAGTTAAGTTTTTCTAAATGATTAGTAGTTAAATTAATAAAATAAATTTTCTATAAGACAAATCACAAAGTAGTAATAATTAGACGAATTTAAATAAATATGACAACACTCGTTAACCGGCAATTAGTTTGATTTCTCCTTTGATAAGAGTTGATGAAATGTGAATTTTAAAAGTTAGTTTATCTTTCAGTCGCTGGCATCAGCCAGTGATAAAACGTCTGGTTCTGAGCTGATATAGATTGGCGATTTTTCAAGTTTTTTTTTATCTTTTTTTCTAAAAAAATCAAGTTTCCCGGAAAACAAGTGTTTGTTTCCATTTGGCGTGTGCCTCTTAAAGTTTTGCTCTTTTTTGGTCTTTTGAGAGATAAGACGTGAAGCTTTCGTTGCGTTTTGTTTATACCTTTCTTTGGTCGAGAAAAGGTAAGATTTTTTGATTTTCGAAGTTTCGAAATTAAGTTTTGTTTTAGTGAAATTTGATAGTGATTTAATATAATTTTTTTTATTTTTTGTACATGAGACGCCATTGTGCTCTTAAGATTAGGAATTTTATATCCTCGAATATCCTATTTTAAAGTGTAGATCTTAATTAAGATGGTTGATGATAAAAACTAACTTTGGTTTAATACTTATATTTAACAGTTAAATTGTAAGTATTAGAAATTAAATATTTATCTTAGATTAGTCGCTTATACAACTAAGTTCCTCCTCTAATTATTGTATAAACGACTGACATTTAACATTGAGGATATTTACTATAAAAAAAATAATACTTTAAAAATATGTGTATATTTCTAAGTTGTTTATAGAATAACTTAAGGTCAAACAATCTGACTTACAATATAATCTAGAGAGAACAAATTGACACTCCAGTAATTAACATCTACTGCTGTCTACTATGTTTTTAGGACATTGAATATGTAGTATATCAAGTATAATGAGTTCCTGACTTTCAAGGCAGAAATTTCTCACTAGAGATTCCAGATATGAATACAGTCTGACGAACTGAGTAGTCGAAATCTCATAATGGATATCAAAGTCAACTGAGGTTGCTGAAAGTACCTGTTATCCGAATACCTGAATTCTGGAAGATTAAAGTTGGAGTAAGTGTTCTCTTTCTATTTTTTTTTTTTTTTATGTTCTAGTTCCCACAAAAAGGGATATCCTGTAATGTTCAGAGAACATCGTGGGAACCAAGGAAAAGAAGGTAGGAGTTGGTGTTCTTCTTAAATTTCTGGAGGTTGTATGCCTCGGGGAACACCTCCCTAGGCAATGAGTTCCAAAGCCTCGCAATTCGTTGGATGAATGAGTCTTTGGAAAGTGATGTTCTGCAGGTCTCCAAAGTGACCACGAAGGGGTGTGAAGACTGAACTTGATGGGTTAATCTCGAAGAGACTGCCAAAGGAGGAACGATTGTTGATATTTCAGAAAAGCATCGCCCATGAAAATATCTATAAAATAGAGACAAATCGCCAACTTTTCTACGGTGTTCCAGACAAGTGAGCGAGTTTGTAAGCGAGGCATCACCGACGAGATGAATTGCCCTTTTTTGGACAGAATCCAGTAGCTTCAGGATATGTTTAGGTGCTGCACTCCAAATATGGGAACAGTACTCCAGTACAGGTCGGATCTGTGCCTTATAGATCATAAGCAGCTGACTGGAGGTGAAATAGCTCTTGGCACGAAACAAAAAACCAAGTTTTTGGGATGCACTTTTGGCAATGGACCTCACGTGATTTTCTCAGGAAAGGTTATTGCTGATAGTAATACTAAGCATCGATATGGATGACTTCAGTGGTATGGTTACTCCTGACAAAGTTATGTTAGGCACAGTGAGATCGGCTTTTCTAGAGAAAAGACATGCTTGTGTTTTGCTTGCATTGAATTCTACCAAGTTATTGGATCCCCATTCGAGAATTGTTGCTAAGTCCATATTTATATTGTTAACATTTCTTCCTCGTTCATTTCTGGTTTCACGGGCTGATGTAGGGGCCCTGGAAGAGAATGCGGTATGGAGGGTACTATCATCGGCAAAGCTGTGTACCGGACATGAAGTTGCTTTCAATAGGTCGTTGATGTGAAGTAAAAATAGTGTTGGTGCTAGAATGGATCCTTGCGGAACACCAGCATTTATGAGTAGAGTGTCAGATGAAACTCCATCGACCACTACATGGAGAGACCTGTTTGAGAGAAAACTAGCAAGCAGAGAACACAGCTGAGGGGGCAAGCCATAAGATGGAAGCTTGGCGAGGAGTCCCTGGTGCCAAACTCGATCGAACGCCTTGGAGATATCTAATGCCACAGCTAAAGTTTCTCCATACTTTTCAATAGATAGCTGCCATATATGTGAGACGTATGCGAGCAGGTCACCAGTTGATCTCTGATGGCGGAAGCCATATTGCCTATCATTGATAATTCCTGAGTCTTCCAGATATTTCATGAGCTCGATGTTGATGGCTTTTTCCATGACCTTTGAAATAATAGATAGCAGTGCGATAGGTCTGTAGTTGCTAGGTAGGGTCTTTTTGCCTTTTTTAGGGACTGGCTGTACTCTTGCAATTTTCCAATTGGACGGAAATACTCCCAAATTGTAAGAGTGGTTGAACAACTTGCAAAGAACAGGTGTTAGTTCGGGGGCACATTTCTTGAGAACAATCGGCGGGATTCCGTCAGATCCACAGGCTTTGTTGGTGTTGAGACCCAGCAAAATCTTTCTGATAGTACGTTGGCGAAAGGTGATCTCGGGCATGTGACTGTCAATAGGTGTAATGTTCGAGGGTTGTTTTCCCGAAGAATCCAGAGTGGAATTTCCAGCAGATAGGTGCGCAAAGATATTGGCTTTTTCCTGGGCAGTCGTTGCTAGTGTTCCATCTTCATTGGTTAGGGGAGGAAAAGAGCTGGAAGTGAAGTTTCTTCCCACAGCTTTGGCGAAAGACCAAAATGAACGGGATCCGTTAGGACATTCAACAAGTTTTGATCTTATTTTGGCATTATGAGCATCTTTTGAACATTCTATTGTCTCTTTGCATATGCCTCTAGCCTCAACATATGCTGCTCTGGTCTCAGGTCCCGGATTTTTTTGCCATCGATGGTATGCTGCCTGTTTGGAAGCCACAGCTCTAGAGCAGTTTCTGTTAAACCATGTCTTATTGGATGATGTTCTTCTTTCGGTATTCGGTATGTATTTGTGACTAAAAAGAAAGTTAAAGAAGCCATAGGTTCTCAAACTCAGTTATCATTAATATAAGTTAAATTGTTTGTTGTAAGTTTAATTTAGATAAAGAAAATATAGTATAAGTATATATATATATAGATATATATATATATATATATATATATATATATAAAGTCTTCTTCTTCTTGTTCTTACGTTAGGACTACGTCCTGTGTTTGCCTCAAAGGTTGCCCAAAAACAATTGGGACGATGAAGACCAGCTATCATACCATCTTTTTGGTGGGCGTCCAGTTGGGCGTGGTGTGTTGGGCCGCTTCTCTCTCACAATTTTTGCCAGCCGGTCGTTTGGCATTCTGCTAACATGGTCTCTCCATTCTCTTCTTCGGTTTCTTGCCCATCTTACTATGTCTTGGACTTCACATATTTCCCGTATCTCTTCGCTTCTTTTATGGTCAAGTAAGGTATAGCCAGTTATCGATCTAAGAATTCGTTTCCGTTGATCTAAGAAGTCGCTTTGTAGTCGTGTTCTCCGCTCTGGTCTCTATCGCGTATGTCATAATCGGTCTTACACATGTCTTATATATTCTGACCTTACTTCTGGTACTCATGTGTTTATTTCTCCAGATTATGTCTCTCAAGAATCCTGAGATTAGAGATGCCTTTGTTGTTTGAGCTTTTACTTCCTCCTTAATATTTCTAGTGCTAGTTATATTAGCTCCTAAATATTTAAAGGACATCACTTGTTCTACACTCTGCTCATAGATTGCGAGTTTACATCTTCTCGGTTCTTTGGATATTGTTAGCGATTTGGTTTTCTTGACGGATATTTGCATATTGAATTCTTCAGCTGTTTTTTGGAACTTGTGTAAGAGTCTCTGTAGGTTGTCCTCGTCTTCCGATACGATTACAGCATCATCAGCGTAGCATATGATTTTTATTTCTTTATCTCCCAGTCAATACCCTCTCCCAGTTACTTTGACTTCATTTATAATTTCATCCATGATGATATTAAATAGGATTGGGCTTAGGCTATCTCCTTGCCTGATTCCGGTTGTCATAGGTATTTTATTGCTTAGCTTATTTGCAGTTCTTACATATGTGTAGTTGTTCTTGTTCAATTCTTCGATGGTCTTTATTACATTCGGATGAATTCTTCTCTTTTGTAGTAGGGCCAAGACGTCTGTTAACCGTACCCTATCGAATGCCTGGGTTAGGTCAATGAAACACGTGAAGGCTACTTTATTGAACTCAATGGCTTTCTCAGTAATTTGACGTATTATAAATATAGCATCTATAGTAGACCTGTTCTGTCTGAACCCTTGCTGTTCTTCACATATTCCGGTTAGAGATATTTCTTCTGCTAGAATTTTTGTAAACAGTTTTAATACAGCACTCAATAAGCTAATACCTCGATAGTTTTTAGGGTCTGCTTTCTCTCCTTTTTTAAAAACTGGTATCAGTATGCTCTCTTTCCATTCGGATGGAACAACCTTGACAGTAAGTATTTTATTGAAGAAAATCTGTAATTCAGCCAATAAGCTTTCACCTCCATATTTGATCATCTCATTCTTAATTTCGTCAATGCCCGAAGCTTTTCTGTTTTTTAGTTTTTGGACCATGTGTCGTATTTTCTCCAATGGAATAGTCTTTTCTTGTTGTTCGTTAACATTTCCAATGTCAGGCTGTATTTCCTGTGGTGGTAAGTTGTTTTCTGTATATTTCTGTTTATTTCTATATAAAGTATCGCTCTTATTTATTCGGTATTTGAAAAATGTTCTAGAATATTCTGATCTTGATAAATTTATGTTTCTCTTTTATCTGTACTCGGTACCTTAGGGTAAGTTATAGATCACTATTCAAAAATTACCTTGGATTGTGAAGGTTTTTGTATTTTAACCGCAAAAAAATACATGGCGCTCTCATTTGTTTTGTTTTTGTAATATATAATTGCAAATTATTAATATTAAAATAAATGTTTAATTTTTCAAAGCAAATTTAATTCAACAATTTTACTTACCTACGACCCTTCCGAATTTGGAACAGATGATAGGCTGACACACATATTAGTTGTACGAAAATCTTTTATTTTCGCTATAAGATGTGGCCTGTTTTTGTTTAGATTTATAACCTATTTCGTATAGTACGCCTTAAATCCTTTAAATCTGATGTATAAATATTTTTTATATTTCTTTTGTGTTACAAATAATTTGTAATAATTACTTAAGTGTTTCCCTGTACATATATTGATAAAAAAACCACGTATTTATTAAATCGCGAGAAAATTTAAGCTTCTCTTTCGTTGAAAATGTGGCAAACGGCTTATTTTGCAAAATTCGTATTCTATTCATATTCCACGCGCAAACACACAGTCTGATAACCGCTTACTTTCCACAGTATTTAGTTATTTTCAGTTTGGATCTTCGCAAACCATTTGATATTTAGCTTTTTTTGTGAATCTTATCATTGCTTTTGCTAATAGGTTTTTTCATTTGGTAAAAGAATCACGTAGGATACGTCATGTCTTTAAACAAAAACTTTAAAAACAACATTTTAATCAGTATAATAAAACCACGCAAAAGCGTTAGTGGCGACATATGTACTTTTAACAAGCACCACCCGTTAAAATAACTTCCCAAAACGGAGAATACTATAATGTGCGAAAATTATAGAAAACTGCAATATTGCAATAAACTTTAAAAGTATAAATAAAGCCCGACAGCGGAAAATTAGATGGTCCTTCATGTGTACTTAATAGGAGTCTAGGATTGAATATAGTTGTTCGACAAAACCTGCCCTTTACTGATGAGGAGCAATCACTCCGAAACTAGTATACGTGTGGTTTCTTCGTGCAAATAAATTTAATAACCCTTTCTTTTATTTAACAAGCATCTGTATATCTTGCTTCCTGTGATGGGGTAGTATACACGGTTATATATCAGATGTAATTCAATGCCTGTCGTTGGCATATAGCCAAAGGAGTATTTTGTTTTCTGATATATAATCGACCCACTTATACCTATATATTAAAAATATGTAGGAGTCATAATCCTCACATCTAATTTTTCGCTGTCGGGCTTCATTTATACTTTTATAGTTTATTGCAATAATGCATATATATATATATATATATATATATATATATATATATATATATATATATATAATGTATGCCATCAAAAACATAACTTGTAAAAAACACCAAGTCTCGCAACTCAGTTCTTCTACCATAAAAAGTTGTGATCCATGTAATACCTTTGTCGGTTAATTTATTCAGCCCCTACTTAAAGGCCCTTTTGTCTTGAGTTATTACGTAATTAGCTAACCTAACAACATCTTATAGTAACCATATAATTATTAAAAATCTTTTACGTTTTAAATAAAAAAATTGACTTGGCCATCGCATGAAAACACAATGTATCTCACAAGTAATACATATTATATTAAATTAGATTGTTTAGTGCGATTGCCAAGTCACTCTATTTATTTAAAACATAATTTTTTTTATTAATATGGCACTATAAGATGTTGTTAGATTAGCTAATTATGTAATACTTTAAGACAGAAGGACCCTAAGTAGGGACTAAATAAATTAACTGAGTTGGATCTCACAACTTTTTACGGTAGAAGAACTGAGTTGCGAGACTTGGTGTTTTTTGCAAGTTATGTTTTTGTTAGCATCTCATTTCTTTTTGTAGATAGTCCTACTTTTTTTCCTTTATTATACATATACAGGTACACTGATTCATTTACTGCAAATGTAACTTTGTTATCCTATATCTTTATATGGGATTACAAAGTTATTTATTCAGTTGGTGTATCTAAAAAACTGGACCGAAATTTTAGTTTTTTCTTGATTTATACACTAGTTGTATTTTAAATTTGAAGCTTCTATGTCTGCTAGAAGTGCCTTAGAGTATCGGTCAGTCAGTCAGTGATTGAGTAACAAAATTAAGAAACGTTGACTAGTTATAATCCTTAAAGTACTGGTTCAAATTCATTGAAATTTAAAATATACCGTTGTTATACAATGCCTGCTTAGTTACTAAAAATTCAGGCCTAAACTGCTTCGAGAAAAGGATGTTAAGGCCGTGCCGCTTTTTTGCACGACCTGACGAAGGCAACACCTTATAATTAGTAATCATTAACTGGTAATAGTTTTTTTAATATAGTCCGAGAATTAATATCATGCAGACGATAAGGCGTAAATAAACTTTTAATTGAATAGAGAAGTGTTTTTAGTCGAAGAGAAAAGATAAGTAATAGCAACAAAACAATAAACATGAATTTGTAAATTATAGTCATAAGGCTTTTTCGGAAACATACTCGGGTTAACACGATCCCTAGCCTGCACGTTCGTTTATCTAACCCGAGGTGCCTACCTGTGTTCGGAAAATTTTGATTTGTTGACTCGATCATAGACCCAGGTTCGCTTTTCGTAACCCACCTCGAGAGAAGGGTCGTTAAAGACGCTATAGGCACCGCATGCGCATTACTGAAGGTTAGTATAAAAAAAATGTTTGATATTATTATATTATAACCTAATTCCTTTGGGGTTGTTATTACTGGCAACTCTTTTATATGTCGTAGGACATTACTCTCCTGACTAATGAAACCACTTACCTTACATCTCCCCAAATTTTCCTTGACTTGCATGATTTTCAGTTATAAAAAAATGATAAATAATTAATCGACTGAAAACATACAAAATTGAGGTTAGGAGGACTTTAACAGTCAGATCGAAAACGAAACCTTAAAGTTCGTAAACTACAGTTCTCGGGTAGGTGATCGGAGTGATCTGTCACGTGATCTCATTGGATCGGGTTGGTGACCCAGAGTAAGTTACCGAAAAGGCCTATACTACTCAAAATATTTGGTTTGTTTTATAATCCGGAACGTCCCATTTACCGTCTAAAACTCGTTTTATCTATTGCGCCTGATCGTACGTTTTTTAGAAGTAGTTGGAACAAACCTATTGATAGATTATTCTCCTTCACTGTACGATTTCAAAATTAAAAATAACTTCTGTACCTACGCAATTCGTTTAGTTTAACAATAACACTTTGGAATGTTGAATCCAGAAAGAAATCTCTTAAAAGGAAAAACATTGATATTCAAATGCTGACTTAAATTATTTGAAAAGCCTAGACCCCAAACGTGCTTTGTATTTTTTAGAAAAGGAAGTAAAGTGGATACAAAAATTAGCATATTCAGAAGCAACTGACAGCACGACCTATTCTGCGTGCAGTGGGGAACTGGCTCGAATGTTTATTTTAAAATACCTCATTTTGCAAACATTTTTTTACCATGTTGAAGCATTCAGGGAACTTGATAGAATATTTTATATTGTCCTAATATGTGCATATCTAAAATAAATAACTAATCCAGTTTTGTATTACCTTTAGTCCCTAATAACTTGAAGGCTGAATTCTTATTGATCTAATTATATTGATTAAAGTGTATATAACTGGTATTTATTTTCTATACATGGTGATTGATTAGTGAGATAAAGCTCAGTAGCTCTTTTATCATAAGAGATACCGAAAAAAATTGTGCATGAAAATTGTAGGCAGCTTTAAGCTTTACATTTCAAATTTAGTTACAATGTTACAGGGTGTTCCATAACGCGGTGCCAGATCAAAGTTATGTTTTTTTTATTATTTTACATTAAAATCCGCTTTACCTCCCCATTACATCAATATAAGGTTATAGTATGTTATGCAGGGTATTTAAAAAGTTATAACCAATTCTATGTGGAAATCGTAATGCCCTGTATAATTAATGTTTGTCAAAGTTTATAAACACGAACGAATTTGCGAATATTTATTAAATCGAATACAGTGTAAGTCGAAACTTGAGTACATTAATTTCTCAGTAATTTCAAATGGATCGCCCTATATTTTATATCACTGTCGAAGACTACTGTTACCATATTTTTTTTTTATTATCTATTCCCTATACTTAAAGTTATAAGTTTTTGAGATATTTACATTTCTCTATGCAGAGTATTAATTAGGTATCTAAACGTGTCAACTTTTAGTTGGCCATGATTGATTTGTCAGAAAGTGACAATTCATCATTACTGGTTGTTAATCCATTGGTGTGTTACGCTCTAAACTAGCAAATATGAATTTTACTCGTGACTAAATGTTAGATATGATCCGATTCACCATAATGCACTAGTTCGAGAAGAACTTGATGATCAGTTTTCTGGAAGATGAATTGGAAGAGGAGTGGACTCTTTTTTTGCGGTTATGTTAAGAACGAAGCGTATAAAACACCTACAACAACAAGGTGTGAAATGAAAGAGAGAATACGAAATGCATTTTGAAATGTTACTGTACAAATGATTCGTAAAGTAAGTAATTCTTTCAATGACCGCTTTCAGGCATGCATCGATATTTTGGGTGATCATTTTGAACATCTTAATAATTGAGAACTGCTTTATTTTAGTAATAGTGTTGTTTTTTAATTTTACGTGTATTTTAAACCTTATTTCCAATCATTTTTTTCTGTACTCGTTATTAAAATACTGAGCGACCAAACAGTAAATATTAATATTTTTGACAATTTAATCATGGCCAACTAACAATTATTAATACGTTTAGAAACCTAATTAATACTTTGCATAGAAAAATGGAAATATCTCAAAAACTAATAACTTTAGGTATAGGGAATGGTCAATAAAAAAAGAAGTATGGTAACAGTCGTCTTCGACAGTGATATAAAATAGATGGGTGATCCATTTGAAATTACTGAGAACATAATGTACTTAAGTTTCGACTTACATTGAATTCGATTTAATAAATATTCGCAAATTCGTTCGTGTTTATAAACTTTGATAATCATTAAAAAACTTTGACTGCAATAGATTATTATTCTTATTTCCTTTTTTAATTATACAGGCCGTTGAACTTGTTAAGATTTCCACATAGAATTGATTATAACTTTTTAAATACCCTGTATAACATACTATAACCTTATATTGTTGTAATGGGGAGGTAAAGCGGATTATAATTTTAAGGTGATATAGAGGGTGTTTCATTTAAAAAATCATAACTTTGATCTGGCACCGCGTTATGGTTATGTTTGTGTGAGTAAAAGTTTCGCCCGAAGGACAAGACCGAGTTCGAAGATGGGCCATAACGGTACATTCCTTCAGGTAGCTGTCTCAAATTTTTTGCATTTTGTACTTTTTTTAATATATTTTTTTTTTAATTTTTGTTTCCGAACCGAAGGGTAAACTACAACTATATTAAATAGAAAAGACCCCTCGGTTTGGAAAAGTTAGTTTTGGTACGTTAATGCTGTTTATTTTTTAAGTTTTTCGCATTAAATATCAATATAATTAATAAAAAAGTTTGAAAATATATAAAAAAATCAATAATTTTTTTTAAATTCCAATTGATGAATAACTTTTTATAAAACATCATAAAATTACTTAAGAGTGGTGCATGCTATTTTAAAAAATTAAGTCTGCCAGGTTATTGACAAATATATCATGGTATGATGAAAATACTAGATCCAAGAATACATTCCTAGAGTTTAGAATTGAATTCACTTGATAAAGGTTATGATAACTGAATAAATTGAGTAATATATTAGCCGGTTAGTTGTCAGGATAGTTGGAACCTTAGGCCAAAGTTTACAGAATAAAATAATAGTATTCTGTAAACTTTGCTTAGAACAAATTCATCATTGAACCAAATAACATTTGGTAAATTACAATCCCCATAAAGCAACAATTTATGACCAGGAAAGTTTTCTAAGACATAATACTCAGTATTAGCATGATTAATTTTTTGGTTTAAAATGTTATAGTTTAACTTAAAAACTGATAGATTTTGGTAAGAGTGTAAGTATACTAGATTTTTATGAAGCTATACTATTAGCAGTAATATTTATGGCACATACCACCACCAAAACAGTAAAAACTTTGCTTATTAACTAAGAGACTCCGAGACTTGTGTGTTGTAGAAACTGGATTTATAATTTTTGAGCAATATCCATGGCTAGGGTATTCACCTGATTAAACCTTTTTTGAATGACATTCCTACTTGTTACTAGAAATAAAATATCTATTTGCTAGTAATAATTGAACTTATGTTATAATCAATCAATACATGTTTTTAATCATTATAAAAACAATGTTTATTCCAATACAATAAATTCTTCTTATGTTAATCACTGGGATATTCACTTAGATATACAATTTTTACAACTCTTTATAACTATTTACATTTTTTAATTTATAACACTTTTAAAAGCAATACTGTCCCTTGTTATGACCGCTGCTCTTTTTATACTTCTATATCACAATTCTAGATCATTTCACCTGTTTCTTTATCTTCTCGGCCGACACGGTTTCGAGAAGTTGCTCGACCTTGCTAGACCGTGCGGCGGTCGACAAAGGCGGTCGTCGATACGGACCCTAGCCCCGGTCGATTCCTCGGTTGCCGACAGGACCGGATTTGTAACAATATATACAGTTTTTTTAAATATATTTTACCGTTTAATAAAAATTTTGCAAGGCAATTGATTGAAACAATCATTTTTAAATATTTTACATACATGTTACATGTAATTTGCGAAAATAAAGAAATCTTTTTTTTGATTTTGTGATTTGAAGTTATATTGAAAACGTATAAATATTCACTTTTGTTGAAACTATATTTAGGCACAGAAATCAAAAACAATAATTATCTCCCACAAATTCACATAATACAATAAAGTATATTTAAATATTGTGTAACAGCACTAAAAGAGTAAATAGAAAAAAGTCTTTTATTAGTAAGCCATTTATTTTTCTTATACTTTTTTAAAATTTAAAAGGCCCCACTATGATGCTCACCATAGGGTAAAAAGCTTCTTATTCTTCTTTTTCTTTTATGCCGCTTCTATCAAAGATTGGCGATCGAAGAATGCAATCTTTTTCTTGGAGGCTGCAGCGCGGAACAGGGATCTTGTGCTCTTCCCAAACCAATGATGCAGGTTCTTGAGCCAAGATATTCTTCGCCTTTCAGAAGCTCTTTTTCTCTGAATCTTTTTTTAAATAATTAGGTAAAGCAGGCGATGTTTGTCATTTCTTATCACATGAGCAAAATACAGCAATTTTCTTGTCTTGGTGGACAGTAAGAGAGTTTTTGTAGTATTTAGCCAGGACAAAACTACTTTTTTTTTACTGAAAATAGTCGCAAAAAGGGTAGACCTATTGTGTGGGCACTGCGACTTCTAGAAGGGGGATGGATTATAGAAAGGAAATGATTGTGGACCCGCTTTTTGAAAAGTTGTAGGTCATAGTTCTCTGGGAAAACTGATTTTGGAAGTTTGTTTCATTCTGCAGCAGCCCTGTAAAAAAAGGATAAAAATTGGTCCTTCTAGTATAAATCTTGAGAGTAAATGGGTGAGACTGACCAGCGAATGCCCTGGTGCTGAACCCCAAATGTGCGAGGAATACTCCAGTAGAGGTCGGATTTGAGCCTTGTACATCGTCAGCAGTTGATCAGGAGTAAAAAACTTTCTAGCTTCTGGCTTGATGACTTTGCGATATTAGCAACATGGTCATGCCAAGACATAATATTAGGCACCGTGACTCCCAAAATCGAAATGGAAGGACTTGATTCAAGGGTATTTCCGGACATTGTAATGGAATGATTTGAGGAATTCACTTTCTTGGAAAACGTGGTGCTTTGTGTTTTCTGGGCGTTGAACTGAACAAGATTGTTGGTTTCCCACCTGAGATTGCTTTAAAATCTCTATTGATGGAGTCAACCTGTATCTGCCTGGGTATATTTGTGTCATTCACCGAAGGAGATCGATAGAATGTGAAAGTTATGACAAGTGTGCTGTTGTGGGGTTCGTGGTTATTTTTAAGAGGTCGTTGATGTGTAAAAGAAATAGGGTGGGGGACAGGATGGAACCCTGTGGGACCTCGGCATTGGTTTTTAACGCATTAGAAGAAATATTGTCAACTGCCACAGGTAAAGAGCGATCTTGCAATGAAGCTCATGAGCTATTGGCGCAGTTTGGTTGGGAGACCGTAGGCAGATAATTTGCTTTACAATGCCTGGTTCCAAACGCGGTCAATGGCTTTAGATATATCCAAGGCTATTGCACGGGATTCGCCAAACTTCTTAATAGTGTCTGTCCAGAGCTGAGTGACATAAGCCAGCAAATCTCCAGTAGACCGAAGTTGTCGAAATTCATATTGTCTGTCATGAATTATCTCAAATTTCTCCAGATATTTGATGAGTTCTATGTTAATCGCTTTTTTCATAACTTTGGATATGACTGAGAGCAATGCAATAGGGCGATAATTCGCAGGAATAGTTTTCTTTTCTTTTTTCGGAATGGGTTGGACTTTAGCGTTTTTCCACATGGACGAAAATACTCCTTTGCTATATGATAGCTTGAAGTGTCTACAGAGAAATGGGGAGAGCTCTTTAGCACAGGTCTTCAGGACAATTGTCGGAATTCCATCTGGTCCTACTGCCTTATTGGAGTCAAGATTTCGACAACAAAGCTTTTCTTCTTGGATTTCCTTCGTTCGGCATAAGTCGGGGAAGAATGTTCCTCACTTCAGAAGCCTTTACACCTAGGAACTCTGCTTGCTGTTTGAAGTTCAGTCTGGCATCGATTATAGTTCCCAAGGATCATATGAACGGTTGGGATGTGATCATGTACTCCCCAACTTGCAGTTTGTGTGTGTGTGTGCGCGCATGTGCGTGTGCGTGTGTGTGTCTCAAGAGCTATGTGAACATTGTAAAAATCGATGAGTTGTGGTTTTTATTTTCATTTTAAATGAATGGTAAAAACAATATTAAAGCTAAAATTTTAATTTCATATTGGTGATTTTTAAAATTGTTTTTAGTCGAGAGGCAAAAATCTAAATCTAATTGTCCTGAATCATTCACTGTATTTTTACTTTCGGTTCAATTTGTGTAGAGCTTGAGAAGGCAACAATGCACATATAAGGAAAATTCAGAAGTTCGGCAGCTCGTTTCTGCCATGTGGCGAGATAACGCATCGAAGACCAGAGAAATGAGATAACTTTTTTTTTATTTTTATCCATATTTTTATTAGATTACCGTATTAACATAATGCAGGGTACAGCATAAATGATATATCAAGCGAATTTAATGATGGATCTTCCAAAACTCATAAATTGCTTAATACTTAATAATTTTATTTTTATCCTACATTGTGATCCTCTTACTAAAATATCGTTTTATTATTATTTTACTGGACAACACAACGTGTAGCCCTTATAATCCAATAACAAGGAAACCTTCATCAAAATAATGACATGCCACTCTGCATGAAAATGTGGAGTAGCGTCTGTGTAGATAATATTTAGGATATTAAATAACGTTTTTTAATACGGCAATGAACCTAACAATAACAGTATCACGAAGTT
This sequence comes from Agelastica alni, assembly GCA_950111635.1. NCBI lineage: Eukaryota > Metazoa > Arthropoda > Insecta > Coleoptera > Chrysomelidae > Agelastica > Agelastica alni. Next base: position 16,479,685 of record OX467714.1, on the reverse strand, counting down.
ATTATAAACACCAGAATATGTAAAGTTAAAAAACAGTACGATCGCCAATTTACATTTTCCGCAAATCACTATGAAATTTTGACATTCCATACAAAATTCGATTATACCGTAAATGCGAGAAACACCTCTCTAATACTCAATTTGGATTTCGCAACGAGCTTGGAACGAGAGAAGCCCTATTCGGCATACAGCATACATGTCCACCGATGTATACGCATATTTTCTCGATTACCAGAAAGCATTTGACTGTGTCGACCCCGGGAAACTTATCAACATTCTTTAGAACATGAAGAGACGTCCGCATTATAAAAAATCTGTTTTACAATCAAATCGCTGCTGTCAAAGTTGAGGACATGACTACCGAGTACGTTCCCATTCAACGAGGTGTGAGGCAAGGGTTTTTTTTACTGAAAATAGTCGCAAAAAGGTAGACCTATCGTGTGGACTGCGGACGGCCCGCACTGCGACTATTAGAAAGGGGAGGGATTATAGAAAGGAAATAATTGTGGACTCGCTTTTTGAAAATTTGCAGGTCATAGTTCTCCGGAAAAACAGATTTTGAAAGATTGGTCCTTGTAGTGTCAATCTTGAAAGTAAATAGGTGAGACTGATTAGCGTGCCGAGTTCTTCGGCCGAATGTGGCCGTGGTGGTACAAGAGTTTTTATTTCCCTGGAGCATCTGCCATGGAAATATCTGTAGAGTAATGTCTAGTCTGCAACACTTCTTCTATGTTCTAGTGGGTGAAGGTTATCTGTGAGAGTTGAGCTGTCTATCAACCGAATGGCCCTTTTCTGAATGGAATCTAGAAAGCGAAGATAATGCCTTGGTGCTGAACCCCAAATGTACGAGCAATACTCCAGTAGAGGTCGGATTTGAGCCTTGTACGTCGTCAACAGTTGATCAGGAGTAAAAAACTTTCTGGCTTTCAACAGAAAACCTAGCCTCTGGCTTACCGACTTTGCGATGTTAGCAACAAGGTCATGCCAAGACATATTATTGGACACCGTGACTTCCAAAATCGAGATGGAGGGACTTGGTTCAAGGGTATTTCCGGACATTGTGATGGAATGATTTAAAGAATTCACTTTCTTGGAAAACGAATTGCTTTGTGTTTTCTGGGCGTTGAGCTGAACAAGATTGTTGGTTCCCCACTCGACGATTGCTTCAAGATCTCTATTGATGGACTCAAACTGTTCCTGTCTGAGTCTATTTGTATCATTCACCGAAAGTGATCGATAGGATGTGAAAGTTGAGCCACATGTAAGGAGCGATCCTGCATGAAGCTGTTCTTTCTCCACTACTATTTAACATATATTCTGAGCAAATGTTTGCCGACGCATTGGACGAAGCACGGAAAGGAATTGTTGTCAACGGAGAAGTAATAAATAACTTGCGTTATGCGGACGACACAGTTCTACTGGCAGGAAGTGCTGATGACTTGCAGGCGTTACTAGATATGGTTGTGACTAAAAGCAAAGAAATAGGGCTCAAATTAAATATCAACAAAACCAAAGCTATGGTTATTAGGAAAAATGGTGAGCTTCCAGCAAACCTGAGTACAGGCAACCAACAGATTCAGTCTCCAGTTTCAGATATATGGAATGCTTATTGAACAGTAAGTGGGATAGCACGCAGGAAATAAGGTCCCGCATCGAGCAGGCTAGGGCAGCATTTAGCAACATAAAGAAGGTTCTTACATCTCGAGACTTGTCAATACCCTTACGTATTCGTTTACTACTGTGCTACGTATTTCCAATTCTGTACTATAGAATGGAAGGGTGGACTTTAACAAAGGCAATGTGTAACCGAATAGAAGTGTGCTATCGTCACCTGCTACGAATATCATGGGTAGTCAGAGTCCGAAACACAGAGGTGCTTGCACTTCTCCAGAAGCAACTAGAAGTCATGTTTACCATCAAAAAACGTAAGTTGGAATATTTTGCACATGTTATGAGAGGGAAGAAGTACCGTATCTTACAGAATATTATGCAAGGCAAAATCCAAGGAAGAAGATGTCCAGGAAGAAGACGCACGTCCTGGCTGAAAAACCTGAGAGAGTGGTATGGTGTTAATTTTACAAGCCTGTTTTGTGCCGCTGCTAATAAAATAAAAATCATAATGATCATCGCAGACATCCTAGGAGAACATGGCACGTGAAGAAAACAAAATTTCTTAAAGAAAAAGTCAAGATTTCCTAACTGTTAGGAAATATTCATTACCTTACTGTAAGGAAATGATATTTCCTTACTGTTGTTAGTGTTCTACATAAATGAAAGGTAACACGTTGTTTATAAGAAATTAATTTATATTTTGAACAGCTCAACGCATTGCAAAATACATTTTAAAATTAGTTTGTTATATTTACATTAATTTGACAGTTAGTACAATTATTGAAAATTGAAGGAACATTATTAAAACTGTGAGAAACATTTTGGACAAAATGCGAGGTAGAAGGGAATATTTTATACTGTGCAAATTTTATTTGCCACCTTAACCTTATTGTTAAGAGATTCTTTGATATATTCTTTGGCAACGTTTAATGATTTCCACCCGCCATGCCTCTTTAAACTAGTTATTTCGGCACCAGAGTCAACCAATATTGTTGCAGAAGACCGACAAAAGCGGTGACCAGTATATTCTGTCGGATTTTCCAAATTCAAATAAATAGCAACTATTTCAGGAATTTTTCTAAATCTATGTATTTCTAATACTTGTCTACAATCCTTTTCGCTTTGATATTTAAAGAAAAATCGATCACTGTTCATATTTTCCGGTCTTAACGAAACATACTTTCGATAAAGATTCAAGTACATCTGATTAACTACAAATGATCTTGGTTTGTTGGTGTTCGAATCAGATATGCTAATTAAAAGCTTAGAAAACCTTGTAAATTACCTTAATCATTATATTTTCTTTATATGGAACTTCCTGGATGAATTTTTCGATTTCTTCCTTTGTTAAAATATTAGATTTCTTTGCTCTATAACCTTGAGCGTACCTTCAACAAAATGAGAAAGATACTCTGCACAAGGGATCTGAATTTAAACCCAAGTGTTAGACTTGCAAGGTGTTATATTTTCTCGACGTCATGGAAAGAATACAGAAAGTAAGTGAAGATCACGGTCTCAGCCTAAATGTATTAAAAACAAAGTGGATGTAATAAGCAAAAATCAGACATACAATGAGACATACAAGAACAAGTACTTTGGTACGCTGATCAATGCAAGATAGAACCAGGCAACTGAAATCCGATCAAGGATTGAAAGAGCTCGTGCATTGTTCAAAAACATGAAAAGTATATTCACAAGCAAGGATCTATTTCTGCCTCTAAAAATAAGGTTAGCAAAGTGCAATGTGTTCTCAATTCTGCTCTACGGAGCAGAAGCATGGACAACATAATGAAAAATTTAAACGCCTTTGAAATCTGGATATACCACCGTATCCTCAGAATTTTGTGGACGGACATAAATAAAGAGGTGCTGCAGCGAATTGGGAAAGAAAGAGAAACTACACTCACAGTTAAAAAAAAGAAACTGGAATACCTCGGGCACATAATGAGACATCAAAAACATCGTCTATTCAGTTAATAGTTTAAGGAAGAATCAACCGTAAAAGAGGACCAGGAAGGGGAAGACACTCATGGCTATACAATTTACGCCAATAGTTTGGACTTACATCTATACAGTTATTTAGAAATGTCGTCAATAAAATTAAAAATGGATTTTTGTCAAAAGTTTATATATTTCTTGCGAAAAATCGAATTTGCTCCATAATTTAGGCGCGCATGATATAGTACGAATGTTAGTTTTCTTGCAGATTATGCAAAAAAGAAAGATTATCAAAAGACCCAGATCCATTAAAGTATTGTCTTAATAATAGTAAAAAATTTGGAGGTCTTATCCACATGGCAGAGAGCAGTTTTTTATTGCAGCAGAAATTATTGTTGATCCTCATCGAAATAGACTTTTGGGGGACAAAGTTGCACTATTTAAAGTACAATTTATCATAACTCAATTTTAATTAGACATTTAATTTTTTTTTAATTTCTGAAAATTTGATTATTTTATCTTATGTAAATACCAACTTATCGGTATTTTAATAATAATTTCAATTAACATATTACAATATAATCTTTTTTTAATAGAGATATACAAGTCGATGTATGTCTCACTTAGTAACAGTAATTCAACGTGTAGATTAAAGTCAGAAATAATATTTCCTATTTCACGAATTCGGGCACAATAAAGAATTGAGCCTATGACAGGTTTATGACCGAACTTTAAATTTTTTTTTATGAAAATAGACGCAAAAAGGGTAGACCTATTGTGTGGGCCGCGGACGGCCCGCACTGCGACTATTAGAAGGGGGAGGGATTATAGAAAGGAGATGATTGTGGACACGCTTTTTGAAAAGTTGCAGGTCATAGTTATCTGGAAAAACTGATTTTGGAAGCTTATTCCATTCCGTAGCAGCCCTGTAAAAGAAGGATTCTTGATGAAGATTGGTCCTTGTAGTGTCAATCTTGAGAGTAAATGGGTGAGACTGATCAGCGTGCCGAGTTCTTCGGCCGAATGTGGCCAATGGTGGTACAAGAGTTTTTATTTCTCTGGAGCCGAAATATCTGTAGAGCAATGTCTGGTCTGCAACTCTTCTTCTATGTTCTAGAGGGTGAAGGGTATCTGTGGATGTAACGAGCACTTAATAGTATATTTTATTATTCATGCGGGATAAGTAGTATCTTAGAGCACGCTGTTGCGGTTGAAAAATAGCTGTTTGCCCATTTGAGTACGACAAGTTTACTTAGCGCACGCTTAATTTGATGCGACAAGTTTACTTAGCGCACGCAAATAATACCTAGCACATGCAAACTATCCTTGTCGCACGCAAATTCGAACAACCAACCTTTTGGTTAACACCCGAACATGCAACTGTCAAGTTGACATTACAAAGTTTATATTTTTGTTTCATTTAATATTTTTGGCCTGGACCCTTGTTTTATGCTCACGTTTATTCCGCATTCGCAATAAAAAATAACATGTGCAACTTACGCGATAAGTTGTCGATTTCTCACTCGAGTGAATGAACGCTCTTGCTTTGCTCTTGCGTTTAACTTCGCTCTCGTGAGCATTTGCTAACTTATCGTACTAGTTGCGCAATATACTATAGGTGACCCGTGCGAATACTTTGCATTGATAGCGGTCAGCTACGTAATATAATAAAGTGAAAATAAATAAATGTACACATTACATTACATTACAATCTTGCGATTGGGTCATTGGTATAGGCACCTATGTCACCTAGATCTTTTTATCCTCTGTGACTACCGGTGTGTCTTCAGGGCACCAGAATTCCAGTCCGCTGGTTTTGGCGAGCCGCAGGATTTCTGTTGGCCCTGACTCATTTAGATCGCTTGGATCCATTATCATACGCCAGCTTAAGTTTGAAGAAGTGCGCCCTTAGTGTGATGTATCATGTAAGCAGGCCAAGCGTGTTGCTTAGCCTACTCCTGTCCATCGTCCAGAGTGTGTCAGCTCTCTTCTAAGAGGTTTTTTCATCAGCTGTCTTGATGTTCTGCAGCCAGTATTTGCATTTCACTGAGCAATATGTTCTTGTTCAAGGATTAATTTCAATATATATTTTGGTTCGGCAATTTGCGATCCGACCAACTGGCTTCTTGGTTCCACCAGGGTCCCATTTCTTGCCAGTTCATCGGCTACCTCGTTGCCATTTATCCCTGTGTACCCTGGAACCCATGTAAGATTAACTTTGTTTACCGTCGCTAACTCAGTGAGGGCCTGCATGCAGTCCCACACCACCGATGATGTTGTGGTGTAACTCACGAGGGCCCCAATGGCCGCGTGACTGTCAGTGAGAATATTAATCTCACTGTTGGCCACTCTGTATTCTATCAGGTGCATAGAGCACCTAAGTGTGGCATAGACCTCAGCCTGGCAATAATAAGGCGAAAGTCTTAGCACACGATGTCCATAACTGAGTATAACTTAATTGACTTTGTAAATTTTTTCTTTTTCGTGCCTTTCAGCTATCGATAATAATTTCGCCTTGAAACAATACTGTGGAAATGAAATATTTCTATTCGTTAACCATTCTTTTATTTTCTGTACCGTCCAGAAGTTTGTTGGTTGCTTATTTAAAATTTTCGAATGGTACGGAGCATTATCTAATACAATGACAGATGGTTCATGTAACGACGGTAATAGTTTCTCTTTTAACCATTTTACAAACATCTCTTTATCCATATTGTCATTATAATCGGCCGATTTTGATTTTGACAAAAATAAAAAGGTTCACCCCATCAACAAAAGCACGCTTTTCACCTGCATACACAATAATCTTTTTTTTCCTTCGCCGTCGGCGAAGACTTTGTTATTGTTCTACCAAATTATTTTTGTTCCGCCCTTAGCATAAATCCAAGTTTCGTCCAGATAAACAAATGAAGAGCATTTTTGTTTGTCCTTTTCCGCAGTAAAATAAGCGTGTACATTCAATATTAATGCATCTACATCTAAACCATGTCGCGGAATTTTCGCGATCTATTAGGTAAACATACACTACTTGAAATCACAATCGGTACTATACGATTTTAATGTAGATACCCACTATAATGATAACCCGGGATAACTTATAACTTTTCTAGAAATCTTATTGTTGTGGTATTGGTTTGGGCTAGTAAACATAAAAACACAAAAATGAATCAACAAGCCAAAGTAGAGCTTAATAGCCTTAGTTAATTAGTAAAATTTGTTTGGATTACTTAGCTACCTCTCTTATTATGTACAATAAATAGTCATTAAGAACATATTTGATTGCAAAATTACCCGTGTTTACAAATAAAAATATTTACTCTTAATTTCCAAACAAGAAGTCCCTTATAACATAAAATTCGTTACCTACGAAATTTGTTTAAAAATATTAGAGGAATTTACTTTCGTACTTCCTAAATGTACAGTTAAATACTGGTTATCGAGTTTCCAACGATAATCCGAAACCGCCGTATATTCGTAAATGGCTAATATCCAGAGAGTTATAAATTAAAGTATACCTGCATTAAAGTTTTTAATACATTAAGTTTAATGTACGTTACATTATATTACTTGAACGTGGTATTTTTATAAAATTCACAACGTTTCTATTTCTGCAATGTATATCCTTTTCGTAAAACCACCCAATTTGTCTGAGTCTGTGATGAGCAGCCGGCTGTCTATCAACTTAAAGGGGAATCCCAGCAACCGCTGTCGGAAGCGTCCATCTAGCTAACAAGTGTTAGAACGTGGAGCAAACATTCTTTTAAAAAAAAACACACGAAATGTTATTTGTCTGCATCAAGGAAGTGGGTAAAACGATGGCTTAGAACGGATGAGAAATTCCATCTCACGAGAGAAAGATTTCGTTGCTTTGTCATATGATGTACAGTTTAGAGAAGGTTATTATTCGGTTGTTTTGAATTTTTAATGTGAGCAGTTGGAGGTTTTTATAAATTAGTGTGAGGTTAGTCTGTGTGCACGTATCGATATGATCAATGAAATAAAATTTGTATTTCGTGCATAAAATCATCAGCGCTTACCTGTAAGTAAGTAATATTGAAAGAATTTTGAATTTTTGAAAGAAATTGAAGGTTAAGTGATATATTAGAAAAATAGTTACTTACTCGTCAGGTGTACAAGAAGCCAAAAAAACCATGAAAAATCTCATGTTCATTAAATGTTGTGTAAGTTTACATGACAAACAGGTTTAAATACATATCCTTGACCAGGATGCAATTTGAGATTTAGTTTCTCATTAAGACTGTCAAGTGTGCTTGCTAGCAAGACTCAAATGACAAGTAAAAGTTGAAGTGTATTGACATGGAACACAAAATGTGGCGACAACAAAACACGAACCTTCATGGTATATGTAACATAGAATGGAAATGGTAAAATAAACACAAAAATGTCATCTTTTAAATAAAAGTCCCAATTTTCCTGAGAATTCAAGCAAGATTCTTATCTCGTCAGGTTTAAGTGATCTTTAAACAATACAAGTGAATTATTAAAGTCGGATACATAAAAATTGAAAAAATATTGTTAACTGTTAAAAAAAATGTTAACCAGTAACTAGTTCAAGTACCACTAAGCAGAACTGTTTTGTACCTTATAACAACATTCGTTTTAATGGCCTTTTTATGCCTTATCTATTTTGTAAACTGTGGGTGATGATACACGACGGGCCTTATGTGCATTATGCATAATAAGCAATATTTTTATTATTGATGTTATTTTGTTATTACTACTTTTGTTTTGTTATTTTTATTATTATTTTTGGGTACTAGTGCCAATTGTTTAAGCCAGTGTTTTTCAACCTTTTTCATGACATTTCATTTTCATTTTTCATTTCATGTATTTTATTTTGTGACAAATATTCAATCCAACATATTTATCCATTTTCATAATTGGGGTTCGGATAAATACATAATTAAGTCATCACTGCTAAAGAAAAAATTAATGGCTTTACAAACAAAATTGACTTGTGGTCATCGTCTCAGAATCAAAACCACTTCGATTCATTTTCTTCGACACAGTCGGATGTGAGATAAACATCAAGGAATTTATACCTGGTATGAAAATGGTGTTAGAAAAGTTGAAAGAAGAACTGTGTCATTACTTCTCAATGCAAGAGATATCAAAGAATACTGGGCAAAGGTGGATCTTTAAATGCATCTATAAATGAGGCAAATTTGGCAACCAAGCTCAAAAAGAAAATCTGCTGGATTTATTTGCCAATGGAATTTTTTTTTTTTTTTTTTTTTTTATGTTCTGGTTCCCACGAAAAGGGATATCCTGTAATGTTCAGAGAACATCGTGGAAACCAAGGGAAAGAAGGTAGGAGTTGGTGTTCTTCTTAAATTTCTGGAGGTTGTATGCCTCGGGGAACACCTCCCTAGGCAATGAGTTCCAAAGCCTCGCAATTCGTTGGATGAATGAGTCTTTGAAAAGTGATGTTCTGCAGGTCTCCAAAGTGACCACGAAGGGGTGTGAAGACTGAACTTGACGGGTTAATCTCGAAGAAATTGCCAAAGGAGGAACGATTGTTGATATTTCAGAAGAGCATCGCCCATGAAAATATCTATAAAATAGAGACAAATCGCCAACTTTTCTACGGTGTTCCAGACAAGTGAGCGAGTTTGTAAGCGAGGCATCACCGACGAGACGAATTGCCCTTTTTTGGACAGAATCCAGTAGCTTCAGGATATGTTTAGGTGCTGCACTCCAAATATGGGAACAGTACTCCAGTACAGGTCGGATCTGTGCCTTATAGATCATAAGCAGCTGACTGGAGGTGAAATAGCTCTTGGCACGAAACAAATGCTGCAATTGGAATTTAAGTCTGTCAATTTGGATACCTTTTGGTTAAAAAAGAAATCAGAATACCCAAAATTAACAATAGAGACTTGAATGTGTTTGGTTCCATTTGCCACCTCGTAATTGCGAGTTGACATTTTCATCAATGGCCCAAATAAAAAGTAGGGAAAGAAACCGCTTAAATTTGGAAAACGATTTAATTTTCAATGTAACAAAAAATTATCCACGATCGAAGAAATTGATTAATAATTGGTTTATTTGATACAAATGATTATGTCCTTTAGTTAACATTTTTCTATATAAATCTTTTTGAACCTTGTTTTTTTACTGCAGTAGATTTTCCAACCTTTTGCAACTCCCCTATAGAAGCTTCGTGTCCCCCCTAAAAAGGCTTCACGACCTTCCAGGGGGTCGCGACCCACACGTTGAAAAACACTGGTTTAAGCCAACGCTGGAGTACGTTGTGAATTAAGTTAAACGAGACTGACCATGCGTCGATAAGGAACAGTTTACAGTACATCGATGTCGATTTTGTCGACCGCCAATAATGAGGTTTTAATTTTTTAATATACCTTGGGAATAAAAATTATTTTGTGAACTTCGTGTGTCTGATACACAATTTTTAGTAAAAAATACTTGAGATTAGAGCACCGATTTGTAAAATTATTACCTCTTGTTGCACGGTACGCAAAACTGCAGTCGTGGTGAGTAGCCTGATTTTTTTTTCATTTTGTGGTAAGTAATAAGATGTACCCTCTCTCTCTCCATCTTTCTCTCTCTCCACATAATTTATTTCTCTGGAGTCCGGCCCTTTTCTATTGTTTAGTTTTTATTTTTTATCCGTTTTGGGGTAAAACGAATTGGCGCCCAAAGTGCACTAACCCAGCTTGAGATTGGCTGAGGCAAGGAAATTCTGTTAAGTCGTTCTGGATTTATTTTTTATTTTTGGGAATCATGCGGGCTAAAGTGTAGTAATAATAAGTTTTCTGCTACTTCGCCGAGGGCAAACTATTAATACTGTCCCAACATTTTACTAGTTAAAAAAGATTTTAACAGTTGACAATTTTTTTTTTTAATTATTTTTTAATAATTCACTTGTAATGTTTAAAAATCACTTAAACCCGACGAGGCAAAAATCTCGCTGGAATTTCCAGGAATATTGGGATTTTTTTTGAGAGATGACATTCTTCTCTTTGTTTTACCATTTCCCTTCTGTGTTCATGTTTTGTTGTCTTTACATATTGTGTTTCATGTCAATACACTTCAACTTTAATCAGTGCCTTCAGACTGAGCCAGACAACAAATCTTAGAGCAAGAAATCGGAATGGACATTTGAAAATTTTGGAAAATATTTTCCTAGAATCCATGTCGAAGCCGACAGATATTATTCCAGTTAGGTACGACTTCGAAATGCAGTTTGAAGTGGTTACAAACAACCACCAAGTTTGCACAGAGAACGGACCCCAACTAGGAAGGGATGCTTTATTGTAGTACACTGATGGATCCGAGATGGATGAAAGGGTTGGAGTGGGCGTTATAGGGCCGACTTTTAGGCTCTCAAAACCTCTTTATAACACCCCAACCATCTTTCAAGCAGAATTACATGCCATAGAGACATATGCCCAGGAGTGCATCGAAAGAAACACCCGAAAGGCAGAAATCTATATTTTATCAAATAGCCAAGCAGCACTAAAAGCTCTGAAGTCATAAACTTGTAAAGCTGACTTAGGACTGAAAACAATCCCTGAGACAACTGGCAGCAAACAATCAGGTTACTCTAACGTGGGTTCCAGATCACAAGCGAGTTAAAGGCAACAAAGAAGCAGATTGCCTTGCCAAAGAAGGGGCAAATACAAAATGTTCCGGCCCAGAACCTTTCTGTGGACTTTCCAAAGCCCACTTGAAAGAAGAGGTTCGACGTTGGGAAACAGATGAAATAAAATCTCACTGGCATAAAGTGCCAGGACAAAGGCAAGTAAAAAGGCTAGTAAGTCTTTCGCCAAGGAAAGCTAAACAGCTTCTCAAGTTGGACAAGAAAGACTTGAAACTGGTAACAGGACTCCTCATTGGACACTGCCCTCTAAGGTACCACCTGAAAAATATGGGCAAAATAGAGAGTGATAGTTGCCGCTACTGCGAGAACTTCGCTGAAACTGCAGAACATTTGCTTTGCGAATGCCCAGTGCTTTTCTGCAAGAGGCTCAAGTTTCTGGAAGGGGCCTTCCTGAAGCCCTTCGATATCAGAAACTTAGCCCCCAGGAAACTGATAAACTTTACTCGAAGTCTCGAAATCCCGGGCCTCGAATAGATTAAGGGTTATGCACAAAAGATCTGATAGGCCGAAGTGCTTGAGAGGCAGCATGGCCTTCACGACTCACCCTACAATCTACAATCTACACTTCAACTTTCACTTGTCATTTAAGTCTTGCTAGCAAGTACACTTGACAGTCTTAATAAGAAACTAAATCTTAAATTGTATTCTGGTCAAGGATATGTATTTTAACCTGTATGTCATGTAAACTTTCACAACATTTAATGAACATGAGATTTTCCATGATTTTTTTTAGTTTCTTGTACACATGACTAGTAAGTAACTATTTTTCCAATATATCACTTAACCTTCAATTTTTTTTAAAAATTCAAAATTCTTTTAATATTACTTACTTACAGGTAAGCACTGATGATGACCTGAGGGTCAAAAGCGCATTGTTACGATTTTAATAAATTTTATGCACGAAATACAAATTTTATTTCATTGTTTTTATAAATTACTAGCAGAACCTGGTGTACGTTGCTATAGGTACCCCATTATTTTATTTTATTTTTTCTGGGATGCCCAATCCATATTGAAATTTTATTAATTTAACAAATGTTTTATTTTAATGCCAGCTGATAAACAATATTTACATATTTTTCGCTAATTGTGAACACGTAAAGATTTTTTTGGTTTTCAAACTCTGAAGCAGGCAAAATAGAATTGACCGTGCGAAAAACAGGAACTTTGTAAGATCAAACCAGTAACACTTAGGGATTGGCCTTAAGCCTTGTTGTAATTATAATTCGTATATTCGAACTAGACAAGTCAGAGCTTAGGCTTCGATATATTATCCCAAGTTATTAGAAGAAATGATATTTTAAGTTGTTATAAAATATTTTATGTTGTTATAAATAAATTTCAGAACTGACCATTAAACTTGGCACCCATTTAGATCTCACTTATTCTGTCGTTGAAGATAACAATATGTACATATATCTCAAAATTGAAATATTTTATGGACAGGGAATACCCGTATAAAATATCAATGATATAAAATTGGCTGTGTAAGTTGTCAATATTCCAGATAACAAATTATCTCATAAATAAAATTCTCGATTGATGTACTAATAAAATTGTATAGATATTGCGTCTTGTTAGTTAACACGGAGAGGTGAGTTTTTTAAAAACTTTCTACCAATCATTTTTATGTAGTAAGTTATTTTAATTTACGATTAACTGCTCAATATACTATTTTATAAAAAAATCCCAGAATTGCAGAATTTAACGCCTTTTAATATTTTTTCTAATATTTTACTTATAATTCAGTCGAAAAACAAAATTTCTTTGATTTGCTTAACACAGCCAAGTGTAATCAGCAGTTTGGCAGTTACCGACGTACCTAATGGGCGATTATGGTCTTGGAGTGAAACCATCTCTAATACTTACTTTGTTTGACTGTGTAAACACGACAGGAAGAGAAATAGGTCTAAAAATGAATGTCGCTAAGACAAAATTTATGATATTCAGTCGTCAACCGCACGCCGATGCTTTCCCACAGATAGACCAACAAAACATTGAGAGAGTTACCCAATTCAAATATCTTGGTTGCTATATCACGGAACAGCTAGACCCAGATAAAGAAATTAAGTGCAGAATTGAGACCGCTCGCAAGACTTTTCTGAAAATTAAAGCATTCTTCTCTAACGACAACCTAAACCTAAAATCAAAGAATGATAAAATGTTATATTTGGTCAGTGTTGTTATATGGAGCTGAGACCTGGACTCTAAAGGCTGCTACAATCAATCGCATGGAAGCGTTTAAGATGTAGTTACATAAAAGAATACTCCGAATACCCTGGACAGCTAGGCAGATCAACGAAGCAGTGTTTAATAGAGCAAATGCGGTTCGTGAATTATTTGTCACTATAAAGATCAGAGAAAGATATCATACCTGGGGCATGTTCTCAAAGGAGCTCGATACAGGGTGCTTCAACTTATAATGAAGGGCAAAATCGGAGGCAGCCGAGTAATTGGAAGAAAACAGATGTCATAGCTGAAGAACATTCGCGATTGGACAGAAATACGCAGTGCCGAACAACTATTCAGATTAGCCGAAAACCGCGAACAACTCGCCAATGTAATTGCCAACGTTGGGGGGAACTGATATGGCACCGAAAGAAGAAGGCGAATACTTACTTTAAGCTACCACCTCGCCGTCTATACACCTGGAGGTCACCAGTTAATAGCAAAGAAAATATTGTCAGAAATCAGATGGATTACATGCTAATTAACAGAAGATTACGAAATTCCTTGACATCAGTTAAAACCTACCCTCGTGCCGACGTTCCCTCATACCATAATCTACTCCTGGAAAGTACAAAACTAAAGCTTAAAAAACTTGATGAACGCGATCCAAATAAAAAGCGAATTAATACACACGATCTCAAAGTTGAAAACCTTAAGCGAGACATTATCGAGCATCTGAACAACAAAATCGGCGAAATCAAAGGAAACATAACTGGAGTCGAACGAAAATGGAATGCTGTTAAAAATATAATTATAGATACTGCCAACGAAAAATTTGGGAATGGTTCAAGATGAAAAAAACAGAAATGGATGACAAATGAAATATTGAATCTCATGGGAAAGCGTAGAGAACATAAAAACAAAAATTTCAATACATGCAAAAAAATACAGTTAAAAAAAATTAGCAAAAGAGGAATGGCTAAACAAACAATGCGAGGAAATCGAGCTAACGAGTCGCCAACATGACTTGTTCATCTGCATAAAAAAGTAAAAGAAACTGCTGGCATAAGTAAAGGTAGAAATAAGGAGTTAATAACGGATAAAAACGGCGTAGGGATCTTGGAAAAGGAACAAAAATTGCAGAAATGGATAGAATATATGCAACTGCTCTTTAGTGACGAAAACAAAAGTGAACTTGTCGACAACAGGATCTACCATCACAAGAGAAGAAGTCACAAATTCAATAAACAAACTAAAAAAAGATAAGACCACTGGACCTGACGCTGTTTGTGGTGATTTACTCAAATTAATTGAAAAGGAACAATGGATGTATTGACTGACCTATTCAATTATGTCTTTGATACCGGAAAAATCCCGGATGACTAGCTACTGTCATCATTTATTCCTATCCCCAAAAAAACAACATCCAAAAAGTGCGAAAATTATCGATCTATCAGCCTCATGAGTCATGTTCTAAAAGTTTTTCTTAATATCATACACGGGCGAATATATCGAAAACTCGAACAAGACATTAGCGACACACAATTCGGATTCAGGAATGGCCTAGGTATGCGAAAGATATTATTTAGTTTAAACGTTTTGGTCCAACGAAGCCGCGACGTAAATTTTGATGTTTTACCTGCTTTATTGACTTTGAAAAAGCTTTTGATCGCGTTAATCATCAAAAGTTTTTAGAAATATTAAACGAATACACACCAGATAATAAAGATTTAAGAGTTATCTTCGATCTTTACTGGAAGCAAGAATCATTTGGTCAAGTGGAAGAAATGAAATCCCAAAGCTTTAAAATTTGTCGAGGTTGTGTATTGTCTCCCTTGCTCATTTACATAGAAAAGCTATTTCAGAAAGCTCTTGAAGAGGTAACAGATGGTATTTCTATAAATGGTGTACTGATCAACAACTTAAGTTATGCAGATGATATTGTTATTCTTGCAGATATAGCTGAGGGTCTCCAAAGGTTAACAGAGAAAGTAGCTGGGATGTGCGAAAAATATAATATGCGATTAAACACAAACAAAAAAAGGTAATGATAATAAGAAAACAAGCCGCTCAGAACGTACAATTTTACGTCAAAAATTCCCCCATTGAGACAGTCTTAACCATTAACTATTTAAGAGTGCAACTTAATAACGATTTGGACCAAATAAAAGAGATAAAGATGCGAATCAAGAAGACCAGATCTTACTTCAATCGCATAAAAACTCTCCTGTGTAATATAAAACTTATTATATAATTGTTTATTTTTTTCAAGTACTTTGATAATTTAGGCTTAAATACGTTATATTTATGACAGTTAATATCGTTTAAGATAAAGTAAGATCAACAAGTTCATTAAAATTTAAACAAATTTCAAAATAAAATGTTTTTTATTATTGTTATCGGCTTTAGTCTGGACGTAAAATCAGAAATAGTAGGTACGCCGAATAATATTTTTGATTTAACCAACAGCTTTGCACTTTACAACTTACACTCATGTAATAAAGTTTAAAGAAAGCACCTAAAAAATATCTCCAAGTTCGAATTATTAAATTTAATAGATAGTGCGACTTTTTAGTTTAAAATACAAAAGTGATGATAAAAATCCCAGAGTGGGCCAGTTGTAATGATTTTTTTACTTAGACTCTAATAAATGACAGTGTTCAGTCAACAGAGTGACAATTTTTCTAGCGTCAAACATATGACCAATAAGAAACTGTCTATTTAAGACGTTCAAGTTGTGACATTTAATTTAAATTATCTTTTATCTTTCAACATTCCGTTATTTCGAGTTAACTTTTTGATAGCCTTTATGACACAGACAGTTATACAGACTAAAATCATTAACAAGTGTATACTTTTTAATTTTGTTTTGTTAAAAAGTATCTTTTTAAATTCGCCAGACGCACAGTAAAGAATAAAGATGAGAAATACAAAAAAATAAACGAACAGATCAAAAATGCAAAGGAACAATGGATGAATGCAAAGTGCAAAGAAATCGAGGAGAAACATGTTTCTTTGATAGAAAATGGAAACAACGTAATAGAAATAGACCCTGAAAAACAAAAAATAATTTGGGAACTATCTAGGGAAACTTAAGACAACAGAACAGTGGTGGGATCAACTTTTAAAAAACCCTACAATCATAGCTCACAGTTTAAAGCCTCCTCTTCAGAATAATTTCACTGCTAGCTTTTGTTTGATATATTTTACTTGATTATAGTTATGTGCATTTTGCCATGTGGATTTTAAAAGTTTTGCTCTAAACGCTAGAGGTTATACCTCAGCTGATGATATGCGAAAGCGGGAACGAAGCGCTGTGCTCTGCATTGCTTGAAGTTCGGAATTCGAAATAGGGCGAGAAAAAGAAGCCCGGTAAGACGTCTTCTATCACGTGATCGTATGCGCGCGACGATTTCGGAAAGATACAAATGCACGTGTTCTTTTTTAGATGTTTGAATTGTACGGTTGTTTATACGAAAGCTAATTTCCACGTAATGAATGCGTGACTTTTAGTTAATTTTTGTCGGCGTCAGGGCCGTACTGAGTAGTTTTTAAAATCAAGGAATTTCTTAAAGAGAAATTGTACAGTTGGAAGTACTGATTTCCAACAAATAATAAAGATGTTTTCATTATTTGTGAAAATGTAGAGTTTAAATATTCAACATTTTGAAATTTACATTGTAAAGGGTGGCTGTATCTTCAAAATTAAAATGTTTACCAAGAAATTCAATTAAACAAAAAAGTTTAAGAAGTTTAATTTCAATGGCATTTTATATTTTGTAAAATTATAACCCTAAAAAAAATTGGGATTGAATGAAAACCCATAATAAATAAAAATAATTAAATGTGACTATTTCCAATTTATTAGTTATCGTGTGCTTGTATTTCGTATTCATTTTAATAAATTAACGTCAAGTCGTTGTAGAGCAATGTAAAAAAAATTAAATTAAATTCTTAGCTAAATCACCCTGTAAATTTTTTTGTGTGCACTTTTGTATACAGTAAATGAGGTTCAATTAACTTATTTTTGACCCCAGAATATGTGATATAATTTATGACCAATATTTTCGAGACACCCTGTATAATTTTTAATTAATTTCTCTAATTTAGTATTTATGAAATATTGAGGATTGTAACACAAATTTGTATTTATCTTAAATCATGTATTAATAAATTAATGTTTGGCTTTAACGTGCATGATACTGTTATACAGGGTATAACAAAAAGGTAGGTCGTACGTTGAACCACATATTCTGGGGTCAAAAATAAGTTGAACATAACTTACCTTAAAGAAAATGTGCACACAAAAAAAGTTACAGCTCTTGAAATTACAAAATAAAAATTGATTTTTCCAATATTTCATGAACTGTTTAACATTTAGTAGTGAAAAGACATACATGAATTTCTTATCGTAAGGGCATCTTTTTCATATAAAACCTCTAAATCTGTACAGCCCGTAAAAATTTAAGAGGGGTTTTTAACCCATAAAACCCTTCAAACTTTTCTACGTGTTACAATTAAATTAGTATTGTAACACCATTGGTTTAATACGTCATTTTTGAAAAAAATTTTGCTTCCCAGCATTTTTTCGAAAAGCCAGTTTTTATCGAGCGGCCTCATTTTCATTATCATTTATGACCTACCTTTTTTTAACACCCTGTATTATACGGTTTTATTTTTAGTGTTGTAAAATTGTACATCTTGGCTTGAAAACCTAAGGGACTGGTTTAATTCTAGCAATGTTGAACTCTTCCGAGCTGCAGTCAATAAGGTCCTGATAGCTGTGATGATAGCAAACCTCCGATAGGAGATGCACTATAAAAGAATTGTACATACAAAGTTTAAATATAAAAAAAATTAAGTTACCGTTTATTTTCTTCGCCCAGTATGTGTTGATTTTTTAATGACATTTCATCTTTAAATGTTCGCGATCCACTGGCAGGTTTAGATACGAGAATTTCCAAACACGGTGAAATGTAAAGATGATATCTGAAAAATTACGGAGTGACTGCATATAAATGACAGATGAAAACACAATACCTTAACGTCAATGTCAACACGAATTATTTTACCCTATTTAGTTAAGCAAGTTTATTATTATAGAGCACTGATGAAAGTAGTGAAAGCAAAAGATGTGTGCAAGAACCGTAGCTAGTGAAAGGAAATGGTCTCTGCCTAACCCTACGGGGTATCATCTGGGTTTTTCTGATACTAGATTTTCACATTTTTCTGTTGGGATTCTGTTTTGCTTGCTTAGATTGATTCTCGATTTTGTCAGGACTTTCTCTAAATATTTTTTTTTACTGAATGTCATTAAACCATCTTCTCCTTTGTAGTCAATATCAATTCCTAAAGAGTGACCAATCTCTTCCCAGTCCCTAGTCTTGAATTCACTGCAGATTTTTTTCTGTCCTTGATTCAGAGCTTTCTTATGTCGTCACTAAAAATAGTGTGTTTCTTGAAAGGAGGTGTAGAATGAATAATTAGGATTAACAAATTCCTATAAACTTTTTTCCTTAAGTTATCCATTTTCCCAAAAATTGAGAACAAATTTTTTTATTTAAATGTAGGTTTGGCAACCACGCGTTGTACTCTAGTAAACAAAAAGTTTTTACACAAAGTACCACCGATAAATTTAATTGGTTATTAACGAGTTCGTTACGAACAAAAAACTAGTCACCATATTTGTTTCCATACGACGGTCGTAATTTCTGTTAAAATGACTGCGTTTTCGATTCGCGAATATCACATGTTATTAACATACGGAGAGGCTCTTGGTAATTCTAATGCAGTACGTTATCATCAACGACAATGTCCTAATGCCCTCAGTGTTGCGAATGTGTCGCGACTATTGGCTACGGGTTCTGTGGTACCTAAAAAAACTAGCAGACTAACACGAAGTGCTCGTATTCTAAACGCAGGAGACGAAATAATGGATGTTGTCGACCATAATCCAACAGTAAGTACCCGGTCTGTTGCTCGGAGGACAGTTGGAGTTTCTAAAAATATTGTCAATGGATTTTTTAAGGAACAACTTCTACGTCCATATCATAGCCAACGAGTACAAGATTTACATCAAGGGGATTTGCCACGACGATTAACATTTTGTAGATGGTTTCAAAACAAGACCGCTAGAGACCCCGAATTCTCATGCAAAGTACTATGTGCGGATGAAGCATGCTGTACAAGAAATGGTATTTTTTAACATTCCCAACTGTCATCTTGACTCTAATAAGGCAGTAGGACCAGATGAAATTCCGACAATTGTCCTGAAGACCTGTGCTCAAGAGCTCACCCCAGTTCTCTGTAGACTCTTCAAGTTATCATACAACAAAGGAGTATTTCCGTCCATGTGGAAAAACGCTAAAGTCCAACCGGTTCCGAAAAAAGGAAAGAAGACTATTCCTGCGAATTATCGCCCTATTGCATTGCTCTCAGTCATATCCAAAGTTATGGAAAAAGCGATTAACATAGAACTCATCAAATATCTGGTCTTTTAGATTCCATTCAGAAAAGGGCCATTCGGAGGATAAACAGCTCAACTCTCACATATACACTTTACCCTCTAGAACATAGAACAAGAATCCTTTTTTTACAGGGCTGCTACGGAATGGAACAAGCTTCCAAAATCAGTTTTTTCAGAGAACTATGACCTGCAACTTTTCAAAAAGCGGGTCCACAATCATTTCCTTTCTATAATCCCTCTCCCTTTTAATAGTCGCTGTGCGGGCCGTCCACGGCCCACACGATAGGTTTACCCTTTTTGCGGCTATTTTCAGTAAAAAAAAAAATCTTTGGACCGACGAAAACCCCAACGCCATACGTAGAACAAATTTTCAGAGGAAATTTAGTGTTAATCTCTGGACTGGAATTATTCGTAATCGTCTGATAGGACCATATGAATTACCCAGAATACTCAATGGAGAAACCTACCTAAATTTCTTGTTAAATGTTGTACCAATACTGCCTGAAGATAAATACCATTACAAACACACCGTGAAATGTGGTTTCTTTATGATGGTACTCCAGCACATTTTTCAAGAACTGTAAAAGAATGGCTTAAATTTACTTTATGGAACTCGCCAAAAAAAAGGGGACCAATTTTACTCGACGCAGCTTGAAAAGCTGACACGAATGACACTCTTTCCAGTTTGAGGAAATGCCCCCTTTAAAAGTTACGCCACTTTTATTTTTCAACTTTTTAATTTTAAGAAACACTTTTTTCGTCCAAAACGTATGGCATACGTCGTACGATGGTGTCACATAACACCCCCTCCCTCCTTCAAGTTAAGGAAACGGCCCTTTCAATTGTTAATTTTTCAATTTTTATAAAAATATTTTTTTCACCCCTCTTAACTATCGATTTTTATATAATCATAGACAACAATCTTAATTTAATGAAAGGGATGGGGAGGGGGTTCGGGCCCGGTACCCCCTGTACCCCATCCCCCTTTCACCGCTCATAACTATTGATTTTTATGTAATCATAGACAACAATCGTTAAATTTGATTAAGATTGTTGTCTATGATTACATAAAAATCGATAGTTAAGAGAGCCCGGCCCTCGAGGGGACAAAAACAACGTGTTTCTAAGAATTGAAAAATTGAAAGTGGTCTAACTTTTGAAAAGGGGGCCGTTTGCTTAACTTGGGAGGGGTGTCATTCGGATCGGTTGGTCATTCTGCGTCGAATGACACTGCCATACGTTTTGGACGAAAAAAAGAGTTTCTAAAAATTGAAAAGTTGAAAATTAAAAGTGGCGTAACTTTTGGCATTTCCTCATCCTGGAAGGGGTGTCATTCGACCCAGCTTTTCAACTGCGTCGAATAAAATTGGTACCATTTTTTTTGGCGAGTCCCATAAAGTAAACTTGTACTTTAAAGTAAAAGAATATCTTGACACCGCATATCCCCGTCATTGGATTGGAAGAAATGGACATGATTTATGGCCACCTAAATGTCCACAATTTAATGTTATGGATTATTTTTTTTGGGGGCTTCTTAAATCGTTAGTATCTGACAACAGAGAAAAAATTAATATAGAAATTGAATTACGACAACGTATTTTTGATGCTACTGAGACTATACGAAATAATTTAATCAATTATGATATCTATAATTGGATTCGTCGATTAAATGAATGTGTGCTCGCAGATGGGGGTCACTTCGAACACTTGTTGTGAAGTTTCTGTTTTTGTGTGATAACGATTGGATAATTAGTATTTTCATTTATTTATGTGTAGAAGCCCTGATCATATTATTTCGCAAAGAATACGTAAGTAATACCATTTATTTAGTTCTTTTCCATTCCGTATAACAGATATTCTAAATAGGTATCTAGGAAGACTCAGGAATTATCAATGATAGGCAATATGGATTCCGCCATCAGAGATCTACTGGTGACCTGCTCGCATACGTCTCACATATATGGCAGCTATCTATTGAAAAGTATGGAGAAACTTTAGCTGTGGCATTAGATATCTCCAAGGCGTTCGATCGAGTTTGGCACCAGGGACTCCTCGCCAAGCTTCCATCTTATGGCTTGCCCCCTCAGCTGTGTTCTCTGCTTGCTAGTTTTCTCTCAAACAGGTCTCTCCATGTAGTGGTCGATGGAGTTTCATCTGACACTCTACTCATAAATGCTGGTGTTCCGCAAGGATCCATTCTAGCACCAACACTATTTTTACTTCACATCAACGACCTATTGAAAGCAACTTCATGTCCCGTACACAGCTTTGCCGATGATAGTACCCTCCATACCGCTTTCTCTTCCAGGGCCCCTATATCAGCCCGTGAAACCAGAAATTAACGAGGAAGAAATGTTAACAATATAAATATGGACTTAGCAACAATTTTTGAATGGGGATCCAATAACTTGGTAGAATTCAATGCAAACAAAACACAAGCATGTCTTTTCTCTAGAAAAGCCGATCTCACTGTGCCTAACATAACTTTGTCAGTAGTAACCATACCACTGAAGTCATCCATATCGATGCTTGGTATTACTATCAGCAATAACCTTTCCTGAGAAAATCACGTGAGGTCCATTGCCAAAAGTGCATCCCAAAAACTTGGTTTTTTGTTTCGTGCCAAGAGCTATTTCACCTCCAGTCAGCTGCTTATGATCTATAAGGCACAGATCCGACCTGTACTGGAGTTATGTTCCCATATTTGGAGTGCAGCACCTAAACATATCCTGAAGCTACTGGATTCTGTCCAAAAAAGGGCAATTCGTCTCGTCGGTGATGCCACGCTTACAAACTCGCTCACTTGTCTGGAACACCGTAGAAAAGTTGGCGATTTGTCTCTATTTTATGGATATTTTCATGGGCGATGCTCTTCTGAAATATCAACAATCGTTCCTCCTTTGGCAATTTCTTCGAGATTAACCCGTCAAGTTCAGTCTTCACACCCCTTCGTGGTCACTTTGGAGACCTGCAGAACATCACTTTTCAAAGACTCATTCATCCAACGAATTGCGAGGCTTTGGAACTCATTGCCTAGGAAGGTGTTCCCCGAGGCATACAACCTCCAGAAATTTAAGAAGAACACCAACTCCTACCTTATTTCCCTTGGTTCCCACGATGTTCTCTGGACATTACAAGATATCCCTTTTCGTGAGAACCAGAACATAAAAAAAAAAAAAATTCTAAATAGGTATCTACTGAAGTAAATAATCCACTACTTTCTTAAGTCAATTAAAAAAGTTTACAAGAAGCACCATATTTTTTCCTTCGATGCTAAGTGACTCACTTGTTTTTACATCGATAATTTCTTTTGTTATAATTACGAAGGAAATATCATAAACGCGATTTGCTTTAAAAATGTATCAATAACCTTCAGCGATCAATGAAGGTAAACTTTTAATTTAATAGACAGTTAAAATTAAAAACTTTAGAATTAAACACAGAAAGTAAACAAATAGATTATTTTCGTATAGTGGTGCGGCGTTGCCGGCGGTTACTGAATTTCTGTAGACAATAATAATGAGATATAAATACTTTTTTGCAAGCCGTTGACGTTAAAAAAAATGTTATAAACCTTTGTTACTCTGCATACTGTATTATGTCTTGTTTCTAAATGAACGCACTATTTTCGGGGACACCCTGTATAATATTAGGCATATATTTTCTTTTAAGGTTTCTCTTATCTTCATATACAGGAAACTGTCATTGTATGATCTTTCTAAATTAATACTTTTGATAAATAAATCCGATGGAATCTCTTATTCCTTGCGTGATTGGATTCTTTTAATCCATAAAGTGCCTATTTTAATTTGTATACTTTGTTATCGTCTCTCCTTCGTCTCGCCTTCTGGTGGATAAATGTAAACGTCAGTCTTTATAGAGCCATTCAAAAATGCTGTATGTACATCTAGCTGATAAATTTTCATTTTCTTTTGTAATGCAATAGACAGGTAGCTAACTTGCAGATAATTATCATTTTAATTTACTTCGTCTTCTGGAGAATACCCCCTAGCGACAAACCTTGATTTAAATTTATTATGTCCGATTTTTCGAATCCCGAATTTTGACATATCTCCACATTTAAAGGTCCCCAGAGTCGAATACAATAGTTTTTAAGTGGACGTCTGTGTGTGTGTATGTTCGTATGTTTATATGTTTGTATGTTCGTATGTTCGTATGTTAGTATGTTCATATGTGCGTTCAGAATTTTTTTTCGTCTCGATTATCTCAAGAACAAAAAATAATATCGACGTGAGACAAATTGCATTCGACGCATAATGACACAATTTAGAACTGATTAGATTTTCAGCAAAATCGATTGAGCTGTTTTTCATGGAGAATAAAAAAACTGAAAAAAATGGTAAACTTTCAGAATTATTTTTCGACTCGATTATACATACTGTGAAGCACAGGCATATGGGTTTCCTCTGATTATAGGACAATGATTAACTCAAGTGTCAAACGGGTTCCTAGACGGTCAATCATGCTTGACTCAATCAATTGACGCGACCTTTTGATTTAAATGATTAACTCTGTAGGCCCTACTTAAGTTTTGTAACATTAATTTGTGCGAGAAGTTTGTTATATACTAAAAAATGGAAGATTCAAGATGTACACGTCTGTAGTTAACATTCCAAATTGGATTTAGTTTTACCCTATTCGAAAACCATATTGCTCCGTTTCCCCCCAAACTTACCAAAATAGAAAGGAAAGTCTGAAACATGAACAAAACAGCTAAATAAAACGGATAACAGACAGTTTTGTTATGTTTATAACGAACTGTTGATAAATAAAAGTTTATTATTAAATGTTTAAATCAAATAAATAACGTAGTGTGCTAATGATTTGGTAATTTACTGTTTCGTTTTTCGTTATTAATCGATACAGTTTTTGGTGATTTATTTTTTATTGCAGCAAAAAATGTATCTTATAATCTTCCTTCTCGCCGTTATCGTCTTACTCATTAAAGTTTATGCCAAATACAAATACAGCTACTGGGAAAAAAAAGGAGTCCCATTTTTAAAACCGACTTTTCCCATAGGAAATGCTCCTTTGTCGTTACCCAAAGGACTCGCATACGGATTAATTTCTGATAGACTCTACCATAAATTCAAGCCTATGGCATGTAAACTTGCGGGTAAGTTAAAAATTTAAATACTTGTATTCTGAGCACTGACAATGTAAAATTTTAGGAATATATTTGGGTTTGGACCCGGTGATGTTAATTTTGGACCCTAGGTATGCTGATGAAATTTTAAAAAAAGATTTTTCCCATTTCACGGACCGCGGTGTTTACCAAAGTCACAAATGTCCAATTACAGTGAATATTGCCACGCAGAACGGCAATGATTGGCGTAATGCAAGGGTAATGTTTAGTTTACTTAATGTACATTATTTTAAGGGTGTCTTTACAATCACCACTACATTGAACTCTCTTTATGGAAAGTAGGAAAGATTTTTTTTTTTTTTATTTCTCACGAAAAGGGATATCCTGTAATGTTCAGAGAACATCGTGGGAACCAAGGGAAAGAAGGTAGGAGTTGGTGTTCTTCTTAAATTTCTGGAGGTTATATGCCTCGGGGAACACCTCCCTAGGCAATGAGTTCCAAAGCCTCGCAATTTGTTGGATGAATGAGTCTTTGGAAAGTGATGTTCTGCAGGTCTCCAAAGTGACCACGAAGGGGTGTGAAGACTGAACTTGACGGGTTAATCTCGAAGAAACAGCTAAAGGAGGAACGGTTGTTGATATTTCAGAAGAGCATCGCCCATGAAAATATCTATAAAATAGAGACAAATCGCCAACTTTTCTACGGTGTTCCAGACAAGTGAGCGAGTTTGTAAGCGAGGCATCACCGACGAGACGAATTGCCCTTTTTTGGACAGAATCCAATAGCTTCAGGATATGTTTAGGTGCCGCACTCCAAATATGGGAACAGTATTCCAGTACAGGTCGGATCTGTGCCTTATAGATCATAAGCAGCTGACTGGAGGTGAAATAGCTCTTGGCACGAAACAAAAAACCAAGTTTTTGGGATGCACTTTTGGCAATGGAGCTCACGTGATTTTCCCATGGGTTAACTTATTTAAAAGGTCTTTGCATTATTTATTTAAAAATGTTATTTTTTTTAAATTTATTGCAAAAATTAACATTAAAAAAATTAAAATCAATTAGACACGCGGTAGCGTGTCAAGCCAAGTCCAAGCTAACAGAATGGCGAGTGGTACCATGTGTAATATTACACGAACCAGGTGGAGCCACTTTTGACCCCCTCATAACTCAAAAACTATTTCACATAAATATGTCAAATTTGGCTTATATATTGAGACTTGCGAGATACATCTTCTTCTTCTTCTTCTAGGTGCCATGACCGGTTAACGATTGTTGGCGATCATTCTGGCTATCATGTTTGCAATCATTATTTTGTTGGTAGCCGCTCGGAAAAGTTGTATAGTGGTGAGACCAAACCACTGTCTGAGATTTTTGAGCCAGGAAGTTCTTCGTCTCTTTCTATTAATCTTACCCTGTATAATAAGATGTAGAATGTCATACTTTTCTGGGTGTCTCATGTTATGTCCGAAATATTCAAGTTTTCGTTGTTTTACAATATTGACCACTTCTGTATCTTTATGCATTCTTCCAAGCATCTCCTCGTTTGTGATTTTTTTTACCCAATTTACTCTTAGCATTCTCCTGTACAACCACATCTCGAAAGCTTGTAGACGTTTGAGCGGGGCTTCTGTTAGTGTCCAGCTCTTGACTCCATACAAAAGAACTATAAAGAAATATGTTCTAATTATCCTCATTCACAGGGCAATCGATAGATCGTGACTGGTAAAAAGTTTTTTCATGCGGGCACACTCAATACGTATTTTGATTTCAACTGATGGATCCCAGTCCTCGTTTATCCTGCAACCAAGGTAGCTCGCACTTGAGACTCTATCTAATTGTGTTCCGTCGACGTAGACACTAGCATCTTGATTATGAATTCCTTTGCTTATTAGTGAGATACATATGTGCTTTAAATTTCATAAACACACCTCAAACAGCTATTTAGATATTAACGTCCAAAAATCGTCATTTTTATCATTGACTGACCTATAGATCAAAGCTCTAAGCCAGTTCCAGATGACCTAGAAAGTTCAAATTTGGCATCCAGATAGGTAGTTGGGTAAATACAAGGAAATAATTTAGAAACTAGTTAATTTGTATCATATTAATTCTATTAGTAGGTACGGTCTAGGCAATAGTTTAAATTAAAAGTTAACAATATTTTTGGTATAAAAAATTACAATACAATTTAAGCATAATTTAATTTACTAGAACTAGAACGAGTCAAGACCAAGTTTCAGAAATTAAGTAGTGTATATGTTCACAGGAAACAATTCACTATTTGCTTAGCATATGCTATTACTATCCACAAATCACAAGGCCTTAGCCTTGACAGCGCTTTTCTGAACATAGGCTGCTCTATATTTAGTAAAGGGCAGGCTTACTTTGGACTCTTTAGAGTGAAAACCTTAGATGGAGTACATCTTATGAATTTAGATCCATGTCAAATCAAGGCACAAGAGAGCTCTATTGGTTGTTGACTTCAACGACAAAAGAAGTGAGATCTAAGTGTGTGCCAAGTTCAATGGTTAGTCCTGAAATTTATTTACAACAACATAAAATGTTTAATAACAACTTAAAATATCATTTCTTCTAATAACTTAGGATAATATACATATTGAAGCCTAAGGACGGACTTGCTAGTTCGAATGTACGAATTATTATTAAATACCTACTAAAGCAGTCTTGGAAGAACCCTATGTTCGATGGCTAGTTTCTACCAGCAAGCCACATTTTCCGAAAAATAAAATAAGAGCTTTAGAACTTGCGAAAGCTATAATATAATTCGTATATTCGAACTAGCCAAGTTAGACCTTAGGCTTCGATATATTATCCCAAGTTATTAAAAGAAATTATATTTTAAGTTGTAATAAAATATTTTATGTTGTTATAAATAAATTTCAGGACTGACCTTTGAACTTGGTACCCATTTAGATCTCACTTCTTTTGTCGTTACAGTCAACAACCAAGGCATATATCGTAATATTGAACTTGGCTCTCATTTCACATTTATGTTTTTGACAGTATCTGATTTACAAAATTTGCTACACCACACTAAAAACTACTATTAATACCTTTTCTTGATAATGAAAAGGAAAGCAAAAAACATTTCAGTGTTTTCTTTTTATGATTTAAAAGTTATAAATAAAAAGTTACCATGATAATGTTAGTTTTGTTTATTAAAATAAACGTCTTGGCAAATTGTTGCATGATTATAACTCCATGATAGTAGTTGTCAGTGTTATTGTCGTTTGAATTTTGTTAACTGCAATTTAAAATTATGTTTTATTTAATAGAAATTCACAAAATAACAGCTCTGCAGATGATTGGGTATAAAGATCAGTGGTTCCTAGACTTTTAAGGAAACAGAACACTTACCAAATCCTTTCTATATTATGCCAACGGCTTAGTTGTTTTTTCTTTGTTTGAATGTGTTGTAGGTTATTTTTTTAATAGTAATTTTTGCAATAAATTTAAAAACAATAAAATTTTGAATACAGAATGAAGAGACCTTTTAAATGATGTATCTATTACAAACTTCCACATTTGGGAGTTATAACTGTCACTCGTATGGTTGAAATTTTGTTGTTGCAGGATGTTATTTTATAATTAAAAATTGATGTATCTCGGTATGTTTTATAAATACTCGCAATAATAGAAATGAGGACCTATTCCATACTATTGTCACGTGCCTATTTTTTCCCATCTACCGTTTCATTATTAATTGTGTCTCTGATAGTCTGATGCTTGTAAATAGTTTTGCATACCGTATTTTGTTCGTTGTAAATAGTGTTGCATACCTAGTAGGGATAGGATTTAATTATTAATGGCTGTGACATGTTTGTTAATTGGAGTGGGAGTCTTTGTATTAGATTTCGCCTTGATTTTTGGCCTCGATCGTCGTGTGTTGTCAGCTATATTATTGTTTGGTTTTCTTCTCTGTGTGGATGGGCTGGCTATCAACACGGACGAGCGCGATTATGAGTTGGGAACATAGATTTGGAAAGGTTGGCTGACGTGGATTCCGTGTCATTTTTCTGATATCTGGCCTGGGAGTGATCAAAAAAAAATTATTATGGAGCAGCTAACGTCGTAACAACGTGAAATGTTTAACGTGTATGTTTAAATAATTGTTTAATTGTAAATACATGGAGAAAATGACGAGACTTATTTGGTAATAATCATATGCCGAGCAAGTAAGTATTGGCGGAAATTAAGTACACCAAAAATTGATGCAGTGAAACATAGTTTTGCTAAATATCCGGGCACAGTAATTAGAATTGTCTTTATTATTTTTGTTGAAAAGTCTTAAAAAATAATATGGTTTGTTTATCCCGTGTAAAATTTAATTAATACAACAGTTGCAGGAAAATGACCATAAATGGCGGCAAAATTGGAATTACCAAGTTTTATAGCTCAGCATAGATGATCAACATTTTTGGCTATAAATCATTATGAGCGACGAAACATATTTTGACTTGACTTGCCGCTGTTGGGGCCTGAAAACCCTTAATTGATACACCAAAGGCTACTACATTCTCGTACAGTAACTCCATGGTGCGCTATTTGGGCCGGAGGCATATATTTGTACATATTTCTTTGGGAATGTTAGATGCAATGCTGTAACTATTATTGGTGACCCCTATTGGGATATGTCAAAAAACTTTTAAATACCCAAATTAAATCAATTAAGTCAACAGAACATGAGGCTCCAACAAGACGGTGCCACATCACACACAGTTTGTGCTTCGATGCAAATTGTGCAAGATTTTTTTTCGGCAAAATAATGTCAAAAAGTGGTGATATCGACCCCGCGATCACCTGATTTGACATTTTTCGATTTTTTCTCTGGGGTTAATGAAGGAAAAGGTGTACAGCAACATACCATTCTCAACATTAATAATTAAGGATATTACTCGAAACAAAATTTCTAAAATAATATGCGAAATTGTTAATAAAAATGTACCAAATGTACTCGCATTTGCGCCACGTTCAGAGGTGGCTACTCGACCAACATCCTTGCCATAAAAAGTTCCCCTGTATTTATTTTTAATTTTCTTTAATGTTAGTCAGCTTGATAAAAAAAGATTTAAAATGTGTTTACAGTTTTATCACAATCGTTGAACATTAACCTATCATTATCTAAAAAATGTTTATTTTTTTTAATTCTTTTTAGTTTGGTTTAATACGCTTGATAATTACAAAATACACTGCGCGTCAAAATTAACGCATATTTTGTATGTAAGCTAGTTTTAGTACACAAACAAAAATTGTAGAACTTGGAACTTTTACCCCTCAACCCCTTAAACTAGGAAATGAAAGTTTGTATTAGACTTCCGCAAATTTGGATGCTAGAGGACTGAAAATTGATATAGGGACTCCTTGTTTTATAAATAATAAAATTCTCTTCTAGGCAGGCTTATTTAACACTCTCTAGAGTGACTAATTTGCAAGTTGTTCTCCTTATAAATATTGACTTTAGTAATATTAAAGCTAATCGCTAATCGCTAATCGCCTGAGAGCTAAGTATCGCCATGATCTATCACTTATTATAAACAGTAAACCAACAAAGAAAAAAGGCAAAGATATAGAGTGGGCTATGAAAAAAGACACCTCTGATGTGCAAGAAATACACCCCAAAAAAAGAAAAAAAAATTATATACAAGTAACTTACAAAAAGAAGTGAAATCCCACCAAAAACATTTTCATGTAAAATGTCAAAAAGATATCAGATCTCATGTAGAGCCAAGCTTCTAACTCTACACGCCCTAACTGTCCAAGCTTTAACTTCACAAGCTCTACACCTTAGTCAAAATATGTGGCTTGGCCATTTCGTTACTACAAGAACTATTGTATAACAGAAACATAATTAACAGTGAATACATTTTTCACCTTACACCCATGTGAATGTAGCGAATGTAGTTACTTTTACTGCCTCAATTAATAGCGATTATTATTAGCCTAACCTAACATGACGTCCTTACCAACACCAACAATACCTGGTGAAGAACGAACCCAATTTTTTTTAGGGATCCAAAGCCATGCGCCTCCTAAATATTACTTGGGATACTATAAACTAGTGGTAAAGAACGATAGAAAAAAATTTGGAGCCGTGATTCGACAAATTTTCCTGGTTTATTGCAAATATCTCGGTTTCTATTGCAAATATGCCAAAAGTGATTAAAACCAATTTCATAGGCATTTTTAATGACTACATTTTTTGTTTAAAATTTTTTTCCGTATCTTTTTACGTTTTTGAGATATTTTTAAAAAAATTACTTTAGGGGTAGTTTTTAATTTTTTTTAGTGGCCCAAAGATTTCCCCCTGCTGAATATTGCATAAAATATCATTCGTTATTGATAAAAAACATGCCATAAAAATTTGGACCGAAAAATATATAAAAATAATTACAAAACAAGCAAATAACAGCATTTAAAAATTTTTTTGCAATAATTTTATTTGAAAATAAATCCCTACATTTGCCTAATGTACGAGGGCGGTTTGATAAGTCAGTGACTTTTTGAATAAAACAAATTTTTTCCCGCAAATAAACATTTTATTTTTCTACATAATCACCTTTTAGCTCGATACATTTAGTCCAGCGTTTTTCTAATTTTTTTATTCCCTCCAAATAATAGGTTTTTTCAAAGCTCTCAAAATACGCGTTTGTTTCGGTAATGACTTCTTCATTCGACTCAAATCTCTTACCGCCCAGCCATTTCTTTAGGTTTGGAAACGGAAAATAGTAGCAGGGGGCTAAATCTGGAGAATATGCTGGATGGGGTAGCAGTTCGTATCCCAATTCGTGGATTTTGGCCATCGTGACTAGACAAGTGTGCACACGTGCATTGTCTTGATGGAACAGCACTTTCTTCTTCGCCAAATGCGGCCGTTTTGCTTCAAATCAACGTCGAATCTGTTCAAAAGCTTTGAATAATATTCTCCGGTGATCGTTTTACCTTTCTTGAGGTAATCGATGTGAATGACACCGCGTACATCCCAAAAAACTGTGGCCATGACCTTGTTGGCTGACAGACTCTGTTTCGCCTTCTTTGGTCCACGTTCACCCCGAGCAACCCACTGTTTCGATTGTTCCTTGGTCTCTGGCGTGTTGTGATGGATCCATGTTTCATCCACAGTAACAAAACGGCGCAAAAATTCGTCCGGATTACGGCTGAACATCGCTAAACACTCTTTTGAAGTGCGCTTATGGTCGAGTGTGAGCAATCGCAGCACCCATCTCGCAGAGAGTTTTTTCATGTCGAAATATTCGTGTAAAACCCGTTCAGTTGAGATACACCTACAGCATGAGCCAACTCACGCACTTTCATTCTCCGATCATCCAATATCATTTCATGGATTTTATCGACGATTTCCGGCGTGATCACTTCTTTTGGGCGACCTGGACGTTCGGCGTAACTAGTGCTGGTACGACCACAACGGAACTCTGTAAACCACTTCTTAACCATTAAAATTGATGGTGCCGAGTCCCCGTAGTATTTATTAAGTCTTTCCTTAGTTTCAGTGATGGATTTTTTACGTAAAAAGTAATGCTTAATCAGCACACGAAATTCACTTTTTTCTATTTTCGTAAAAATTCACGAGGTTGTCTGCTTTGAACGGCTATCAAACACCAACTGCACGACGTAGATTGCTCAAAATTAGAAAGTTGCCCACTGATAGATTATAGTTGACGGCAGCACTGTTGCATTTGGAGTAACTGCACGGGAAATTAAAAAAGTCACTGACTTATCAAACTGCCCTCGTAACAAACCAGATTTGATCACAAAAGTGATCATAACTTTTAAAACTTCCAACGTTGCCTGACAAACCATACATGCGAAATCCGGCAAAAGTTTGCAAAATTCAAATAAGGAATAGCGAATAGCAAGTATAGCTATGCATTAAAAATAACGTATGTCATCCTGCAGCTGCGGAACACTGAAAACTTTTGTAGGGTACTGAACACTTTTTATTTGTGAACATTTTTAGTTTTGTTTTAATAAATTTAATGGATATTTCCGTGAATATATAAATAAATAAAGGAGTTGTAGGTCTTTACCCTATCGATTTCGATGAATTTTTGTAATAATAATACTTTATTTCCACAAAGTTACATTGTATGGGGAATTGTCAATACGTAAGAATAAAGAGAATAACATTAGAGTTTAAAATTATTGAAATGTTCTTCTTCTTATTCTTCGTTTTCTCTCTTTTTAGAGAGGTCGTGATTATGGTTTACTTCTTTGCTGCCGCTCTTCGTACAATATTCCGCCATCTTTCCCTGTTCCCGGATTCCCTTGTTGCTTATGTTATCGTGCTGTTGGTTGTTGCCTTGATACCTCATCGGCGATCTTCCTCTTGGTCTTTTTTCTTCCATTTTCCCTTATATCGCTAGTTTTTCTAGGTTGTACTCATCTCTTTTATTGATGTGGCCAAAATTTTTTATAATTCTAGTAAAGACAATCTGTGACAATCGCTGGGGTTCATTTATTTCTTTGTTAATAGATATATATATATATATATATATATATATATATATATATATATATATATATATAATCCAGGATATCTACAGCTGTCGCTGCCTTCCTGCTTTCAGCCCTTGTCTCCAGTTGTCCTTGTCCTGTCAGTCTCCGTCCTGCAGGTTTCTTAATTCCATCGCCTCATCCACTTCGTCTCTCCATGATCGCCTTGGTCGACCTCTCTTTCGTCTGCCTAATGGACTCCACTCAGTTACCCGATGTATCCAGCGATCCTCCGGAGTTCTTCTAACATGTCCGTACCACATTAGTTTCTTTTCCTCTACGTGTTCTAGTATGTCTTTTTTTACCTCCATTCTTCTCCTGATCTCCTCATTTCTTATTCGATCTAATCTGTTCACTCCACAACTCCTTCTCCAAAAGTCCATTTCTGTGGCTACAATCTTTCCTTTGTGTTTTTTGTTGATCACCCACATTTCAGCTCCATAAGTCATTATGCTGCGAACTATTGAATTGAATATTCTCGTTTTATTAGTCTTGGTTATGTGGCGGTCCCATAATATTGGGTTTAATTGATTAATATATGCCCTCGTTTGACCTAGTCTATTTTTTATTTCTTCCTCTGTTGTTCCACTTTTTGATATTATAAACCCTAGGTACTTAAATTTGTCTGTTCCTGAGATCTGTCGGTTATCATCTATTTTTAGGTGATATATCCTGTCTTGTGCCGTTGACATATATTGGGTCTTTTCGAGGTTGATTTCCACTCCATTTTTCCCATATTCCTCCTCTAGTTTCCGCATCATAAAACCTAAATCCTCCTCATCTTGAGCTATGATTATTTGATCATCTGCAAAGCTTAGAGTATACAGATGATCATTCCTAATTGGTATTCCCATTCCTGCACATTTTCTCTTCCATGGTCTTAGTGTCTGTTGTAGCAATATTTTGAATAGTGTGGGTGATGTTGAGCAGCCTTGGAGGAGACCCTTAGTTGTTTTGAAGGCATTTGATAGTTTGATAGTTAATAGATACGTAGTAGTAGTATTCGCCCATAGCACTACATCTGACATGCATTAATTTTTTATCTATCGTGTTTTTTAATTGCCCATAATTCGGAACCATATAGTAGTACTTGGAATACCAGTGTTTTTATTATTTGCTTTTTCGTGTTATATCACTATCCATCCATGTTCTTTGAAGTTATTTTACGGATCGTCTGGCAATTTCACATCTTTTGTTTATTTCTTTTGTGCAGGCACCATCGTTTGTAATGAGTACTCCTAGGTATATATATTGGCTGATGACCTCGTTTCCATCTATATGTGTTATGTCATGTCTGTATTATTGTTGTTGCCTCGGTCTTTAATCATGATTTTTATTTTGCTCATGTTGATTTCCAGTTCATAGCTTTCACTTTCTGCACCAGGCCTGTAAGTTCTTCTGCAGTTGATGCTAGCATGACAGTGTCGTCGACATATCGCATGTTGTTTATGGGTGTTCCTCCTATAACTATACCTCCATTCCAGTTTTCTAGCACTCCCCTCGTTATGTATTTTGTGTATATATGAAAGAGGATTGGCGAAAGTATACTTCCTTGTCTCGCTCCTTTTTTGATGTTGCATGGATTTGAGAGGTGTTTATCTATTCGTACTCTTGCCTTACTATTTTTGTATAGTTGTTGTATTAATGAGTTTAAATAACTCCCATTTCGCGTAGTATGGTCCAAAGTTTTTCCCATTTTATACTGTCAAAGGCTTTACGATAGTCAACGAAGCACATGTAAATTGGTTTATTGATTTCTCGGGGTTTCTCTATGATTTTTCTTAGGTTGGAAATTTGTTCACGAGTGCCTTTTCCTTTGACAAATCCAGCTTGTTGTGGTGGTATTTGCCATAACAGTAAATGGTTTTAGTCTTTCATTAATAATTTTGAGGAGGATCTTGCTGGCATGTGACATAAGTGCAATCATCAGATAGTTCTTGCATTTCTCTTTGGAACCTTTTTTATGTAATGGTATGAACTCAGATTCTACCCAGTCATCAGGCCATTGTCCGTTTGCCCATATTCCGTTGCATATTTTATGTAGTATGTGGACATCACTTTCTCCCATTGCTTTAATAATTTTGCTTATGATTTTATCTGTTCCTGGAGATTTTGGGGGCTTGAGTTTTATTACGACATCCATTATTTCCTCCTTTAGGTTAATTGGTTCTTCCTCCATATCTTGTTGTTTGTAGCTCTTTCGTGATCATTGAATAGTTCTTCACATTATTCTTTCCATATTTCCAGTGCTTCGTCTATGTTTGTTATTTTTTCGCCTTCATTATTTTCGATGGTCCATGATCGAGGTGTGTGTCGTTTGTTTATTGATTTTACTAATTTATAAAGATCTTTTTTGTTATTATTTTCAGCATGCCCCTGTGCTTCGATGCAGATTCTTCTTCTTCTTTTCTAGGTGTCGTCTCCGCTTCGAAGGTTGGCAATCATCATAGCAATTCTTATTTTTGAGACCGCAGCTCTAAATAATTCATTATTATTGCATCCAAACCAAAATCGCTAAGGTTCTTCAGCCTTGAATTTCGTAATTATTTGTATCCTTTAATATTTTTTTTCCCTCATGACATGTCCCATGTACAGCAGTTTTCTTCTCTTAATTGTCGGAATCAATTCTCTCTCCTTATGCATACGTATCATCACTTCCACGTTGGTTATTCTCTCTACCCATGAGATCCTCAATATTCTTCGGTACATCCACATTTTAAATGCTTCCAGTCTCCTCATGTTGGTTACCTTCAGTGTCCAGGCCTCCATCCTATAGTATAGAATAGACAGCACATAGCATCTCATCAGTCGTATTTTTAAATCAAGATTTAAATCTCGGCAGCAAAAAAGCCTCTTTATTCTTTTAAAGGTGCTTCTCGCCTGTTCTATTTTGACTCGTATTTTTTGGGAGCTGTCATTGTTCTCATTAATGATCGTGTCCAGGTATTTGTATTGTCTTACTCTTTCAATAGGCTGGTTCCTTACATGTTAATGCTTCTTGTTGAGTAGGTGGATTATCGAGTTTTGTCCGCAGTTTTTCATTACTAATTTGCGGCCTGGATGCTGTTATTTTCCTTTGTGGTACCTTCAGTTTTAGTTTGAAGCGAGCTGTGAGAAGTTTATGATCGCTGCCACATTCTACTCCAGGAAGGGTTTTTGTGTTTTATTTGAGATAATGATCCAGCACGATACACACCAAAATACTGTACTTCAATTGATGCTGTTTTTTGAGATTTTTATACAAAATTGAATCTCTATTATATGTATCTTATTATAGTTATCATAAGCCAATAATTTCTATGATAGAACATAATGATGAGATTTAAAAATTTCTTTTCAATTAGTATTTATCTTCATATAATGTATAATTTTCCATTTTGTATATGATTTTTAAATATTTTTCCTGGAATATTGAATGAAACTTTCCGATGTAATTCGTTCCTTTGGATTATTTGCCTTGAAAAAATAATATAAAATAAAAATTGAAATATACAGATTTCATATCGAATTATATTCGGAGTTAAAGAAAAAACGTGAGGTCCCTCGACCGCACAATTTTTTTTTATTTACTTATAATTTATCCTAAATTTTCCGACCAACTACATACTGTTAAGAAAATTTTATTCTCTAAAAAATATTTGGCCCTGGAATAACCAGCTTTACTTCAATATTATTGTTATTCTAACCTCTTAATTAGTTCAGCTATATTTACACCTTGAGGACGAACATGGCATTTTAACCATCGTCGTAACTGACCACAATTATGTGCTTTTACTGTAGGATGCACTACTGATGCACTATCAATTAATTCTTTATTCAATTTCACTCGTAATAAAGGTAACGATCCTTGTTGTCCGGCCATATTTACCAAAAGTGGCCGAAACTTTCAAATTGCCGCCTTTTCAATATGGCGGCGGTCGTTAAAAGGTCTATTGATCTAATACAAAAAATATTGTGATGCTTTCAAGAAAAAGTTGTGCAACATTACAAAAAAGTATGAGTTAAAAAATTCAGCTTTCTTATTTTTTGAAAAATGTTAAAATTTTTATAATTTATCAGGGAAAATTCGCTAGTTTGTTCACAAATCCTCACATGAAGGTGCTGTTTGAAACATTCAAGACGTGCTGTAAAGATCTCGAAACGCATCTGGAAAAATGCGCGCAAATGGGAAGTTATGAGGACGCAGTCGATTTGATGAGAATGTATAACACAGACATAATCGGTTTGTACTTTTTCTTATTATCTTTGCAAGGAATGTATAATTTTATACATTTTTTAAATGCCTGTTTTATTTAGGTTCTGCCGTCTTTGGTGTAGAATGCAAAAGCTTTACGAATCCCAACAAAATGTTTCAAAGAATGGGAAAAGCCTTATTTGGAAATTTTCCCCTAATAATACGAATTCAGATGTATCTTGCACTTTATTATCCAGCATTAGCCAAAAAAATTGGAGTTGCTAACGTTCAATCGGAAGTATCAACATTTTTTATTGATATTGTTAAGGATATTGTGGAATACAGAGAGAAAAATAATGTGTACAGAAAGGACTTTCTTCAATTACTTATTGACATGAAGAAAACAGACAATCTCTCCATTGCAGAAATGGCAGCACAGGTAATTATACAACTATTTTTAAAAAAAAATTATTTTTCGTGATAATCAAAATTTCATCGTTTTTCGCATTTAAACGATTACAAAGACGAAATTGTTTAAAAATCGGTTTCTGCTAAACCAAAGCATCGAGATATCAACAGTGCTTTAAACCAGGTGGAACAATGGTGCCAGGATAGGTCAATCCCAAAAATACTGCGCTAATAGCTTTTACCAAGAAACGAAACGTGGACCTGCACGTTACTATGAGAGAACACTGCAATACAGTGAGGGTACAAAATACCTCGGGGTCTTTCTGGACAAGAAATTGTCATGGAATACCCACATGCAGCATATCTCAAACAAAAGCAAAATGATGCTAATGGCCACAAAAAGAGTCATTGGAAAGTTTTGGGGCTAAAACCGAAAATAGCTCATTGATAACGCTGGTGGGCCAAAGTACGGCAATCCCAAACCGTAAATACACTCAGCAGTATACAAAGGCTAGCTTGCCTATGTATTACGGGGGCTATGAAAACAACCCCCACTACTGCTATGAAAGCAATGCTAAACCTCCCACCTCTAGATATTTATATCCGGGGCGAGGCAAGACCATGCGCGTATAGTCTAGAACAACAGAACTGTTGGAAAGGTAGTAAAACACATGGGCATACTACCATAAAAAATATAATCAGACACCCATTTCTAGAAATTGCAACAGATTATATGAGTGCAGAAATATCATTTAAGAAAAACTATGAGGTTCACGAAAAACTCAGGAATGACAAAGGAAATGATGATCAACCTGGTAAACTCACCTGGTACGCAGGTGGATTAAAAACCAGCGAAGGAACTGGCTCAATCATCTATTCTTCAAAACCTAAATATGAGCAATCAAACTCATTGGGGAGACATGCCTCGGTCTTCCAAGCTGAAGTACATGCCATAAACGCTTGTGCTGTTGAAAATCTAAGATGAGGATATAAAAATAAAATAAGTCAAGCGATACTTAAAGCTTTGGCATCACGGAGAATAGACACAAAAAATTTTCGGGAGTGTGCCGAAAACCTACGAACCTTGGCTAACCATAACAAAGTCACTTTGTTGTGGGTGCCAAGGCATAAAATTATTTCTGGTAACAAAGAAGTGGACAAACTAGCTAGGCGAGGTTTTGCAACACCATTTATTGGGCCAGAACCAATAATAGTCCAGCGTTAAAGCAGCGATCCATGGCTGGGTCCACTCTTAGCATCAGCTGAAGTGGGCACAGACAGAGGGAGCTAGGTACAGCAAGTTAATTCTGAAAGAATTCTCACCTAAGCAGGCAGGAAAGCTGCTCTCGCTAAGTAGGGAAAAACTTAGAACAGTTGTAGGGCTTTGTACCGGACAGTGGTCTTTGAGGAAACATCTGCACAATATAAGCGTGTCTGACACAGAACCTATATACAGATTATGTAATGAGGAGGACTCAGCCACTCATATTATCTTCGAATGCAAAGCCACCGCCCAGTGGAGGCACTATCTGGGGTGTATACAATACCAAGGAAGTGATCCACCTGGAGCAATAGCAGGAGAATTGAAGAAATGGGACTAAACTAAGGAGTTGGAAAGGTACAGAAAGCAGACAATGCTGCAGTGCCTACGGAAAAATCAGACCCCTTCCAGAACTCCTATTCATTCATTCATACAGTGCGTCCATAAAGTAAAGCATTAATTAATTATTATAAAACCATGTCGATTTTTAATTTACTATTTTTTAAAAGAATAATTTATCATTCAGGGGAATAACCTTTTAGTAATGACGTCGGCACCAGTTTTTTTTTAATGAAACACCCTCTTTTTTTTAATTTGCGGATTATTTCCCTTGCTGGGAAAATGTATCACGAGTCGATTCAAATTGGTGTAGAGTGGACAAAAATGCAAAAGTTGTTTGTGATAATTTATTATTTTTAAAATAATTGATAAAGACTAAACGGACACTGTAACAAAAACAAACCAAGGAAAATTTACAGTAAATGATCAAATTGTTCTCCGTTGACCACTAAACAATGACTTAACCTATTATTTGTCGGTAGCATTTTGTAGCATAGCGGGTGTTACGTTTTGCATTTCCTGCCTGATTCGGGTATCAATTTGAATCAACTTATGATACATTTTTGGAATCTGCTCTGCAAGAAAAATCTGCAAAAAAAAAACTGGTACTAATGTCATCACTCAAAGGTTATTTACCCTAAATGATAGATTATCTTTATATATATATATATATATATATATATATATATATATATATATACTGAGAAAATAAAATACTCAGGGCGGACCAAAACTACATAGAAAATCCAAGAGGCGTCTGCAGTGGAAACCACCGGCAACTTGGTCAGCGTCTGATCATCCAGTGGATGCGGCTGAAGTTATTGCTCCAGGAACTAACAATCCCTGGTTCTAACCTCCCAGTGGAAACACTGGAAACACAAAGAATTACAAGCAAACATGAATCGTGGCAAGAAAAATAACATTACCCCAGGTGGTAACCAATCCACCCGTCAACAGACGGCAACCAGGTTTTCGGATTCTGGGGAACCTGGATTACCACGAATACAGAGAAAATCGGAGTTCTCTGACAAACTTCCTTACAAAAAACACTCATATATTGGGACATTTAACATTAACACCCTGATTCAACCAGGGAAGCTCTACAATCTAACAACTGAAATGGACAAACAAAAAATTATGATATTGGCCTTACAGGAGACACGCTTTACTGACGAAGACACGATGGACTACGGAAACTACCGCATATTCAAAAGCAAAACGGATAAAAAGGTGGGCAAAGGAGCTCCACTTTTCGGGATGGCCTTTGTAGTACACAAGACAATCACTCATTCCATCAAAGATATCACTCCCATAAACAACAGACTGATGACAATGCGCTTCCAATGTGCCAACAAAAAGTACACAATGATCAATGTACATGCACCCGTGAACGAAGACAATAGGAAAAACCCGGAAGCAACGGACAAGTTCTGAGATAAAGTGGAAAGAATAATAGCTAAGATTCCCAAGGAAGACACGAAAATTCTAGTGGGCGACTTCAATGCACAAATAGGGAAAGAAAAAATATACCAAAAAACGGTGGGCCACTTCTCAGCTCACAAGCTCACGAACAAAAATGGCATACGGTTGATCGAGCTATGCTCACAAAATAACCTAAAAATCATGTCCACCTCCCTCAGAAAATCCCCACGAAAACAAAAGACATGGAGGTCACCTATAGCAAGCATTGGAGAAAAACAGATAGATCATATAGCCATCTCCTACCCGGTACAAAAAAAAATCCATGACATACAAGTCAGGAGAGGCGCAGACATACCATCAGACCACTATCTCACACGAGTCAAAGTTAAATTTACACCTAGAAAAATACAACACAAGAAAACGCATTTACAGAGGTTCGACACGAAGAAGATCGAGGAATCCAATATTAAAGAAGAATGGGAGAAGACGCAGGCGAACACATGGGAAAGCTTCCACACCAAGATCGTACAAAAGGCACAGGAACTAATCCCTTTGAAAAGAAACACCAAACACCCATGGTGGAACTCAGACTGCGATAACGCCATTAGTAAACGAAAACAATCATTCTTGGAATACAACAGCAATAAATCCCCGGAAACTCTTGAGCGATACAACGAAGCTAGGAAACAGACAGCCAAAGCTATCAGACAAAACAAGAGAAAACACATGAATGAACAACTCGATTCCATAGAAGAAAATTTCCGCAACTACAACGCGAGGGACTTCTATCGGACCTTCGCGGGAGATATTCAAGGATACTCCCCACAAAACCTATGCTTCAAGAAACAAGACGGAAAATTAGCACTGACCAACCAAGAAAACTGTAGGGAGCTGGCACGGTACTTCTCAGACTTGCTAAACTGCCCGTAACCGAGTACACGCTTTGATAAAGAAAAAAACATCACCACCAACCCTGAATCCCCGCCTCCACAGTCATCCGAAATTTGCGAACACATAAAGAAACTGAAAAACAATAGGGCATCAGGAGAAGACGGCATTATTGCAGAACTTCTGAAAAACTTGGGACCAAGCTCACTACGAGAATTTACACAGAATATCAGGGATATCTGGGTTACAGAAAAATTACCGGAAGATTGGAGGTGTGCCCTCATTCACCCGGTTTACAAAAAAGGAAACAAAACAGACATAAACAACTACAGGGGGATCTCCCTTCTACAGGTTGCGTACAAAATCTTGGCAGCGTGCCTCTTGCAAAGGACACAAGAGCAACTCGAGCACAAAATAGGAGAATATCAGGCAGGTTTCCGGCCAGGCCGCTCATGCCCGGAACAGATCTTCAACCTGAAAACAATACTAAAACAGAAGGCTATCAGGAACGCGCCAGTTGTTTGTACCTTCGTGGACTTCAAAAAAGCTTACGACTCCGTCGACCGACAATCCCTTTTCACAATCCTTGAAGAATTAGGACTCGACCCCAAGACCTTACGACTTATCAAATTAACACTTACAAACACGACGTCGAAAGTCAAGTTCATGGGAGAAAACTCAGAACCCTTCCAAATAAAAACAGGCGTACGACAAGGAGACGGGTTATCCCCAATTCTTTTTAAACTAGTTTTGGATAAAGTCATCAGAGAATGGGAGAAGGAGCTGAGAAACCAAGGACATTGGAAACCTATGCGACTCGGACGGGTCAAGGATAACCTAGAAATCTCTTGTCTTGCCTTTGCAGATGACATAGCAATACTAGCAGACAATGGGACAACTGCTACCAAACAAATAGAAGTTCTTAAGGAGTGTGGTGAAAAAGTAGGACTACAAATCTCCTTCCAGAAAACCGAGTTCTTTTGCTCAAAGATAGACATTCAGAGCCTTGACACCAAGTACGGCAGGATCAATAGAGTTACACACTTTAAATATCTAGGAGAGATCCTCGAACCAAACGGAGGAGAAAAGATAGCCCAGCAAATACGACTTCAGAAATTGAAAATGGCTTTCGGAAGAACCTGCAAAATTTACAACAAGAAATGCTTGTCATTACACACCAAAATTAGACACTACAACACAGTTGTTAAACATCAAATACTCTACGCAAGTGAGACCCTGTCTTTATCCACCAAAAGAGACATGGAGTATATCCTTAAAGAAGAACGGAAAACCATAAGGAAAGTGCTGGGACCCAAACACACAGATAAGGGCTACAGATTACACTCCAGAAAAACCACCGAAAATCTGTCCAACCTAGCGGCCGATGTAAGAAAGAGGCGATTGAGATTCTACGGACATATTAGTAGACTCCCTCCAACTCGCCTCGCAAACAAGATCTTAACTTACATCAAGGGGGTCAAGTCGACGACACCATGGATAGCTCAGGTACAGGCTGATTTACGGAAAGCACAAATAGACCAAGAAGAGATACAGGACAGAAGCACATACAGACGTAAGATTTACCAATGGAAGGTTGTACCAGAGAATGAAGTGCCCAGGAAGACCGGAACAAAAGGTCCCAAGAAAGGAAAGAAGACATGGGAGAAAAGATGAGAGAAATCTGGAGGATTAGAAAAACTACCTCCCAAACGAATCGTTTTGCTTTGCGTGATCCTAAGGGGTCTACTCGCAAATAATAATAATAATATATATATATATATATATATATATATATATATATATATATATATATATATATATATATAATATATAATATATATATATATATATAAATCTTCTGTGCGTGTGTATGTGACTAAACTCCTTCTAAACGGCTGAACCGATTTCAATGAAATTTTTTGTGTCTATTCCAGAGGATTCTAGAATGGTTTAGATTCATTCCCAATTTTGTTAGCAC
Organism: Agelastica alni; assembly: GCA_950111635.1. Classification (NCBI taxonomy): domain Eukaryota; kingdom Metazoa; phylum Arthropoda; class Insecta; order Coleoptera; family Chrysomelidae; genus Agelastica; species Agelastica alni. Next base: position 16,435,747 of record OX467714.1, on the reverse strand, counting down.
CCATATAAAGGGGGAGGGAAGGGGATGGAATATAAAAACTACCAAAAACGCTTATATTAGTGTCAAATTCATAGTTTTTGGGTCGCTGAGTTTGATAGTGACATTCCCATTTTTTTAAGTACCTCTACGAAAGTGGTGGGAAGAAGATGAAAAACAAAACGCCGATATTAATGTCGAATTAATAGTTTCAGGGTCGCTGAGTTTGATAGTGATATTCCCAAAGTAGACAAGCTAACGTTCGGGTAGGACAAGGTCTGCCGGGTCCGCTAGTTTTCTTATAAAATAGTAATTTAAAATTAAAAATCGACATGGTTTGGGGTTTTTTCATATTACTATTTATTTAGTAAATAATGAATTATTGCGTTACTTTATGGAAGCACTGTAAATATATAAGACTATTCATGAGATAATTAATCAATCTAGTTATGTTGAAAGCAAATGCATATTTTAACCAATGGAATTAGAATTTTACAAATAGTTTTTTAAATGTATTTAGCAAGATAATATTCTGTTGTAGACATTTGTATTTTTTTTTGCTGGATTTGATTCTCCATCATTATTAGCTTCATTGCTACTTATGGAATTAGGACTTGATCAAAAAGTGCAAGATGATGTAAGAAAAGAAATAAAAGATGTTTTAAAAAAATACAATAATGATCTTCCTTATGAAGCACTACAAGAGATGACGTTACTTAATAATGCAGTGCAGGGTAATTATCTTCTTTATATATAAAATTCAGCTTTAGACTTAAGACGCCATTACACAATTTATCATGTAATAAAAGCTTGTCGCGAGATTTACCCTATGTATATAATCAAGTAAATTAAATAACTATAACTGATTAAATTTAATTTTTAGAATTTTCTGACTAAGTAAATATAAGTAGGTACTTAAATCTCGCAACAGGCTTTTATTACATAATAAATTGTGTAATGACGTTTTAAGTAAATGGAAAAGTTTATTTATTCTTTTTAGCGCATTAAAATAAAAGATTGTTTTTAAAAATAATTGTTTACTCTTAATTTATTTACCATAACAATTAAAAAATCTCTGTTCACAGATTTGGCACAATGAGGTGGTTTATTTTAACTTTTATTATATTAGATTTGTAAAAATTTTTTGAGAATTCTAATTTTTAGTTTGACTTCTGTGTTTTTTAATTCGTAGAATATTTATTTTATTTTCAAATCAGTTATGGTAAAATTGACACAGAAGAGAAATGATTATTTGATCTCTTGCATACGTCGTTGTCTCTTTCCTGGTAAGTCAGACGTACACACCGTCGCAAACGTTTTGATACTGATTGCTAACGGCGAAAACACATGTCGCCGAAGTGGGGGCAACTCAAATTAGAGCGGTGTAGTTAATTACTTGAATATTTATTATGTTTTGTGCTGGTCGAATGGGTACCGTCTGGATCGCTCTTTTTCATTGAAATTTCTATGTTCCGCAAATGTTTTTCTATATCTGTATAAGATTACAATAATTTTAAAGTGTGAACCAAAAGTTATTTAAAAAGTTTTAAATAATCTCTTTATATTTTCGGAATGATAAAGAACAGTTTATAGTCATTGCACTATACAGGTTGTTTAAAAAAAGTGACCTCGTTGCTAGGTATAACACCGCAAAACAAGAAGGGTTTGATCTATAAAAAAAATGTTCGTAACGACATCCGTATTCAAGGTACAGGGTGCCGGAAGAAAAAATGTTACACACATTTATCACGATTATGTCGAAGCTACTGGCAACATTGTAATGAAATTTTGTATAAATGTATTTTGGAAGCTGACAAATTTTTTTTTATTATACCGAGTAGTTTACAGTAAAACTTTTTTGAGGTTGAATTTTCCAGTCCAATTTCTAAGTGAACATGAACATCATTTAATTTTACACCAAAAAAGTACTTTTGGTAAAACTCGATACTGCTTACGGTTTTTGGAATATTTTGTTTTGAATATCTAGGGGAGGGAGATGTAGGAGGTGTTCCATCGCTGCCGTTGGTGTGCTGGACATAGCTCCAGTTATGGCCAGGCATGCCAGCAAGCTTTGCTCTAGCTGTCTGTTGTATACCTTTAGTTCACCAGACTTCTAAACCATACGTGACCATAGATATTATCATTGTTTGATAAATCCAGTAAATCTGTTTGAGGTTCATTTTCCAAGACTTGCCCCATACTCTTCTGAGATTCCAGAGAGAAAACCTGGCTTTTTTTTTCAAAAACCATTACTTTTATTTTGCTTACATTTATTTTTATCCCTTTGATTTTCAGGGCATCATGCATAACAATAACCATCGCCTGCAACTCCTCTTCAGATGATCCTTTTATGACTTGATCGTTGGCGTAAAGAGGGCATTTGACCGTACACAGTATCGAGTTTTACCAAGAGTACCTTTTTGGTGTAAAATTGAATGATGTTTAAGTTTACATAAAATTTGGACCTCAAACAAGTTTTGTTTAAACTACTCTGTACGAACCATGTAACTAGCGCCCTCTATAAGAGTCAGATATAGATACAAACTCGTGTGATGAGTCAGCTTTCAAACCATATTCTTACAAAATGTTTTTACAATGTTGCCAGTATTATCGACATAATCGTAAAAAATGTGTGTAATAAATATTCTTTCGGCACCCTGTATCTTGAATACGGATGCCGTTACGAAATTTTTTTACTTAACAAACTCAGCTTATTTTGCAATGTACCTATCCTAGCAACGAAGGCACTTTTTTGAAACACCCTGTGTTTTAAAAAATTACGATAATTTGTTGGCTTGGGATCAAAAGATATTAAAATAATTTTAAAACGTCCTATTTTTTAAATTAACATTCCTAATTCTTTCTGCTGCTGATTAATACTGATAACAAATTTTATTATATTTTGTAGAAAGTTTAAGATTATATCCCTCTTCTTCAACAATGATGAGGGTATGCGTGAAGGATTATACATTTAGCGACACAAATATTACAATAGAAAAAGGCGTAAGAGTTCTTATTCCGGCGTACAGTTATCATCGTTGTCCCGAATATTATACGAATCCATTGAAATGGGATATCAATAGATTTGCTGACAAAAACGAAAAACATATCGGATATCTTCCATTCGGCGACGGACCAAGAAATTGTTTAGGTAAACTAAGATTTTACAAACGACCTTTATGTAACTCTGTTGACATATAACTATTTTTTTTAAATATTGAGTTCGATCTCTAATTATCTACGTAGGCACCTGTACTATTGCACAAAGAAACCATAGTCAATTAAAGCCTGTGCTAAAAGTATTGGATGGCGATCGCTAGAACCATCTATAATTTTTTACCAAAAATATTGATAATGTATCTCGTAATATGGTACCTCCATTGGATGGCAGGCACAACTATATTTTTAAAAAAATCCAGGAAGTTTCCAAAAAAAACTTCCAAAAAGAATCTAAAAAAAATCCAAAAGGTTCAATAAGCTTCCGGTAAAACCAAAAAGTCCAAAAAGCAAAGAGACCAATCACTGAAAAGTAACGATTTTATTTAAAAATGAAATATAAAATAAAATTAAACTCTTACCATTTAATTTTTTCACTTTTTAACCATAAAAGAAAAGAAATCAAATCTGATCAGCCTTTTTCGATTTTTCACTTCACTTAGTTAGTACTGAAACTCATTGAATCGACACTCGCTGCTTTAATAATAATTTAATCCCTCCTACTCAAAAATTATATGGAAGGGCGACCAGGGACCGCGTTGAAAATTAAAACAGCAAAATTCAAGTTACATAAAGTCAGGCCTTTTTCCCATAGGGGTAGGCAGAGACCACTTTCTTCCACTTCCACTACGGTTCGTACACACATCTTTTGCTTCCTCTACTTTCATCAGTGCTCTCATACATGCTCTTCGGTTGTTGGTACTCTTGACAGCTGGCCTTTCTTCAAAACAATGTTGATCTGATCGAGATATGTTCTCCGAGGTCGACCTCTACCGATTTGCCCATTCACACTCGCCTTATAAATTTGTTTCCTCAATCTTCCTTCATCCATCCTTTCTACGTGTCCAAACCATCTAAGCATTCCTTTATCTATCTTTGTGACCACATCTTCTTTTACACCACAGCGTTTTCTTATCTCACTATTCTTAACTTTATCCAACCGAGTCACTCCGGCTATACTTTTTAAACTACTCATCTCCGCAGCATTAATCCTATTTTCATGCTTCTTCTGCCAAACCCAACATTCACTACCATACATAAGTGTAGTGACCATTACTCCTCCATGTACGGCCAGTCGTGCCTTTTTTGACACGTTCTGGCTGCCCATAAAGTTATGCAGTGTTCCATTTATTTGATTCCCTGCCGATACACTTCGCTCAGTATCAGTAATACTTTCCGTCTCTTGTAAATTGTGAACCCAAGTACATACATACATATATAAAGTCACGTCTTTTTCCCATAGGGTTAGGCAGAGACCACTTCCTTCCACTTGCTACGGTTCTTACACACATCTTTTGCTTCCTCTACTTTCATCAGTGCTCTCATACATGCTCGTCGGTTGTTGGTACTCTTGACCTGGCCTTTCCTCAAAACAATGTTGATCTGATCAAGATATGTTCGCCGGGGTCGACCTCTACCGACTTGTCCATTCACACTCGCTTTATAAATTTGTTTCGTCAATCTTCCTTCATCCATCCTTTCACCGTGTCCAAACCATCTAAGCATTTCTTTATCTATCTTTGTAACCACATCTTCTTTAACACCACAGCGTTCTCTTATCTCACTATTCTTTACCTTATCCAACCAAGTCACTCCAGCTATACTTCTCAGACTACTCATCTCCGCAGCATTAATCCTATTTTCATGCTTTTTCTGCCAAACCCAACATTCACTACCATACATAAGTGTAGGAACCAACACACCTTTATGCACCGCCAGACGTGCCTTTTTTGACACTTTCTGGCTATTCATAAAGCTATGCAGTGCCCCATTCATTTGTTTTCCTGCCAACACCCTTCGCTCAATGTCACTGTCATACTTTCCATCTCTAGTAAACTTTGAACCCAAGTACACAAATTCATTAACTTGTTCCACTCTTTCTCCCTCAATCGAAACCCCACAGTTTGTCATGCTTTCTTCTCTTTCAAAAACCATTACTTTCGTTTTGCTCACATTTATTTTCATTCCTTTGATTTTCAGGGAATCATGCATAACATTAATCATCGCCTGCAACTCCTCTTCAGATAACGCTAATATGACTTGATCATCGGCGTAAAGAAGGCATTTGACGATCAAATCATTCAAATTTAATCCATGCGCACTTTTATCAGATCTTTTAAACAATTGTCTATGTATAAGTTAAAGAGCCATGGCGAAGCCACACATCCCTGTCTCACACCTTTTTCGATGTTAAACCAGTCCGTGCAAGCTCCGTTTATCCTGACACAAGCAGTAGAAGCCTCGTAAAGGGATTTCAGTGCTCGTATTAAACTACCACTCACCCCATACATAGACAATGTAGACCACAATTCACTCCTCACCACTCTGTCATAGGCCTTTTCTAAGTCTATAAAAGCGCAATAGACCTTCTGACTTCTAGCCAAGAATTTTTCGACTATACCTCGTAAGGAAAAGACCTGATCCATACATCTCCTTTCTCTTCTAAATCCTGCTTGCACATCCCATATCATCTTCTCAGTTTCATTCGTTACTCTTTTGATCAATATTTTTGCATACAGTTTGCCGACTATGCTGAGTAAACTAATACCTCGGTAGTTCTTACAGTCCTGCTGCGAACCTTTTCCCTTATAAAGCGGCACGATAACGGCCTTGCACCAGTCGTCTGGTACACTACCACTTCTCCAACAAAGGTTAAAAAGGCGATCCAGTAGACTAGCTACAACGTTTTGTCCAGCCTTCAGCATTTCAACTGTTACCCATCAGCTTTACCCAATTTCATACTGTTCAACGCTTCCACAATTTCTGTCGTAGTAATTATACTTTCATTGCAACTTTCACTCATGTCTTCGAATTGGGCCTGTACTTTTGTATTCTCTTTCTCAAATAAACTTTCGAAGTATTCCTTCCATCTCTTCAATACGCATTCCTCTCCTTTTACCATATTACCATCTTGGTTTCTAATTCTTTCCAATATCGAGGTAGTATTTTTACCTCTGGCTGTTTTTATGGACTTCCAGAAGAGTTTAATATTGTTTTGGAAATCGTCAGATAACCTTCTATCAAATTCATCTTTATCACTCTCCTTCTTTTTTGTCACAACCTCTTTTGCCACACCTTTTAACCTTTTATACTCATTCTTAGCCTTTTTTACATCCTCAATCGTTGCCTTTTGCGTTCTTTGATTGGCTTTTGTAGCTAGCCAATCCAGCCAGGCTTTCTTCTTTTCTGACACTGCTTTTTGAACCTCTACGCACGTTTTCTGTAACTTGCATCCTTTCCTTCTTTTACTTACACCGCATACTTCTATAACAATATCCACGATTCCTTTCTTGAATGGCTTCCACAATTCTTCAACCTCACATGCTTCATCTAAACTGTCAAATTTCTCGGTCAATTTACTAACGAACTCCTCTTTTATACCTTCTTCTTGCAAATCCTCAACTTTAATACGCTCTAGTACACTACTTGATTCCTGCACACGATGGCCCCACCGCTTAAAGAGACCTCTTATTCGGCTCCTTACTAAGAAGTGGTCTGTGTCAATACCTGCACCGCGGTATGCCCGAGTGTCCATTACTTTCTTTTTCAATCTTTCATCCACAATTACAAAATCAATTATACTTCTCTGGTGTCCTTCTTGTCTTGTGTACAAGTGGATCCTTTTATGGATCCATTGGTGACCCATTTCGGTTGTCTCTAGAATTGTTTAGTTCTCGCTGTGTCTGGTCGAGTTTCTGTCGTGTATGTCATAGTTGGTCTTACTAATGCCTTGTAAATTCTTGATTTGGTTTTTATTTTAATGTTTTTATTTCGCCATATTGTGTCATTTAGGCATCCTGCTGTTCTTGTTGCCTTCGTTGTCTGTTCTCTCACCTTCGTCTCAACATCACCATAGCCTGAGATTTCTATGCCCAGATATTTATGTTTCATTTTCTGTTGGATAACTTTGCCTTCAACTTTCAGTTTTCACCTTAATGGCGTTTCTGATGTCGTGGATTTAGTTTTCTGGGCCGATATTACCATATTAAGTGATTTGGCGGTGCAGTTAAATCGATGTAATAGTCTCTGCAGATCGTCTTCATTTTCAGCAACTAGTACTGCGTCATCGGCATAGCATAGAACAGCAATTTCACGGTCATCTATTCTGTATTCTTCCAGTAAACGTACTTTGCTTATTACTTCGTCCATAATAATGTTGAAGAGCAGAGGGCTCAGGGAATCCCCTTGTCGAATATCACGGCCCACAGCTATTGGTTCGGTCATGGTTCCATTTATTTTTGCTTGAATTTGATTTGCTGTGTATATATTTTTTATGGTTTTGATGAGATTATGTGGGATTTGCCTGTTGTAAAGTAGGTGAATAACGTCACTTAACCGCAGACGATCTAACGCTTTTTCCAAATCAGTAAAACACATGTATGCTGGTCTGTTGTATTTAATTGACTTTTCCGTTATCTGTCTCAAGGCAAAAACCGCATCTGTGCATGATCTGCCCGATCTGAATCCATGCTGTTTATCTGCTAAGGGTTTTAGGTTATTAATTTTGTTTGCTATAACTTTTGTTGTTAGTTTCAATGTAGTGCTTAAGAGATTTATGCCTCGGTAGTTTGAAGGCAATTTCGTAGTCGTAATTGTACAATATTAAAGAAATTATAAAATTTACTGCTTGTTCTAGTAAATGTGTTCATTTGAAAGGGTCCTAACCTTAATATTTCAGAAATGCGACATGCGAATTTTTCTTTCAGCACTCTGTATCTTGAATACGGATGCTATTACGAAAATTTTATATAATACATAAACATAATATAACTTTAATAAGCCAGACTTTAATGACATCCTGTATATGTCAAAAGAATTTTAAATGTAGTTTTTATTAATATACAAACTACTAAAAAAGGCAAACTTACCGTTTCGCTATAATCATCCGTCCCGTTGATAGTTATTCACCCTGTAGATTCAGTAGATAACTTAAAAATGATTTATTTCAAATTTAAAGTAAATTTTGTAAGTAGATGTTTTTTATTGTCTTTGGTTATTTTAGTTTAATTTTAGCTCTCATATAATGCACTATTTTCATAATTCGCTTCTGAAAGATAGGTACCTAAGTTAGTGTTTTATTTTGTTTTAATGATTGTTTTGTTATTTTAGGTTACAGATTTGGTAAAATGCAGGTATTAATGGCGATAATTTCAGTGCTAAAAAATTATAAAATTGTCACTCATCCAGATACCAAGCTCCCCATTGAATTTGATCCTGAAACGTTCTTCTTGCTGCCATCGTCGCAAATATTATTAAAACTAGAAAAAGAAGACTGAAGTTAAACATAAAATAAAAAATATATTTAAGTATGACTAAGCTTAAGGATTAATTTTAATATACAATAATATTTTTAATTAATTTCTTTGGGTTTTGTATTTGTATAAAATGAATCAAAAATAAACCAACGTTTCACTGGCTTTATATGACTTGAACAAACCATTTGATGCTATTATTTTACAGACTACTTACCTACAGAACAGCTCTTGTAATTTCCTAAAGTGCATGCACACTTAACTAATACAGGGTGGCCAACCGAAAACGAAACAGAGCCATTTGCAGGAACCTCGTCAACATTTTAGAAAAATGTTCAGACCGGTTTATTTTTGATTCAAGTAGGACACTCTTTTCCAGTATTCTTGACTCCACTACTTTCAACCCTAAGCGAGGGTAAGAATTACCCGAAAATTTTTAAATGGCATTGGGGGTCAAATAAGATGTCTTTCAAAAGCTCTTAAAAAATTTTTTACACAATAGTCTTTAAATTTTAAAATTCCGCCCATTACTTATTGAGAAATTAGATTTTAAATGTGAAACTTATTTGTAAACAATCACGAAAGTTAAAATTTTCGTTCATTCGAGTTAAGTACGTCAATGGTATAAATTTAGTACCTAGTATTGAGTTTTTTCTTGCACGGGACGGTAAATCACCACAATTGCCGCTATTGGTCCGATTCAAACCCAAGAGTTTTTCACGAGGTGCATACACAGCAACCGGAGAAATTAAATGTATGGGCCGGCATTTGCGGTGACCTACTGGTGGGTCCTTCTTTTCTAGCAGGCAATTTGCTCGGCGAAATGTATTTGCAATTACTGGAAGACGCTATTGACCCTGCCTTGACTAATATAATTGAAAATAATCCACAGTATAACGAAGATCATTTTTATTTTCAACAAACGTTTTTCACGGCATTGGATTGGGAAAAGAGGCAGCATTGAATGGCCTCCACGATCGCCAGATTTATCATCTCTAGATTTCTTTTTGTGGGGATATCTGATAAGTAAAATCTATAAAACAGCGTCGTTGGAAGATTTGCTTCAAAGAATCGTTGACGAGTGCCGTCGAATTACTCCGGAAATTCTTCGGGATGTGCGTAAACGTTTTGAACAAAATCTCGGTCATCAATTTGAACATTTAATCAATTAGGTAGTAAGTAAGCAATTGCGGTGACCGACTGGTGGGTTCTTTTTTTACCAGGCAATTTGACTGGCGAAATGTCTTCTTCTTCTTCTTTATTCTTGATTATAGGCAAATCGCCTGTTTAAATATCGTTCACTTGCGTGAGGCTGTCGCTCCATCGTTTCCTGGGGCGCCCAACGTCTCTTCGTCCTAATGGGAACTTGTCGCGAGCAATTCTCATAATTCTGCGGTTGTCCATTTTGCCTATGTGTTTGTTCCAATCCTTCTTCCTGTTTATTACCCAGTCATTGATGATCTTGACCTTACAGGCTGTTTTGATATTCTCGCTTCTCTCTCTATCCAGCAGTTACCAAAGGTGGGTGCTGATTTTTTGTAACTGTAAAAAAACTTACTAATGCCCCAAAAGTTGGGCGACAATTTTGTGTTACGTTAAAATTTCCTTTCTAAATCCAATTGTGCGTAACATTAAGTGACTGTTATAAAACTAAATTATTCCAACTCAAGAGCTGCTAAAGTTTTACTAATATCTGTTAAACTCGCCATGGCTGTTTAACTTATACATAGACGATAGTTTAAAAGATTTGAAAGAGAGTGCGTATGGATTGAAAATGAATGATTTGATCGTCAAATGCCTTCTTTACGCCAATGATCAAGTCATATTAGCGTCATCTGAAGAGGAGTTGCAGGCGATGGTTAATGTTATGCATGATGCCCTGAAAATCAAAGGGATTAAAATAAATGTAAGCAAAACGAAAGTAACGGTTTTTAAAAGAGAAGTAAACATAACAAACTGTGAAGTTCTGACTAAGGGAGAAACAGTGGAACAAGTATATGAATTTGTGTTCTTGGGTTCAAACTTTACGAGAGATGGAAAGTATGACAGTGATATTGAGCGAAGGGTGTTTGCAAGAAAACAAATGAATGTGGCACTGTACAGCTTTATAAGCAGCCAGAAAGTGTCAAAAAAGGCACGTCTGGCTGTGCATAGAGGTGTGTTGGTTCCTACACTTATGTATGGTAGTGAATGTTGGGTTTGGTAGAAGCATGAAAATAGGATTAATGCTGCGGAGATAAGTAGTCTGAGAAGTATAGCCGGAGTGACTCGGTTGGATAAAGTAAAGAATAGTGAGATAAGAGAACGCTGTGGTGTAAAATAAGATGTGGTTATAAAGATAGATAAAGGAATGCTTAGATGTTTTGAACACGTAGAAAGAATGGATGAAGGAAGATTGACGAAACAAATTTATGAGGCGAGTGTGAATGGACAAGTCGGTAGAGGTCGACCTCGGCGAACATATCTCAATCAGATCAAGAGTACCAACAGCCGACGATCATGTATGAGCACTGATGAAAGTAGAGGAAGCGAAAGATGTGTGTAAGAACCGTAGTAAGTGGAAGGAAGTGGTCTCTGCCTAACCCTACGGGAAAAGGCGTGACTATATGTACGTATGTATGTTAAACTAAATTTTAGCAAAAGTGTGTAATGAAATAAAAAATTGATTTAATAAAGCTAGCTAAAGTACTGAAAAAGAATTTTAAATAATTTTAACCAACTGTCTGGAACGGAAAATAAATCAAATAATTATCATTAATACTAATTGAACAAATAAAATTTAATGTATTTTAAATTATAATATTCAACTCTACTCACAATCAGTCTGGTTTCCCGAGACAACGTACTTGCGAAAATGCAAAACATTTGTAAATTTTTCCAAGTATTTGGCCGTTGAGAACCAGTCGTAAATGCGGCAACCAAGGGTGGAGGGAAACGAAAAGCCGACACCCTTGCAAAACAAGGAGCCATATTTGCGTTCACTGGCCCAGAACCGGTTTTTGAAGTCACCACAAGTGCCGCCAAAACAATTATTTCGAACTGGAAGGAGAGGAAAATACTCACGTACTGGTCCGATATACCAGGGTTGACTCACTCGAAGGCGTTTTTACCTAAACCCTCGAGAAACACAACTAAGCAGATCCTATAATGGGGCAGGAATGACCTGCGAATTCTAACGGGACTGCTTACAGGACACTGTCGTATAAGATACCACCTCGGAAGGATAGATCTGAATCAACAAACGGACTGTCGATTTTGCTGCGTGGAAGATGAAACTGCTGAACAATATGCTGAAGAATAAGGTTTAACATATTTGGTTATACCAACCTAGAACCTACTGATTTCAAGAAAATCTCACAACACATGATACCTAACGGTTATTGAGAAAAATTCAAATTAGCAATAACAAAAGTTCAATATCGAATTCTAGTAGTTTTATTTTTTTCTCAAAAAAATCTTACACTGCAGTGGTCCTGATAAGTGAAAATTCATTTGAGGCAGGGTCCAGGTGTAAAATGTATACATTAAAAAATATATTTAGATATTCTAAAAAAAATAAAACGGTAATAGTAATAACGTACATGTCAGTGGTTACACAATAGTGGTAAGATAGTGGGTTTAGTCTTACTAACATGTAGATCCACTACTGAAAACATTTGGTTATTTAGGTTATTTATGCCTTAAACAACGGTAGATCCATCAAGAATGCAAACATGTCCTTCTAAAGTTCATGCAATACAAATGTGCGCGCACGTCATCAATGCTCTGTTCGTTTCAAAACTTAATACCAACAATAATAAAAATCACCGTTCGTTTTATATCATCTTGAACACATTGGGTCAGTCTGTTCGTAATATTTTATTGCATTAATCAAGTCAATGTCTTGTTAAATATTACAATTTCTAAATTATTTTAGACGGTATATAAAATTTCAGATATTATACATAAATATTTCATTAAATATTACACACAGTTCAAGTTTTATTATGTATTAATAAAAACGGTTTTTCCGATTGAAGATCTATTAGTGCCAGCTGGCAGTTGACAGTTAATTTATAAGTTGGCAATTTTATATACATTTTTAAGACGTTGTCAAATTGTTTACGTTTATAATTTAATTTCGACTCTGTTAAATTTTGCTTTTATTATTACTAAAAATCTGTGTGCAAATATGCCAAAAAAAACTAAATAGTAGCTGCAAATAACCCGTTGCATCATTAATTGACTATTTTGAGCAAGAACGTGAAAATAATGGACCATTACTACCTCTAACGTCTGTACGAGAGGTAGGTTCAAATATGAAACATTTTCAATAACGTCCAGTCCAATCTTTTTTCTTTTAGCGAGTAGCTGAAGCTCTTCAATTGAGTATGAGGACTGTTAGTGGAAATTCACAAATTAGGAAGAACAATGGACCGTTAAAGTCGCCTACAAAGAAGCGCTCTTGTGTAAATAAAGTTACGAATACCACAACATTAGATATAAGTGCTATTATAAATACTATTTACAACATGTATCAAACAAGTAAGTGATGTTACATACATTAATGTAGTCACAAGCTTTATTGTGAAGCATTTTAACCTGTATTATTTTTATTAATAAAATTATGATCAGTATTATTTTTTTGTTAGTGCCTCTAATTAACTCTATGTTTATTCGAATTAAATAAAGCATAAATAAACTAACTTGAATAGTTTTTATTGAAAATCTTTTGTTTAGGTAGAATTCTCAAAGTTTTATTGCAATGTCCTAAACTAATTAATGGTAAAGTATGTTTATTAAATGATCAACAACATAACCTTATTATTTCCTTAATGTCCGTACTACTGTCAAAGTCTGGCAACGTTGTTCAAATGTGTTCTCATACTCGCTCTATGACGTGCACGCACATTTATATTGTATGAGCTATATTCTATCATGCAGTGTCAGGATGTGACACCACATCCAGTATTTTCAAAAAAGGAAAAGTAAAGTTTCTAAATTTATTGAAAAAAGAAGAACGGCTTAGATATACAGTAAGCGTTTTCAATGACAAATGCAACCAAACAACAAATTGCAGCAGCAGTAGAGAGACTTTTATCATTGCTTTGTAAGGTAAATCAAAGAAAAAACATTGGATGAGCACAGATTTTACATGTACCACCAATATACTGCTAAAAAAGGGCTGCAAGCAAATTTCGATTTGTCTACGCTACCACCAACATTAGCTGCTGCTTTTCAACACAGCTTCCGTGTATATCACCAAGTTCAAAAATGGCTTGGAAATTATTTAGATCTGTGTCATTGGAGATAGAGTTTGGCTGACAATTTACTGTAGCCTATACCAACCACTCTTCCAACAGCACCGGAGAGAATCATGCATGTTGTTTCTTGCAACTGTAAGAAGTGTTCTGACTACTGTGAGTGCAAACGAGCAGGCCTGCTGTGTTCAGCAATGTGTGCTAAATGTGAGGGATTGTCATGTTAGAACTTGCCAAAGGTGGACGTGGAGAAATCCGAGATTGTAAAACAAGATGAATAATCAAAATGTATTAATAACTGTTCTGCCTTTTTACTTAAAAATGTTCATAAATAAATAGAAACTAAAAAGTATTTTGTATTTCAATAATACCTATGCCTATATACCAAACTTTAAAGATTAATGTACGTGTTAAATTAAATTTCCCACTTCAACTGCAAAAATTCGAACAAAATTCAAGTTTTGTTTTTACTAATTTGAATTTTTCCCAATAACCGTTAGAGATAGGACAAAAGTTCTTTAATTTTTGCTTAAAAAGTTTTTTTGTATTTCCAACGGTTTGAAATATGGTCAAAAAAGTTAAAATCGACCACCATTTTCCAAGATGGCGGCCGTAGCACAGCATGCACGAATGTTGATTTTTAATATGTTGTTACTGGGTGCTATACATATGCAAAGTTTCCCCTTTTAAGGGAATTATTTCCAGGTAGAGGGGTATTTTTACCTAATTATCCAAAAATCAAATGAAATTATTAAATATCAAAATAATATAAATATCCATGCATCATATGTATAATTAAAATAATTAAAATAAAATAGATCAACAAATTGTATTAAGCTGGATCCATGTGATTATTCTGATTTTTAATGAGCTTTTTCTGATAGGTTAAAAATGTATTTACGCGACAGAGAACCCTCCAATATCCAATCAGAATTTAAAGAAGCCGGATCGAATTTTATTGCTTTCTTTCTCAATGTAACCATCCACAATAAAAATAATATTTTAAGACCATTACACTGATGTTGCAAAAATAATTATTAAATATATCATTTTTATCTGTTCTTTAACATTTAGAGTATGTATTAATTTATTATTATGTTAACACTATTTTAGAGTGTTTTTGAACGTAAACAAAAATCATCAGTCCTCTATAGATTTTTTTTTTTAATTAAGAATGGTCAAAATCGGAATTATTGTTATGATCTTATATTTTTTAGCTGTAGAATTATTACGCTAATAATAATTTATTTTCATATTTTTAATAACTTACATTTTATAAATTTACATTAAAATTAAACAATGAAACGGAAGCCGATAAAAAAAATTATTCAATATAAACGAATTATAATTTAAAAAAAAAATGTCACTGAAAACACATAACCCATAACCATTACGTTGGAAGACCATGACAACTACACCCAAAAAATTTAAAATTAAATGTAAGCAAAAGGTTTAGCTTAATTTTTAAGGTTCCGAATACAAACCGATCTTCATTAATAAAATTTTAGTACGGTCCTGTCTAAAATTTAAACTACGCGCTAGGCTCTCTTTCAATTGGCATTCAGTTATACCAGCGCCACTTTAAATGCTTGCATCCAGCTCGAAAAAAGACCCTAAAGGCGACACAGAATAAGATCGTTGCGCCAGAATGGTAGAAATCTGAATTACTGTATGGGCCATACCAGTATGTTCATTTGTGTAATTTTTTTCATAAAAATAATGTCTGATACTTTTATTCAATATTAATATTTATAAGCATTAAAATGACCTTTTTTACATTTTAGATAGTGAGAAAACAATTTCAAATGTTTTGAAAAATACAAAATCATAGCGATAGAGTTCTACAAAAGTCTAATATTCGTTGATATTAAATAAGCACTTGGTCAACGGAGATCTTCAATTGTCAACCACCGATAATAAGTTTTTCAGAGACTCATTTTGTGCAACATTTTAATTTATTTAAATTAAATCATTTTGATATGTATGAAATTTATTTTTTTTGTATGTTTTTTAGTTTTGCCAAAAGTAAGAATCATACATACTTACTTATCTTATTTTCAGTGACATGTAGTTAAAAAGAAGAAGAAAAAGTGGGGATATATGTATTGTGTTTATTAGGGTTTGATTCAAGGTCGATGGTGTATGAGTAAAGTTGTTTTTAGTTTGTATTTGAGAATGATATAATGAAAATTGTATATTTTGTTAAAACAACAGGGTAGTTTTAAATGGGACAACATAAAACATAAAAGGAACTTCCAGTTGGGTACGTGAAGAATCCTACAGTATTTTTTTCATTATCAAGATTAGACATTTAAGTTTTGACTTCGTCAAATAATTGAATTTATTTTAAATTCCAAACGTTATACGGTTTCAACTAGTTTACCTATGTCATTTAAACGAAATAAAATATACAATGTCCATTTATTAGCCAATATTTAAGGTATTAAATTGTTTCAAATACGCACCGAGTATTCTAATCAATTTAAATATTTTTGTTTACCTATATTTGAATTTTAATTTTAGTACGTGATGGAGGATAGTTTAAGTATAAAATCTACTGAGTCGGTGGCAACTAGTGAAGAATTTGATTTTGTTGGTGATAAACCAGGTGTTAGTAAAACTCCTACTTTGGACTTTCAGGTAACCATATTAATTTATTTGTTTAGGTCATGTAAAACAAAATCCATTATAATAGCATTTATCATTCATATATTATTATTAACGCATATTTTATTGTATATTTCTCTGATTAAGTTTAATTCAACTTTTTATAGAACGGTGATTTAAATGAACTAACAAATGCCCTAACAGAAGTTTTACAAGAACCTGATGCTACAATGAGTAACATTATTGCAACTGAAGATAAAAGAATAGGACAAAGTACCTTTTATGGAAGACCTGTAGAACCAGGAACAGATCCATTAAGTCAAGAAGTATTAACTCAATTGTCAGAATTTAAGAAAATAGATTCGAGTAGTGAAGAGGAATACAGCAGTAAGTTTATTCTTGAAATATAATGAAAGATCTTATAATTTGATTGGCTTGATTGGTTGTCTAAAATATATTTTAATCTATGTATTCAAATATATTGTCTGCTAGTGTTAAATTATTGTTGACTTTTAACAGTTATTAAAGTGTTTTATGGCAAACAATTCATGAATTACAAAAAAGTACCATAAATGTTTAAATTAAATGGAATAAAATATGAAACGAATTAAACATATTTCAGTATTTTTTTGATTGTTGACAAGGACAAGAATGGTTTTTAGTTTGTTAATAAATATTTTAAAAATTTTGCTAAAAAGGAACAAAACCAATAAAAAAGGTTTTATTATTAAAACTGGGTTGTTTATCAGGCATACAGCTCTCTTCTAGATGGAGTCCAACGGTTTAATAAATGATGGGGATGCAGTGGCCCAAATATAGGCTTGATATGATTTAGTGTTGGTAAATTGGTTAGCAAGAAAGAAACACTTTCTGGCTTTAAACAATAATCTTTTAATTATGGCATGTAGGTACATGCTAATGATAGCTTAAACAATGTGTGAAAGCCTACCAAATTAGAAACTTCACTATTGGAAAAGGCCTTATTGTCTACATTTACACAAAAGATGTTGAATCTCTTAAAACAGCCTTATTGTATGACTTGAAAAACTTTTAAAGTAGGGACAAGATACTTGATCGGAATTTAATAGTATTTATTTACTTATCTAGTGCAATTGCTCTTTTGGCCCATTTCTCCCAGACTAATGCATTTCTTTTTTAATAGTACATGCAAGAATTATAGGAAGCGAAACCTTTTTAATGTCATTTAATTCCTAATTTGGGGTCAGTTTTGAATTTATTTCTGAAAAGTGGGATAAAGGTCTCTATGCTAGTTTTTATAATATCAGTTATATCTACAAACATTTGGTGGGAAGGGGCAAGAGAGGAAAAGCAAATGTAGCAAGGAAAAGAGGAGAAGAACTCAACTCTATTGAAATGTCAGAAAAACAAGGTCTACTGTAAGACTCCACTGACTGTATCAGGTGTACTCACTAAAAACTCTACCCCTATTTAGCTCCGTCTGGCTATTGCCTAAGGTGACACTTAGGCCTGTTGGCCCATTGTATCTTGCATATGTGGTTTTATATCATTGTACCCAATCTAGTACTTTCATACCTTGTACAAGATTGTACTGGGTGGAAACAATGTAGTTCTGGGTCGCCAGATGGCTGCCCAAAAATTGCCTGTCTTGTGGTCCAGTGCCTCGCAGAAGCACAGTATGTGTTTTACTGTTTCTGAAACCATGCCCCACAATCTGTATGTCAGGTCTCCATTATACAGTCCCATTTTATTGAGGTGCTTCTTCACTAGTGAATGACTGGTCAGAAGCTCTTTATTGGTTCTAATCTGATTCCTGTTCATCGCTAACAGTTCTGCCGTCCTTTTGTGGCACGGTCCTTTGATGTATTCTTTCCCGTGTTTGTTTCCTGGTTTTCTTTTAGTCACCTATTCTATTTTCGCCGTATCCCCACAGGATTTCTAATTAGTCTACTCAGGGAAGTTTCATTTGTTCTGAATTAGTAAGCAAAAACAGTTTGGAGTGAATTGTATCCTTGGGTTTCCGATTAGAGAGAAATAGGTTGTCTCATTGACAAATTAGTAAGAGCTTAGCTGACACTAAATTTCTGCAACCTACAAGAATAAAGACTGCTAAAGAAAAAAAATTGTAATTTAGGTGGTTGATTCTTTTGGAGAGAAAATCCAGAAGTCCATTGTCATTACGAAACTGGTAAATCAAAATCAAATGAACTTAATATGTTATTAAATGTAAGTTTCATCTAAGTTTAAATTCACCTACTTCAAAGTTGGGTAGTCTGAAATAGAAAATAATATTTTACACATAATTAGAGTAAATGGAAAATCTCAAGGACTTTAAACTTACAACACTGAGCATATCTAATTATCCAATATGGTTGTAAAATTTTACATTGAAAACATCAGTCTATTTGTTCATGCCATAAAATAATTGCAAATAGTTTAGAAAAAATTAATTTACATCTGTATAATTAAGGTTAAAATTACAAATTTATGTTAGGTAATTTTTTAACATTTTTGTTTTCAAAGAAATGTTAAATATAATGATTTACTTAATTAGCAACAATTAGTAAAAATCTACAAGAACCAACACTCGAAATAAAACATACAAAATGAAGTGATACAGTATAAAATAAAATATTTATAAAAGTTTTATAATTCTAATTACTAATCACTCAGCAAGGACCACATGAAGTTAACAATTACTTTCTTCGCAAATACTTTTAAGTATGTTTCAACGCAAAAGAACTTGATTGAACATAACTTACCTTAATGCAAATGTGCACACAAAAAAGTTACAGCCCTTGAAAAGTACAAAATAAAACCGATTTTTTCCAATATTTCATGAACTGTTTAACATTTTGTAATGAAAATGGATACATGGCTTTCTTATCGTGAGAGCATCTTTTTCCTATAGAACCACAAAATCTGTTCAGCCCATAAAAAATTTACGGGGGTTTTGTTTTAATCCTCAAAACCCCCAAACTTTCCCTTGCGTTACAATTAAATTAATGTAACACCATTGGTTTAATAAATCATTTTTAAAAATTTTCTTGCCATTTAGCACCTTTTCGAAAAGCCAGTTTTTATCTAGATGAGGCCTCTTTTTTATTCTTCAAAAATTCTTTAGTTGACTGTTCAACACTTGTAGTTTCTACGGATAAATAACAAACGGTTGCTTTAACAATTACATACTGTCAATTGAAGATTTCGATTATTTTGCATTTTAAGAGTGAAGAAAAATTTAACTTTCTGTTACAATGGTTTACATGTTTGCAGAAATGGCAGATATGTATTTAATTCTGGTTAAGTTTGGTCAGGCTAAAACAAGGTTTCAGATAATTATCTGTAATTCTGATAATCAAAAGTGAATGCCAAGTGAATAGTGCAGAAGCTGCAAGGCGTTATGCGGAAAAATATCCCAATAGGAATACACCAGTCAGACGATTTTTTATTTCCATTGATCTTCGTTTACGGGAGACGTGTACTTTGCGACCGCAACTTGCTGGTAATAGTGGTCGTCCAAAAATGGTTACAAACGATGAGGAGATTTTAGAATTAGTCGAAGAAAACCTTGGAAGCAGTACAAGTGTAATAGCTGCTCAATTAGATGTTGGTCACTTGATGGTTTGGAGAAGTTTAAAGGAACAGCAGCTTCATCCCTATCACTTAACAACCATGCAAGAATTACTATATGAAGATTATCCTAAAAGAATGGGATTTTGCGACTGGTTCTTAACGGAAAACAATCGAAATATCAATTTCATTAATCATATTTTGTTTACCGATGAAGCTACCTTCAATTGAAATAGCATTATGAATCACCGTATTGAACACTTATGGGCCGAAGAAAATCCTCACGCAAAAAAAGCGACTCATCCTCCAAAGGACTTTTAAAGTCGATGTTTGGGCAGGAATTATTAATAATAATTTAATAGGACCAGTATTTTTTCCATATAATTTAAATGGTGCAGATTACTTGCAGTTCTTACAAAATAATTTACCAAAGTACTTGGAAGAGGTAAATTTAGGAATAAGGCAAAATATGTGGTATTTACAAGATGGAGCTATTCAATGAATTATATAAATATAAACTTATTCTACCAGCCAATTTAAACTGTATAATTTTTAGTAATAAAATAAATGTTTTTTATTCATTATATCAACACATAAGATGTAAAATGAAATTGTTACTAACAAAATATAATTTAAAAAAAGGAAAAATAATTTAAAAATACAAAAGAAATAAAAAAATACTATACACATCTATAAAAAATAAAAATAAGCACACATAACTAACAAATTAAACGAATTAAATTTTTTTATGAGAGTATATATATATATATATATATATATATATATATATATATATATATGTGTGTGTAAGTACATATATGTATAAATAAAACAAAAACTGAGCATTGGTAAATTAAGGAAAAAAAAGTCTGGCTAATTGGTTCCTACCAAAGCCATATAACCATTAAAAAATAATATTCAACTAACTAATTCAATAACAATAACTTACATAAAGGTGTAGCTGTACATGTACTTATTCATGAACAGATGTTTAAAAGATTTGAAAAAGAGTACGTATGGATTGTGAATGAATATGTCTGTGATATTGAGTGAAGGTTGTTGGCAGAGAAACAAATGAATGGGGCCCTGCATGACTTTAGGAGTAGTTAAAATGTGTCAAAAAAGGCATGACTGGCTGTACATAGAAGAGTTCTGGCTTCTACATTTATGTATGGTAGTGAATGTTGGGTTTGGTAGAAGAAGCATGAAGATCAATGCTGCGGAGATTAGTAGTCTGAGAAGTATAACCGAAGTTGGATAATGTGAAGAATAGAGTTAAGGGAACGATGTGGTGTGAAGGAAGATGTGGTTACAAGGTAGATAAATTTTACATACATACATATAACATATAGTCACGTCTTTTTACCGTAGGGAGAAGCAGAGACCACTTCCTTTCACTTGCTACGGTTCTTACACACAACTTTTGCTCCTTCTATTTTAATTAGTGCTCTCTTACATGCTCGTCGGTTGTTGGTACTCTTGACCTGGCCTTTCTTCAAAACAATGTCAATCTGATCGAGTTATGTTCGCCGAGGTCGACCTCTACCGACGTCAATCTTCCGTCATCCATTCTCTCTACGTGTTCATACCATCTAAGCATTCCTTTATCTATCTTTGTAACCACAGCGTTCCCTTATCTCACTATTCTTTACTTTATCTAACTCTGGCTATATTTCTCAGACTACTCATCTCTGCAGCGTTAATCCTACTTTGAGACGTGCCTTTTTTGACACGTTCAAGTAATCCTATATATGTAATTTTTATTTGTGACATTGGCGGTGCTGCATAGTCTTTGAGATTTTCCATTACCTCTACAGACATCTTCATGATATTAAAATGATTTAAAAAGCTTAAATTCCCGAAAAAAATAAACGGTTAGTGTCGAGGTAATGGTGCTGCATTTACAATTACATTGGTTCACATATGTTAATAACATATGAGTGTATTTACCTACAAATTTTAAGATCAAAATTTAGAAGATATTAGGATCAAATTTGGAGGTAATTACTTTAAAAGTTTCAGATGTTGATCAAGAATGTACAATATTCTCGGGTGTAACATATCTGGGTGCTGCTGCCATTAACGCTCCAAAGTCGGAGGGAGAAATTCAAAGAAATATGGCGATTTTAAATGAACAAAGTGTCGAACAAGGTATAAAGGTGTCCGTTTCCGTGCCATCTTCTTCTCAAGGACTTGTTGTGTAAGAACTTTGTATATATTATTAAAAAAATTTTACACGTTGAAGTAATTTTAAATTTAGGCTGTACGATGCATTAAGCAATTCAGTAATATCTCGTTATGAGATTCATCGGATATTGTTCTATGCTCGTGGCCCAGCTGAGAGTCCAGAATCGAGTTGTTTTGCTTTCACATGGTCCCACGGGGATACCCAGGAATCTGCTATCTTTCAATGTCATGTATTTCGATGCGATATTGCCGAAGCAGTTTCACGAGTCTCCGCATGCTTCGCAAAAGGTAAATGCAACAACTTACAAAATTAATTTTTTTTATTTCGAAAAATAGTTTCTTTTCGAATTTGAAGCAATAACGATCTGGTATATAGTTATTTTACTGCATTGAAACGTTAATTTTACTCCTGGGATATGTTTCTATATAAACACGATATTTTATTGCTCATAAACTAGTATTAATTACGTAAGTAATACTCCAAATTTTATTTATACAGGGTTGCCAACCGAAAACGAAACAGAGCCATTTGCAGGAACCTCGTCAACATTTTAGAAAAACGCTCAGTCCCGTCGATTTTTGATTAACGGGGGACACTCTTTCCCGGTATTTTTGACTCCACTACTATCAACCCCAAGCGAGGGTAAGAATTACCCCAAATTTTTTAAATAGCATCGAGGTTCGAATAACTGACAATTCTCTTTACAATAGTCTTTAAATTTTATATTTCCTCCCAATATTTTGAAAAAAATTACATGTCAAAATTTCAATTATATTAGTTGCTTACTTACTACTTAATTGATTAAATGTTCAAATTGATGACCGAGATTTTGTTCAAAACGTTTACGCACATCCCGAAGAATTTCCGGAGTAATTCGACGGCACTCGTCAACGATTCTTTGAAGCAAATCTTCCAACGACGCTGTTTTATAGATTTTACTTATCAGATATCCCCACAAAAAGAAATCTAGAGATGATAAATCTGGCGATCGTGGAGGCCATTCAATGCTGCCTCTTCTCCCAATCCAATGCCGTGGAAAACGTTTGTTGAAAATAAAAATGATCTTCGTTATACTGTGGATTATTTTCAATTATATTAGTCAAGGCAGGGTCAATAGCGTCTTCCAGTAATTGCAAATACATTTCGCCGAGCAAATTTCCTGCTAGAAAAGAAGGACCCACCAGTAGGTCACCGCAAATGCCGGCCCATACATTTAATTTTTCCGGTTGCTGTCTATGCATCTCGTGAAATGCTCTTGGGTTTGAATCGGACCAATAGCGACAATTGGGGCTATTTACCGTCCCGTGGAAGAAAAAACTGCACTCATCGGAGAAACAGATATTAAAAAGGAACTGTGGATCGTTCCCTGCTCGCGCACTTATTTCGCAAAACTGCAAACGGCGGTCATAATCATCCTCATTAAGTTCATGGATTAAACGTATGTTATATGGATGGAATTTATTCTTCTTCAAAATGGTTGCTAGTTCGATTGATCCCAGACACAGATGCCAGCTGCCGCGTACTCAATGTAGGATCAAAATTTTTAGAAGTGATAACAATCGCCACAAAGCAATGCAAATCAAAAAATAGGTACTAAATGTATACCATTGGCATACTTAACTCGAATGAATGACATTTTTACCGTTCGTGATTGTTTGCAGATAAAATCTAATTTCTCAATAAGTAATGGGCGGAATTTTAAAATTTAAAGACTATTGTATAGTCCCCTGTGCTATTTAAAAATGTTGGGGTAATTCTTACCGTCGCTTGGGGTTGAAAGTAGTGGAGTCAAAAATACCCTTTAATCAAAACTCGACGGGTCTGAGCGTGTTTATTAAATGTTGACGAGGTTCCTGCAAATTGCTCTGTTTCGTTTTCGGTTGGCCACCCTGTATTTTAAATCATTTTATTTTAACAGTCATCACGGAGTTAGTTTGACGAGAGTGTGTTCTTGTAACAGAATTACATTTATTTACGTTGTTTTTTCATTTATTGTATTTGTTTTGTGTCGTATTTGATTAAAACAATCAAAAGCAAGTAAAAAACTATTTTCATGGAATTAAAATAAAATAAAGTGGATAATTATTGTTTATGATTCGTACTAGATGTAATCTATATTAAGTCGGTATGTGCTTTAGCTTTTCAGAGAGTTCCCAGATCGATGAGCACCATGAGTAGTTCAATTACTTCAGGTGGAGATATGATGACGGGATCAATAACCACCAGCTCTGAGTCTAGAATATTAATGTATGTTTTCGAAGTTAATTTGGAAATAAAGGAGGATGATGGAAAGGTATTTTACTTAATATCTGTAATCTCGAAAAACTTTGTTAAAACCGACAATTTCAATACGAGTATTTAAACTTTTTTCTGCATACTGTTAAAATGAATTAAATATTTTTCAGGGTTCATTTTCGAGTGTGGGTAAGGACAAGAACGGTTTTAAATTGAAATCGAATTTAGAAAAGCAGTTAAGTCTAAGTATTCGTCAAGTGTCCGATAACGGCCCCCAATTATTTATAGAAAGATGTTTTGGAGTGCTAGTGGCGGCTGGAAGGCATGTTAAACATTCGGACATGCAACTTTTAGAAATGGTAAGATTAATAAATAATAAATTAACTTAGCTCTAAAATGTATAATGTGCAGTCACTCAGTATTGGAAACTATACGTTTGAAGGAGTCACACAGTTTAAATACTTGGGCACGCTTGTTACCAGCAAAATGATCTTAAAATTGAAGTTAGGAACAGACTCTTGATGGCAAATAGATGTTACTTTGGTCTAAAGAACCAACTTAAATCAAAATTCCTCTCAATTAGTACCAAAGTAAACTTATACAAAACCCTAATCAGACCAATAATCCATTATGGTAGCGAGACTTGGGCAATAAATAAGACAGAAGAAAATAGACTACTCATTTTTGAAAGGAAGATACTTCGATCAATTTTTGGAGCAGTCAAAGAAAATAACACTTGGAGAAGTCTTTATAACCATGAAGTATATAGCAAGTACAAAGAACCTGACATACTGAGAGTTATCAAATCCTACAGGATTAGATGGCTGGGACATGTTTTTCGACGAGAAGATTCCGAACCTGCTAAAAAATTGACATTTTCAAAGATAGAGGGTACAAGGAGAAGAGGGAGACCGAATACAAGGTGGTTGGACAGTGTGGAGAAGGACTTGAAGGAATTGGGAGTGCAAAGATGGAGAAGTCTGGCTGCAAATCGTCCTGCCTGGAGGAGCCTAATTGGGAAAGCCTTGGCCTGTACTAGGCTGTAGAGCTGATGAAGAAGAAGAAATTAACTTTGTTCAGTACTTAATCTCTTATAGTAATTGCTCTATTATCAATGTAAAAATTTATTTTCAGAAGGAGCAAGCGGCATCCCACGAGAAAAACTGTACTATAATTTCGGCCGATTGGGACCCGGCAGAAGAAAATTTTGAACCCTTGAATACAGAAACTGCAAAAGACTTTAAACAATACATGACCGTCGCCGTTGATTTGGTCATTAGAGGCATTCAAGAGCCGGTGAGATTTCTGATTGAAACTCTCGTCAGAGTGTACTCGCAAAATGAACGAAACTTTTGGTATTTCCAGAAGAAGAGTTTAATTCAACAGTTTTTTTTAAATTTAAAAGAGGTGAGTTCCAACACACCTAAATTTTAAATGAAATATTGGCAAAATACCACCAAATAAAACTTATCGTTATGTATTCATTTGGAAATTACTTTGTACTGTGATGACCATCTACTATGCCTATTATTGACTAAACTCAGCGACGCTTAAATGCTGATTTATTAGTTTAGTTAGTATTGGCAAAATACCACTAAATAAAACTTATCGTTATGTATTCATTTGGAAATTACTTTGTACTGTGATGACCATCTACTAAGCCTATTATTGACTAAACTCAGCGACGCTTAAATGCTGATTTATTAGTTTAGTTAGTACCAACTTCTTAAAAAATAAAAACAAATTTTATATGTGTTTGTATGTTTGGCAGTTCAATATCCATCCAAAGTACCAACTTTATAAAAATCATAAACAAATTAGATATACTTATGAGCTTCTCTATGTTCGGCAATTCAACATCCATCCAATTTTTTTCCAATATATTTACTGCTTATTTACAATCTACTTAAATTCATCATCATCATCCAGCCTTCTGCGTCAAAAGTTAAACATAGGCCTCTCCTAAATTATTCCAGTTATGTCGGTACTAAGTATTTATATTTGTGGACTAGTATTATTTCGTTACCACCGACCTTTAGGTTTTCACTTGGTATCAAATTTGTCCTGAATTGTGTCTTTCCAAGGTTCAGTGCTTATTTACAATCTACTTAAATTAGTAATAAGTAAATGGTCCAAGGTACGTGGGTCAGTCACTGTCCATAGACAGCTCTCTGGATTCATCTATTGAGATCTTCAAAACATTTTCTTCTGTTTTCGAGTGGTGGATTGAAGAGCTCATTTACAAGTTATTTCTGTGGTTCGTGTTTCGGTGATTAGGTACTGATGACATCGTTTATGATGGGTACATTGAGGTCAGTATGGATTGTCCTGTTGGAGACGTACCACAGTGTAGTTGTCATTATCATAAGCATCTTGACTGGAAGGTCTAAAGGATTTTGGTATTAGAGTGCTTCTTACAGCCCCACAATTCGATATCATATGCCCAAATTGGTTGTAGGATACATATTATGATATTTAGTCTTGGGTTCGTTAATTTAAAACACTCAGTACAAAAACTAAACAATTCTAATCTTTCTTCTCGTAATACAATAAACTTTTATTTAAAAAATTACTTAGATATTCACTATACTTCAACTTAAACTTTTTAAAACAATCTTTTCTAATTTACTTACCTTTTCTGCGGATAGCGTATTTTTAAATATATCCAACCAATATTAACTGAAAGAACGAGAATTCTTGAGATTATCACGATTACTCTTGCCGCCCGCAGCTATAAATCATTCGCTCTTTTGATGACACCGAAAAGCCGCACCATCGTCTCAAGCGCAATGAATACAGGGGGGTGTATTCGCTGACCACAACCCGTAATAATATTTATACATATATACTTAGTTTATTTTGTAATGGATTTTTGACTTACGGTTTGTTAACCATGACATATTTCTTGTCTTCAGATCTTATTGTTGCCTTTTGGTTTTAATATGTGCTTTCCAGGTTAGTTTTTGTCCAGGTGAAGTCCGATGTATTTGACTTTATCTTTTACAGGGATATGAGCATAATTTAGGGCAAGCTGAGGACATTGAGTTGTAAATATTATAATTTTTCACGATTTATCTGTATTTACGTTGATTTTCCATTCCTTGAGCCATATTTGGACTTCATTTAAGTGACTTTGCAGTTTTTCCGAAGCCATTGTAGGATTGATATCTGCAGCAAGTATTGCTGTGTCGTCAGCGAATGTTGCCATAAGTGTATCTTCCCTAGTTATTACATCAGAGGTAAAGATCAGGTGTAGTAGTAGTCCGAGGACACTTCCCTAGGGGAACATCAAATTCTATAGAATGGTATTGTGATAGAACTGTCTTCATATTTCACTTGGATGTTACAATCACACAAGTATGATTTGAGAAACAGGTATTAACTGACTCAATAATTTTTGTTTTAATTTGTGAAGTAAGCCTTTGTGCCACACCTGTTTCACATCCAAAAAGGCTGATGTACAGATTTGCTTCCTTTCCAGGCTTTATTTTATTTTTTTGACAATTCTATGACATTGTTGAATAGTTGAGTGACTATACCTGAAACCAAACTGGTGATTGGGTAATAATTCATCAAGATTGGTAGTGTCTTTGATTATTTGGAGAATGAGCCTTTCTCTTAATTAATGAAACTAAGCCTGACATGATTACTAGTTGTTACAATGCATAAAAATGACCGTTACATTTACTTTTCTCTGAAATAAATAAATGAATAATTTGCATTGTACTAGTGAATTTTATTTAAATACAACGTGGTTTTCTGTTGTTAATTATTACAAAATCAAAGGAAATTACTGAACGGAAAAAAAGTTGGCAATATTGCTGAAATCATTCCTATCCGCTATTGTGTGGTATGTAAGGAAGTGGAACACGATACATCTCCTCACCTAGGTGCAAGTATATTCCGCTACATCGTTGCCACAGTTACATCTTCATGTCTAATGATTCGTGACTCAGTCTGTATAACCTAGTTTATTAAAAATAAAGCGTTCCTTTGTTTCTTTAGTTGCCACAAAAAAAAATGTTTTTACGCATACTTTCTGTTTTACTTTACAGATGAAATTAATTATCAAAAACAATTTTTGTCTGGGACTCGAACCTGCGCATTTTTTACTGTATCAGACATATAAATTTCATGCACATCTCCTTATCTCTACCCTCCATAGGTCAAAATAGTATTTAAAAAACGTGACGCCATAGCTTCTTTTTCTTCTGTGTCTGTCCAAAAGTGGCCTTGCAAAAAATGCAAAAACAAGCGTGAGAGAAAATATAATACGTTTATCAATAATAATAATATACTATGAAAGAAACTTCGTTCCAACCGAGTGTTCCACGATACTCATGCACATTTTTAATTTTTTATTTAAATAAAACTTGTATATATTTAAATACATAGACACCACTGCCGACAGCCGCTGTCACCTTCTACATCGAAAACATTATGAAGTGTAGAGATAAAGAGAGCAATCTTGTAGCGCC
The DNA here is from genome assembly GCA_950111635.1 of Agelastica alni. Classification (NCBI taxonomy): domain Eukaryota; kingdom Metazoa; phylum Arthropoda; class Insecta; order Coleoptera; family Chrysomelidae; genus Agelastica; species Agelastica alni. The sequence continues at coordinate 16,407,006 of OX467714.1, read as the reverse complement.
CAGTTTTTTATTTTCTTTTTTCTTTTACGTTCACTTGAGCAACTTTTTACTGCATTATTGTTTTATTTAAAAATTATTACATATCTACATACTTCACTTCATCTAAAACAGCTAACTTCAGATCTAACCACACGACAAACCACATTTTGGTGAACATTTTTTCTATACCATATAAGATTGTTCTCTTTATCCGCACCCTTTATATTAAAGTCATTAAATAATAAATAACCTAATAAAAGTGGGCTGTTAGCTCGAGGCCACTTTTTGACAGACAGATAGAAGTAGAAGCCTTGACGTCACACACCTGTCGCTGACGCCAAATCAGGTGACGCGAAAACATAAGTTTGCTCACTACCAAATTTTGCTTAAAGCGTTTAAAGAAGTTTCCTCTTCATGTAATCACAAAATTATTATAAGAATAGAAATTACATTGTGTTGGTACCTTGGTCCACTAAACCGGTTCTAAGCCCTGAACTAGTAGATTGTAGGGGGGGGGGTCGTGAAGGCTATGCAATCTCTCAAGCACCCCGACCTATCAGATCTTTTGTGCATAACCCTTAATCTATTTGAGGCCCGGGATTCCGAGACTTCGTACAAAGTTTATCAGTTTTCTGGGAGCTAAGTTCCTGACATCGGAGGGCTTTGGAAAGAGCCCTTCCAGAAACTTGATCCTCTTGCAGAAATGCGCTGGGAATTCACAAAGCAAATGTTTTGCAGTTTCAGCGAAGTTCTTGCAGTAGCGGCAACTATCACTCTCTGTTTTGCCCATCTTTTTCAGTTGATACCTCAGAGGGCAGTGTCCAGTGAGGAGTCACCAGTTTCAAGTCGTTCTTGTCCAACTCGAGAAGCTGTTTAGCTTTCCTTGGCGAAATGCTGACTAGACTTTTCGCTTGTCTTTGTCCTGGCACTTTATGCCAGTGAGATTTCTTTTCATCTGTTTCCCAGTGTCGAACCTTTTCTTTCAAGTGAGCTTTTGAAAGTCCACAGAAGGTTCTGGCCGTAAAATTGTGAATTTGCCCCTTCCTTGGCAAGGCAGTCTGCTTCCTCGTTGCTTTTAACTTTCTTGTGACCTGGAACCCACATCAGAGTAACCTGATTATTTGCTGTCAGTTGTCTCAGGAATTGTTTACAGTCCCAAGTCAGCTTAGACTCACAAGTGTATGACTTCTACTTGAAAGATGGTTGGGGTGTTATCAAGGGGTTTTGAGAGCCTAAAATTCGGCCCTGTAACCCTTTCATTCATCTTGGATCCATAGGTGTACCACACTAAAGCATCCCTTCCTAGTTGAGGTCCATTCTATGTGCAAACTTGGTGGTTGTTAATTACTACTTCAAACTGCATTTCGAAGTCGTACCTAACTGGTATAATATCTGTCGGCTTAGACATGGATTCTAGGAAAATATTTGCCAAAATCTTCAATGTCCAATCCGATTTCCCGCTTTAAGATTTATTGTCTGGCTCAGTCTGAAGGCACTGATTGCTGCTTCTTTCATGACACATAAGTGCAATGGTGGAAGGTTCAGCATTACCTCTACGGCTGTAGTAGGGCACGTTAATGTTGCCGCTGTGACTCCCAGACAAGCTAACCGCTGCACTTTCTGCAGCTTAACTTGTGCCGAAATTTGTTGCATTTTTGGCCACCATATCAATAAGGCATAGGTGACCATGGGTTTGATATCGTTTGGTATGACCAGTATATCATTTTTGGTTTCAGACCCCATGTCTTGCAAAAGACATGTCCAGCTTGCCGCTATAGCTCTGGAAAGCATGTGGTTGAGTTGGCTGTTCCATGTCAATTTTTGGTCGATGATTACGCCCAAATATTAAAGTTCTTTGGAAAAAGTAAGTTGGATTCCATTCAGAGTTGGGGCTTTAAGTTCGTACTTTCGCCTCCTGGTGAATGGAACCAGCACTGTTTTGCTGGTATTGGCATTGAGTCCTTCCTTGCGCACCAGCTTCTGATTGTGTTTAGGGCTACTTGCATGGGATTGGAGATTACCTCGTCATCTCTGCCCCTAATGGTGACGACCAGGTCATCGGCGTAACCTTGAGTCGTGAAACCAGAGTCGTGTAGCTTAACTATCAGGTTGTCTACAACCACTGACCACAGCAAAGGCGATAGAACTTACCCTTGTGGACAACCTTTTTCTACTGTGCCGTGAACTGATGGTTTAATCTTCATGAAAATAGTTTTATTCGATTTCTCGTCAAAAACTACATGGAAAAAACTATTAAATTCATATTCTTAACTTACTGGGAGGATGTGCCAGCTAGAAGTCGAAAATCATATGTAAATTCTTATGGTAAAACTAGAAAAAGCCGTCAACATCGAGCTCATGAAATATCTGGAACACTCAGGAATTGTCAACGATAGGCAATATGGTTTCCGACATCAACTGGTGAGCTGTCAGCTATCTATTGAAAAATATTATGAAACTTTAGCCGTGGCATTAGATATCTTTAAGGCATTCGATCGAGTTTGGCACCAGAATCTCCTCGCCAAGCTTCCATGTGATGGTTGATGGAGTTTCATCTGACTCTCTACTAATAAATGCTGGTGTTCCGCAGGTATCAAGGAGTGAATTGTGGTAGACCTTGTCTATGTATTGGGTGAACGGTAGTTTAATACGAGCACTGAAAACACTTTACGAGGATTCCACTGCGTGTGTCAGAATAAACGGAGCTTGCACGGAATGGTTTAACATTGAAAGGGGTGTAAGAAAGGGATGTGTGGCTTCGCCATGGCTGTTTAAATTATACATAGACGATTGTTTAAAAGATTTAAAAGAGAGTGCGTATGGATTGAAAATGAATGATTTGATCGTCAAATGCCTTCTTTACGCTGATGATTAAGTCATATTAGCGTCATCTGAAGAGAAGTTGCAGGCGATGGTTAATGTTATGCATGATGCTCTGAAAATCAAAAGGATGAAAATGAATGTAAGCAAAACGAAAGTAATGGTTTTTAATAGAGAAGAAAACATGACAAACTGTGAAGTTCTGACTAAGGGAGAAACAGTGGAACAAGTAAATGAATTTGTGTACTTGGGTTCAAAGTTTACGAGAGATGGAAAGTATGACAGTGATATTAAGCGAAGGATGTTGGCAGGAAAACAAATAAATGGGGCACTGCATAGCTTTATGAGCAGCCAGAAAGTGTCAAAAAAGACACGTCTGGCTGTGTATAGAGGTGTGTTGTTTCCTACACTTATGTATGGTAGTGAATGTTGGCTTTGGCAGAAGAAGCATGAAAATAGGATTAATGCTGCTGAGATGAGTAGTCTAAGAAGTATAGCCGGAGTTACTTGGCAACAATTCGCGAATGGGGATCCAATAACTTGGTAGAATTTAATGTAAATAAAAGCATATCTTTTCTCTAGAAAATCCGATCCCACTGTGCCCATCATAATATTGTCAGGAGTAACCATACCATTGAAGTCATCTCGATGCTCGGTATTACTATCAGCAACAACCTTTCTTGGGAAAATCACGTGAGTTCCATTTCCAAAAGTGCATCCCAAAACTTGGCTTTCTGTTTCGATTCGTGCCAAGTGCTATTTCACTTTCAGTCAGCTGCTTATGATCTATAAGGCACAGATCCGACCTGTCCTGGAATACTGTTCCCATATTTGGAGTGCGGCACCTAAACATATCCTGAAACTATTCGATTCCGTCCAAAAAAGGGCAATTCGTCTGGTCGGTGATGCCTCGCTTACAAACTCGCTCACCTATCTGGAACACCGTAGAAAAGTTAGCGATTTGTCTCTATTTTATAGATATTTTTATGGGCGATGCTGTTCTGAAATATCAACAACCGTTCCTCCTTTAGCTGTTTCTTCGAGATTAACCCGTCAAGTTCAGACTTCACACCCCTTCATGGTCACTTTGGAGACCTGCAAAAAATCTCTTTCCAAAGACTCGTTCATCCAACTAACAGCGAGTCTTTGGAACACATAAAAAAGTAGATATCCAGAAATATTTTTTAATATCCATCCAATGAAGTAATTATATTTGATTTCAAACACGTTTATTTAGATGAATAATTGAGTAAAGTGCAAATAAGTAATTTAAATGCAAATTTGACGGTAACAATTTAAAAAGCTCACACTGTTTAATTTCTGGATATTTTTTCCAATCCATGGCAAAAAATAAATCCAATTTTGTTTTTTTTTATGGAGTATTTCTTCTTCTTTAATGTATTTCAGCTAATAACTAACAAGTTTACACAGATTTTTTTAAATACAAAATGGTAAACTGAAAGTTAAAGGTACATTCATTGAGTAAATTCGAATTATTCATATTTTGTGATGTTAAGTCGGGTTTAACTAATTTATTAAAATATGACTTAGCCTTTCGATATGTAAAATATCTACAAGGACGTTTAAAATAATAAATAAATCAAGCGACAAACTAAACATATCTGAATGATTTGGGAATTTTCATTTTTAAAAGTAATTTAATTTCAACAAACTCAGTGAACATTCATTTCCTTTTTTTTTTCTTTTTCATCTATCTTTGACCTATTGCAACGGTGATCGGCTCTTTAGTTGATTAAGAAATGCAATTGTGAGCATTTTATTTGCTATTGTGTTTGCGATAACATATCGTAATTATTAATTCGATACTGGGTGGATACTAAAGTGCAGGTGTTTTACACGGTCTGAATAAAAACATACTTCGTTTATTTTTATAGATTATTAGTTTGTTTATAAATTAAATTGATGTCAAAATTTTACATTTTTATTCAGTTACTCGAGCTCGCCGTTTAAAGATCCTTTTATTTTTATTTTGGCGCAGCCAAAAAAAAATGTTTACTTATCTATATGTTGAAAAATATTCAGAGATAATTGCAATAATGATAACATTATAATTTACGTATTTCGATAGTCCTTTTCCTTATCGAACGTTTGAACTATCTAGAGAGCGACTGATAAATGTCCAATACGTTATTTAATTGTTGAACGTGGAGTATTCTGATTTTTTCATAGATTAGGTAAGTTAGATAACACTTCATCTTTTTATCATTTTCAAGGTATTTAAAAAAAATATGTGACGTACAACTAGTTTATTTGAAGTCTCTAATAAAGTTTTTTAAGACTTATTGTTTCAATGTTTTAAAATTATTATGAATGTTTAAATATTTAAAACACAGCGAGTGCATAACGGCAAGCAAACTTTATTGTATTTAGAAAATCTACTATTCTTTCTGACGCACACGGTATTTAAAAATAGTTGTAAAAGGATTGGCCAATAAATTTTATTTTAAGTCGTAAAATAAATTATTATTCGCTCTCTATATGCTAATAGATAAATAAACGCTCAATATATAGTCAAACGGTCTAATCATTATCAGCAAATAACTGGGACATACCATAACAATTTAATTATTTCATTTGAAGATTATTGTGCGAATAAATGTTCTTGTTTTCCTTTAATTATATTATCAATGTGGCTGAAAAACAACCGTACTCTACAGTAACCTCAAAAATAGCAAGTGTGTTAAATTATTCTAAATATTTCTGTTTTATATACAATAATAGTTAAAACGTTTTAGATTGTCTCCGATCTAAACGACGTCTATTACGAGGTATTGAACATGGAAACTTCGGGAGAATTGGATAGAAATTTGTTAAATTTAAACTTGAATTTGTCGAGTTTAATACATTCTCCTAGCATAACGTCGATAGATACTCTTACGCCCAAAGAGGAATACTTTTCTGGTAAGTTATAATAAATTTGGTCGTCATGATATTATATTGTCTTGATGAATTCATAAATTTTGCTGTCGGACTAATGTTTACAAATAATCGTGCATACATATCTTCCTAAATAACCAAGTGCGTTAAACTAATAAACTAACCTCTGACTCCCTACTGTCTGCTCTCTGCTGGTTCCCCATGACTATTTATTTATGTTTTTATCGATTACGAAAAGTTATCTAGTTAAAATGTCTTGAACTGTTCAAAAGTCAAAGTTAGCAGAATGTGTGTTTATGGGACAGTTTTCACCTCATTAGTCGTCTCAACGGGGTTGAAATAATATTTTGCCTTTTTTATGGACTTTATTTTGTTAAATCCCAATCAGCTCACTACAAACCCCTAAATAACCAAGTGCGTTAAACTAATAGTTAACCTCTGACTCCCTACTGTCTGCTCTCTGCTGGTTCCCCATGACTATTTATTTATGTTTTTATCGATTACGAAAAGTTATCTAGTTAAAATGTTTTGAACTGTTCAAAAGTCAAAGTTAGCAGAATGTGTGTTTATGGGACAGTTTTCACCTCATTAGTCGTCTCAACGGGGTTGAAATAATATTTTGCCTTTTTTATGGACTTTATTTTGTTAAATCCCAATCAGCTCACTACACACCACAAATGATACCAAATTTTTAAGATTGTATATTGATGGTCGCAATAAAATGCAGTTATATACTCCATTAGAATTATAGTGCAATACGTAGATCTTCTTCTTCTTAATGTGCCATCTCCATCAGTGGAGGTTGGATATCACAGTCGCAAATTCTTCTCGGTCTTCGGCTGCTCTTATAAGTTCTTCTAAGTCGTGTTTCTCAGCCATGACATTTTCTTTCTTCCGAGGCCACGTTTGCCTTCGATTTTTCCCTTAACAATAAGTTGAGCGTAACGGTATTTAGGGTTTCTCAGAATGTGACCTAGATAAGCTGTTTTCCGTATCTTTACGAGTTTAAACAGCTCACGCTCTATCCCCAGCCTGCGAAGAACCTCTTCATTTGTGGTGTGCGATGTCCATGTTATTTTGAGCATTCTACGGTACGTCCACATCTCAAAGGCTTCTAATTTATTGATGGTTTGTGCTTTAAGTGTCCATGTTTCTGCTCCATATAAGAGGGTAGACCAAACATAGCACTTCGAGAGACTAAAGCGCAGGCCCAGGTTGAGTCGTGAGTCGCAGAGCAGCTTTCTAAGTCGCATGAAGATCAGAAAACATTAAAAAATGTATGCCATGCTAATTTTGAATCGGTGATTCGATTTGGCGTAGCGTAAGGGGCTAAACTCAGCTGAGACACGGGAGTGGTTCGCGATCTTGAAACGAAGAAATTAAGGTATTAATTTGGGCGACAAGATTAATTGTTTTTTACCCTTTGCTCAGAAGCCTCTCGGCGTCGTATTTTCCTCCTAGAAAATTAACCAAAAACGACAAAAAAAAATATGTGTGTCAAAACAAAAATTTATTGATTCTATAAAAAAAGAAAAACAACAGGTTAACTTCCTTTGTCTTGAATGAAAAATTAGTTTCACAAAAATAATTTGCGATGAAAGGAAAAAAATATCAATGAGGAAACAGAAACAATGGTCCAATAACAAAAATGTTAATATTAATATCAATCAATGTTAATGTAATACCCAAATATAATAGTTGACAAAATTTTATTGATTGATACAATAATCTAACAATTGCCATAATAATGATGTTATAATATAAAAAAGGATATTATGAAATCTTACTATGGGTGACGTGCAGGCCGTGTCCACTTTTTGACATCGGTAGAAAGGGTAACGTCACTGCTTGAGATGGGTAACGTGCATAAATGACATATATATATTGACATATATTTCTTAAGGTTATGTGTGTTAGGTTAACGATTTTAGTTTTCAGAGCTTTTTTAAATTTAGAATAAACTTTTGACAATTATTTAGGTTTAAGAAACAATATTGTGGTGTTATTAATGATTTTAAAGACTAAACAATATTCAAATGTTAAAAAGCAGGGTTTATGTTACCTGTACCACTTTTTGACTTCTTCCTCTTCATGTGCCATGTCCTGTCGCTCGGAAGTTAGCGATTACTGCAGAGAGTGCGTCTCTATCTTCTGCAAACCTGAACAGGTCAACAGCGTTCCGAATGCCTGTCCACTCCTTGATGTTTCTCAGCCAAGAGATTTGCCTTCTTCCAACACCCCGTCTGCCTTCTATTTTTCCTTTTATAATCAACTGGAGGAGATGATACTTTTCTCCGCGTAAGATGTGGCCAAGGTAAGCATCATTTGACAGCAGATCAGTCCACGGAACCCGCAGCATTCTACGATGAATCCACATTTCAAATGCTTCTATCCGATTTATTGAGCTAACCTTTAAGGTCCAGCATTCCACCCCATACATAAGAACTGACCAAATAAAACACTTCACCATATGCTGGAGTAATTTAAGGTTTAGATTATCGTCACAAAAAAGTGTTTTCATTCGTAGGAAAGTTGTTCTTACCATTTCGATTTAACATCTTATCTCAACTTCGGGGTCCAAGGTGTCCGCTAATATACTTCCCAGATATTTAAACTGGCTGACACGCTCTATTACCTTCCTCTCAAGATTGAGCTGCTCGTTCTCGTAGCTATTTCGGCTAAATATAAACTTTTTTTTACATTTATGTTAAGTCCGAACTCTTGGCCAACTACACTGATTTTGTTTAAAAAATGCTGCAAGCCATCCATGGTATCGCTCAAGGTAACAGTGTCATCTGCATATTCAGTAGAACGCCGTTTATTTTAATTCCGTACTCCGCCTCTTCCAAGGCTTCTTTAAAGATTTTGTCGGAGTAAAAATTAAACAAGAGGGGTGAGAGGTTACATCCCTGTCGTACATTATAGGTGTAGTCAGCATACCGACTCGTGCTTCAGCTGTTTGTCCCCAATATAAATTTTCGATTATACGGATGTCCTTGTTATCCAATTGGCTGTCCCACAGCATACTTATCAATTTAGAATGGAGCACACTTTCGAAGGCCATTTCATAGTCTATGAAACAGGCAAATACATCCTTACGCTGGTCACGGCACTTCTGGAGAAGGACATTTATTCTGAACAGGACTTCGCGGGTTCCAATAGCGTTCCTGAACCCCATTTGAACATCATCAAGGTCGAATTCGCATTTTTTACGTATTCTGGCATGGACATTTGAAGAAAAGTTTTTAGCAGGTGGCTCATCAAGCTAATCTGTCTGTAGTAACTGCATTTTTCTATGTACTGCACCCATGTATTTATAATTGTCTCCTCGACTATGATGGGGTGGTTTTACGAGTCTAACAAGGCGACCAGGTATCGTTTTTTTTACTGATAGTAAAAAAGTTGTGACGTCACATGTACGTCACTCTTTCTATCGTTGTCAAGCTAAAACGACACGTGAACGTTATCATACATACATACATATAACGAAGCCTTTTTCCCCTTTGGGTAGGCAGAGACCACTTCCTTCCACTTGCTACGGTTCTTACACATATCTTTCGCTTCTTCTACTTTTATCAGTGCTCTCATACATGCTCGTCGGTTGTTGGTACTCATGACCTGGCCTTTCTTTAAAACAATGTCGATCTAATCGAGGTACGTTAGTCTACGTCGACTCTACCAACTTGCCCATTCACACTCTCCTTATAAATACGTTCCATTAATCTTCTTTCATCCATCCTCTCTACGTGACCGAACCATCTAAGCATTCCTTTATCTATCTTTTTAATCACATCTTGTTTCACACCAAAGCGTTCCCTTATGTCACTATTCTCCACTTTTTCCATCAGAGTCACTCCTACTCAGACTACTTATCTCCGCAGAATTAATGTTTTTTTCATGCTTCCACTGCCAAACCCAACATTCACTATCATATATAAGTGTAGGGACCAGCACTACTCTATGCACAGTCAGTCGTGCCTTTTTGACACGTTTTGGCTGCTCATAAATTTATGCAGGGCCCCATTTAATCGTTTCGCTGTCAACACTCTTCGCTCAATGTCACAGTTATACTTTTCGTATCTTGTACACTGTGAAAAACTCGTTCACCTAGTAGTTTGTCATACTTTCTTCTTTTTCAAATCCATTACTTTCGTCTTGCTTACATTTACTTTCATCTCTTTGATTTTGAGGGCATCATGCATTATATTAACCATCGCCTGCAACTCCTCAGATGATGCTAATATGACCGGATCATTAACGTAAAGGAGGCATTTGACAATCAAATCATTCATTCTCAATCCATATGCACTCTTTCAAATCATTTAAACAATCGTCTATGTATAAGTCAAACAGCCATGGCAAACCCACATATTCCTATTTAACACCTTTTTCGATGTTAAACCAGTCCGTGTAAGCTCCGGTTATCCTGACAAAAGCAGTGTAATCCTAGTAAAGCGATTTCTGTACTCGTTTCAAATTACCGTTCGCCCCTTACATAGACAATATCGACCACTATCCATTTCTCAAATTTTCTCAAATAAACTTTCGAAGTATTCCTTTCGTCTCTTTAAAACGCATTCCTCTCCTTTCACCATACTACCATCCTGGTTTCTGATTTTTTCCAGTTGCGGGGTAGTATTTTTACCTATGGCTGTTTTTATGGACTTTCAGAAGAATTTAATGTTGTTCTGAAAATAAGCTTCTATCAAATTCATCTTTATCATTCTCCTTTCTTGCCACTCATTCCTTGCCTTGTTTACATCATCATTCGTTGCCTTTTGCGTTCTTTGATTGACTTTTGTAGCCAGGTTTTTTTCTTTTCTGACACTGCTTTTTAAACATTTTCTTTAACTTACATCCTTTTCTTATCCCGGGCGAGGTAAGACAATGCGAGTATAGACTAGAACAACCTTGTCGTGGGTGCCAGGGCATAAAGGTATTTCTGGTAACGAAGAAGCGGACAAACTAGCTTGGCGGGGCTCTGGAACACCATTTATTGGGCCAGAACCAATAATAGGTATACCCAAGGCCAACTTTAAAACAGCAATCAATGGCTGGATTCACTCTCAGCATCAGCTGAAGTGGGCACAGCCAGAGGAAGCTAGGCACAGCAAACTAATGCTGAAAGAACCCTCACCGAAGCAGGCAGGAAAGCTGCTCTCGCTAAGTAGGGAAAAGTAACAGTTGTAGGGTTCTGTACCGGATACTGGTCTTTGAGAAAACATCTGCACAATATAGGCGTATTTGACACAGAACCTATATGCAGATTTTGTAATGAGGAGGAGGAAACAACAACTCATATTATCTTCGAATGTAAGCCACCGCCAATGGAGGCACTACCTGGGTTGTATACAAGACCAAGGGAGTGATCTACCTGGAGCAACAGCAGTATATGAGCTTCTACTCCTTAACAGGAGAATTAAAGAAATGGGACTAAACTAAGAAGCTGGAAAGGTACAAAAAGCAGACAATGCTTCATCTAAACTGTTAAATTTCTCGATCAATTTACTTACGAACTCCTCTTTCACACCTTTTCCTTGAAAATTCTCTTCTACGATTCTCTTATACGATCTAGTACACTACTTTATTCCTGCATACGATGCCGCCACCGTTTAAAAATACCTCTTATTCAGCTCATTACTAAGAAGTGGTCTGTGCCAATGCCTGCACCGCGGTATCGTGTCCATTCACTTTCTTTCTCAATCTTTCATCCACATCACGAAGTCAATTATACTTCTCTGACTTCCTTCTTGTCTTGTGTACAAGTGGATCTTTTTATGGTTAAACATTGTGTTCAACCTATCATAGAGTTGTATTTTTAATGAAAAAGACATGTCAACAGGCCCCACCATTTTCCAAATTCAGCAGATGTGCAGCGCCGAATCATACCGAATTGGGTACCAGTTAATTTTTATTTTGTCCTCCTTGTACACAAAGTCCATGCCCAGAAGTTTCTTAGGTCTACCTAATTTTTTCATCTCAAATTTCTTTTTTAGTGTCTTTCAGTTTGTCTAATTTTCTTTTGACTTGTATACAATTAATAAATCATCAACGTAAATAGCGATTCATATTATTTCATCTGATTGTCGTCCTAGCATATAAGTGCATGGATCAACTTTTGATTGAATCATTTTAAGTTTTTTAAGTTCTTTATCCAATTTTTTATTCCACCGTCTTCCTGATTGTTTTAAGCCATACAGAGATTTTTTTAGTTTGCAGACTTTATCTTTATTTTTTACTGCATCCTCTAACATCGCTTTGGCTTTATTGAATAGGTTAAGATCTTTATCGCTTTCGTCTATCATTATTTCACTAATGTATTGTTCGAGATATTTAGAAGCTTTCATATAAATGTCCTCAATTAATTCAACGTTTAGGTGAGCTGTGGTAACATCCATTTGGTATAAATTTAAGACATGCTGATTAGCCAGCGCTATAAGTGATCTAATTGACCTCATCTTTGCAACTGATGCGAATGTTTCGTCGTAATCAATACCCGGCCTTTGGGTATAACCACGCGCAAAATCCTTCTAGCTTTCTTTATCACTTGATTGTTTGGCTCTATCTTATCTTTCATTACCATTTTATGACCAACTTCTCTTATATTCTTTTCCTTGTTTATTATATTATTAACCTGTTTTTATATTATTCTTAATAAAAGTATATATAAATTTGTGAAACTATTTTAATACTTTAAACTACACAAAAACTATTTATTTTAAAATCAAAAATTAAAACCAATATTTTATATCTGACACCGACAGACTAGTATTAGATTTTTAGAGAATAGTGAAGTGAATACTACGTGGAGGTCCACTTCTGTAGTTAATAGACAAAGAGTTTGTAGCTCTTCCAATAGTTAAAGAACCACGAATTGTTACAAGAGAACAGACAGTCATAACAATTTATGGAGTAATTAGCATTTACTATTCTAGTATACTATCACTTAGAAAAAATTTAACAATTTTCCTTCAGATACTATTGAAGAGAATTGCGCTCTACTCCCAAAAATGTTTATACAGTGCAGTATGTGAATTACATTTCTATTTTCCCAATTTTTCATGTAATATTGTCAACTGTAACTTTAGACTTTTATAACATTTGTATGATACATTATTGATTTGCAAACAACCGCTGGTGATTCTGGTTATTTTTCTTTAATATAGTTGCATGTGTTAGGAGATATTAAACAAAAATTTAAAAAAATTATCGATTTTTAGATGGGGATGAACCCCTTTTGAGTGGAACCGGTTCCGTATCGAAAGACTGTTCTGTGGATGTGTTAGAATCTTGGGCGGACGTTCTTCACAAATGGAAATTGGCCAATTTCAAACAAAGACCAAAGCACCTGGCGGGACTAGTGCGCCTGGGAATTCCCGAAGCGTTAAGAGGAGAAGTGTGGCAGCGTTTAGCTGGAATCGATGAAAACACAAACATGATGGAAAATTACAGGTTACTTATAACTAAGGTATATGTCTGAATAAATCAACAGGTATTGTGTCTTAAAAATAATCATAAATCAACCGTTACAGTCCGAACATAATTGGATTAGTTGTGAGAATCAAATGCGCAGTGGCAAAGTTCATTTTATCAGTAATATAGGCATATAGGGCCGTATTTTAGGGGGCATCCCTGAATCAAATTTCTTATGTATAATTAAAATTGTTCATTGTATCTAGGGAAATATTATTTTTTTATTAAAATGGTGCATTTTATTCCAAGCTGCTTTGCGCGGTAAAAACGTTCTTCCTTGTTAACCGTCTATCAAAGAACAAACTTAACTATGTTTATGTCAGTTTATACCTGCAGCACAGTGTTGCCGCAAAATCGAATGAAATAAAAGAGACAGAAGTCATTGAGATTTAGTAACATTTACTTACGCAAAAAATAATATCCATAATTGGGTGACGTGATCTCGTCACTTCCTTGTATTTAAAACTCATGCAAATGAAGTTAAATACAGATCTTTAAGTTTTGTGTATGGCATGGGCCATATTTCTCAATATATAACAAAATCATGATAGTATTGATAAAGGCGCTTTTCCCTGGTGCGGATTATTTATATGAAACCATCTTCGGTCGTGCTGAATACAAATAAGGAAAAATTACAGTCGACCAGCACAAAATATAATAAATATTCGAGACAAAGAATCAAGTAATTAATTATACGACTCCAGTTTGTCTACATCGCTAGAAATTAGTATGAAACTTTTAGCCACGGCGTACGCACGTCTGAGTTATCAGAAAAGAGACTATGACACATGCAAAAGATCAAACAATTTCTCTTCTAAACCACAACGGCCCCGAAAATAAAATAAATATTCTACGAATTAAAAAACAACATTAACTTCTGAAAATAAACTAAAAATTTGAACTCCAAAAAAAACATTACAATTCCAATGCAATAAAGGTTAAACCACCATGTGCCAAACATTAGCCTAATCTGTAAAACATTTCTAGCGTCGATGAGGTGGCGACAGTTCACATTGAGAGTCGTGTAAATTAATTACTTGATTGTTTGTCGTGAATATTTATTATAATTTGTGCTGATCGACTAGTTTTCGTGCATTTCAGTGTTTTGCATTAAAAATGTTTTGTCCCGCAAATATTTTTTCATATCTGTATGTAGGTGTTGGAATTAAAAATCAATTATTTTTGAAAAGGTTGGAACGTGGCTAAATTAGACGGTCTGGGATTGAACGTTTACAAAACACGAATATTTTTAGTGGAAATGTGTAACAATAAATGTAATGAAATTTCTGTCGATTATGGTAACATATATGCAAAGATGCTCAGGAATATGAGACTTATTGGCACACACACTAGATACTAGATGGAGAAGATCAGGACCGGCGTCTTATTTTTTCAATTAATACAGGAGACTCTGACGAAAACTAAGAGGAAGAACATAAAACATAGAAGACATATTGGAGGCATGTTATGTAAAGCTAACAGCGAAAAAATGCGAGGTTCTGAAATTCGTTCATAGTAGACCTAAATGTACTTCTAGATGGTATGAACGTGAGCACACAATTATGGGCTTCTAAAGAATTAATTAAACAAATTTGCAAAACAATATTACTTTATCGTGGTGATTTGTATCGAAAACTTACTGTTCTTTTTAATTCTTAAATCAGATTCGAAATTTAATTTTTTTTCCTGTACAAAACCGTAAGTAAACATTTCAATTTTTTTAATTCATTCATTTATTTAACGATGTTATAGCCCACTGTTCGTTTTCGTATTTTCTCTCTACTTCATTTATCCATCTTTCCTTGGTCTTCCTCTGTTTCTTCTATTCACTGGTTTCCACTTAAGGATTTTTCTTGGTGTTCCGCTTTCATCCATCCTCATTACATACCCTGCCCAAGACAGTCTTTGGCTTTTAATGAATTTTACAATGTCTGCTGCGCTCTCTATCAAGTTGTCTAGTTCAAAATTAATTCTTGATCACCATGTTTCATCTTCGTTTTGCACTGGTCCAAAAAAAGTCCTCAAGATTTTTCGTCCGAAAGTTCTCAAGAGTAGCTCATCTTTCGTGGTTAAGGTCCATGCTTCACATACGTATGTAACAACAGGCCTGATGATACTTTTATATATTTTTAATTTAGTCTTTCTGTTTAGAGCTATTGACTTCATTAGCTCTCTGTAGGCGAAATAACAACGGTTTCCACTGATAACTCTTGCCTAAATTTCGCCATTGATAGAGTTCGATTGATTCATTTGGGACCCCAAATAAGAGAATTTTTCTACGTACTCGAATTCATAGTTTTCACATTTAATATTTTCTCTATTAATTGCGCTTTTCGTTACTTCCATGTATTTTGTCTTTCCTTCATTTATTCGGAGACATTTTGGGATTGCTTTATTTTTTAGTTTGGCAACAGTAGGTTCTTCGTGCCGATGTTGCCAGTCATATCTAATTTCCTAATGACTGCTTCTAAAACTAGATCAAATAGTATGGAAGATAGTGCGTCGCCTTGCTTTACTCCCGATGTGATGTTAAAGCCGTCTGTGTATTCATTGTCAACTCTATAATCTTTGTTACTAGCTTTAAGGTTGTATTTAAAAGTTTTATGCCTTGGTAGTTTGCGGGTATCTTTTTGTCTCCTTTTTTGAACAGTAAGATTGTGGTACTTAGGCGCCATTCGTCCGGAATTTTTTTATGTTAAAGGATTTTGCGAATTATGGCTGTTAGCTGCTGTTTCAGGCTTCTCCCGCCGTATTTAAGAAGTTCATTTGGATTACCGTCTGCGCCCAGACTTTTTCTGTTCTTAAGTTTCATTAATTCTGTTTCTATATCCTTTTTATCTATTTCAGTTACTTCGTTAGTTGCGATTTCTGGGGTATCCTGTATGCTTTCTTATCTTCTTTTTTATATAGTTCTTTAAGATACTGGACCCAATTTTCCTTCGTTATGTGGTTTGTGCTAATAAACTCACTTGCTTCTTTTCTCTGGCGTCTGATGAATCTCCACATCTGTTTTTGGAAGCAACAAAAGTAATTTTTCATTTTTCTCGACAAGGATTCCCAATACTGTTCTTTTATTTGTAGGTGGCATTTCGTACCCTCTTATAATCATCATAGGCTTCCGGCGTTTTAGTTGTCATGTATTTTAGATAAGTAATTCATCCATACCCCTTAATTATTGAAGTTTTTTTCTCACTCCCGTCTGCCTGTCTAGGGATGCCAAGGTGTAAAAGTCAATTTTAAAAAAAGAAGAAGAAAACAAAAAAAAGGGTTGTTATAGTGATCAAACTTTATGTACTCGCAGTTCAATACCGATCGCAGTTGAGTGAAGTGATTTTTTTTTAAATAATGGCCGCTCTCAATAAAGGTAATTTCTTTATTTTTATTTTAACTCGAGGACTTACTAAAGTGGTGACCCCGACGTAATTTAATAAATTGTGACTCGTGAACAACATTTCCGGATCTGCAGCTATAAGTTTTGGCAGCTGCTACGATGCGTCTACTGCCGTGAGACTGCTCTGTTTGTTATGATTTCGTCGATCACAATGAATTATTACTGCTTGCAAATAAAAAGAAAATGACTGCATTCGCGTTTAACTGAAATCAGATCTTATCGGCGTTACCACTTTACTGAGTAAGTCCTTGAGTTTAAAAGATGAAGGCAATACTTTTATTGTGACCGGGCTTTATTTAAAAAAATCTCTTCACGTAACTTTGCTCGTGATTGAACTGTCACTCCAAAACTCTGGCCTTCTTTTTTGTTTCAAATGATTTGTTTCGATAAAAATTTAACATGGTTTTTTTAAATATCCTGTATTGTAAGTAACCCATTATTCCAATATTCTTCATTTATTTATGCTTCACATATTTTGGGATTTTTCATTAGTCTCCTTTTTCATTTATTGAGTAGAGAGTAACTTCGGCAGGTTCACAACTTGTACTAGTATTTACATAATTTAATTGGGCTTCTTTTTTCGATTTAGTTGACGAATCGACGATGCTTACGGTGGCGTCAATTTCATTGATCATTGGAGTATTTATTGATGCTAGTACCATTCCTTGTACTTGAGATTTGGACGACCAATAACTATACATCTTCATTAGCCAGCTCCAAAGTTGTTTGCGTAGATATTGATGAGTTTTTTCCTTTTTTTTCGTAAATCGGTACTTTCCGTGAAATTTGACATTTATTGAGGAAAATTAGTTTGTGAAGGGGAAGTTTGTGCAGAATTTTTTTTGCTATTTTCGATTCCGGGATCAGCACAATGGACAGCTTTAAAATTTTCATTATCAAAATTCTTGGAACTGTTACCAAAATAACAAACTTAAGCTGGATCATTTGTCACTCTTGTTTCTTTCTTGCCGGTTCGAGTTCTTCTTCAATGTGTCTACCTTTACTGGATCGTTTCTACCCAACAGGACAAATGTTTTCACTTTCCTTCCTTTGGAACCACTTCGACAGCAGACTGTCGGTGATAATGGATTTTAATTTTTCAGCTATTGACTGATTTTGTTCATCCTGATCCTCATCATTAATGAAAGTATTCGACATACGTTTAGATTTTGTAATTTTTACATAGGTTCAAAAAATTAGACTTAAAAAAAAAATTCAAAATTTACTAGTGATTAACAAATGCTAAAAATGAATTACTATTGAAAAGCACCCTAAATGGCTAAATTCGGCGGAGTGAGATTGGAACTAATACAATACACGACGGCCGAAAATCCTGCTTGACGATTATAAAGTGCGCGAGTAATAATTTATAGGTTAAAATTTAGATAAGTGTGTGTTGGTGACTGACAGACCCAGCTTCCAAACCTGCAACAATAATCATCATCCCTTCAGCTGAAGCCAGTGCCAATCTCAAGAACGGCTATAACTGTAATTTGGGAGGTTTCAGCAGCAATATCCCATCCTTTTATCACAAAGCAGACTTTAATTCCGTGCACCAGTTGTCGCATTTAGGTGCGAATGCTATATATAAACTTCCCTGATACAACTGGCAGCGAACAATCAGGTTACTCTGATGTGGGTTCTAGGTCACAAGGAAGTTAAAGACAATGAAGAAGCAGATTGCCTTGCCAAAGAAGGGGCAAATACACAATTTTCCGGCCCTTCTGTAGACTTTCCAAAGCCCACTTAAAAGAGGAGGTTCGTCGCTGGGATGAAATGAAATCTCACTGGCATAAAGTGCCAGGACAAAGACAAGCGAAAAGGCTAGTAAGACTTTCGTCAAGTTGGACAAGAGTTTGACAAGAAAGTCTTGAAACTGGTGACGGGGCTTCTCATTGGACACTGCCCTCTGAGGTATCACCTTAAAAAGATGGGCAAATCAGAGAGTGATAGTTGCCGCTACTGCAAGAACTTCGCTGAAACTGCAGAACATTTGCTTTGCGAATGCCCAGTGCTTTTCTGCAAGAGGCTTAAGTTTCTGGAAGGGGCCTTCCTAAAGCCTTTCGATGTCAGAAACTTGGTCTCCGGGAAACTGATAAAATTTGCTCGAAGTCTCGGAATCACGGGCCTCGAATTGATTAAGGGTTAAGCACAAAAGATCTGATAGGTCAAGGTGCTTGAAAGGTTGCATAGCCTTCATGACCCCCCCCCCTTCAATCTACATATAAACTTGTGACATAACGCTACAATCTATCAAGAAAGACGCTGTCAGTTGGCCCGTAGCCGTATCAAGTGACAACGATCTAAATAGGTATATAGTATTTCGCCACGAATCCGCTCAGCCTGGATAGAAGACTTGAAAGCTACACCCGTGGATATGCTATCTGCGTCTTCCAGATGAACTTTAAGAATCACGTGCACCGGAACTCGGCGACGCCAACTTAGTAGTCTTAATTATAGTGCTCAGGCAGCGGTTACGAGAATTGCGACCAGCGAATGTAACTTGTCATGGTAAGAAGAAAATCTTTATCTTTCCTCGCACATCGGATTACAGTTTGTACATTATGATGCTTCATACGCCGGACTACCTTCTACTTCAGCTGATCGGACAAGTCATTTGTTCTTAATATCGAAGGAAGAACAATATCATGAAAATTGATCGCGTGAAACCGGCATATACGCTGTGAAATTCCGTCGAATAACCTGAACTTGAAGAGTAAGACGACGAGGTGGTCGTTATACTACCATGTTCGGTAGATTCTGCTGAGCCAGGAGCCCTACCCCAACCACCAGCAACAGTCTCAGATGTGCCAGCAAAAGTCGACGCCCCAGCCGCCCGTCAAATTCTACGGCAAACAAAGTTGGGTAGACGAGTACGATTCCCCGACCGCTTCCAAGATGGATTCTCGTGATCTTCATCACTGGTGAAGTGGGGACCATGTCTCACTCCCGTCTACCTGCACAGGGGATATTATTAATGGCATGATATAAAAGTCAATTTAATAAAAAAAGAAGAAAAATGGGACAAGATGGTCGAGAGTTTTTGGATGACAGTTAAATCCCCAGCATAGTGAAGATATTTTTTTAAATAATCTCAAGGACACTCACTTAAAGGTAACCCACCTTATTTTATAACAATCCAATTCCAGCACCTTATCGCCTCACTATGCCGCGTGGCTTAAAGCGAAGGCAGTGCGCTTTTGCCAATTATATTATGTGCTTGTATTGCATCTATTCCAGTAGACATATGCCATACACAACAAATTAAGATCTGTAGGTTAAGAATGTTATTTTGAATGAAGAAAAAAGTAGTTGGAATGACACCTCATAATCAAATATTGAAATTATTGCAGGAATCCAGTTGCGAAAATGTAATTCAGAGAGACATTGCTCGTACATTTCCAGCTCACGATTTTTTCAAGGAAGCCGGTGGATTAGGCCAGGATTCTTTATATAGAGTGAGCAAAGCCTATGCTGTTTACGATTCGGAAGTAGGATATTGTCAAGGACTAAGCTTCCTAGCCGCTACTCTTCTTCTTCACGTAAGTTACTCTTTTTGTTCCCTTACTCTCTCTAACTAATATTTTTTTCTGTTTAGCAGGATTGTTGTTTAAGAACATATAAAAAAATTTAATAGGAATTTTAAAGAGTAATTGTCGTTTTAGATGCCAGAAGAACAAGCGTTTTGTATTTTGGTGAAGCTGATGTACGATTACCGTTTGAGAGATTTGTACAAAGACGGTTTTGACAATCTCTATTTGCGATTGTATCAGTTAAACAAATTGATGGAAGAACATTTAACACCTCTTTGGGTCCATTTCGCCGAACATCATATCGAAACACACATGTTTGCTTCTCAGTGGTTTTTAACTTTGTTTACGGCCAGATTTCCATTGTTCTTCGTGTTTCATATCATCGATATTTTTCTTTTGCAAGGAATAGACACGCTCTTTCAAATCGCCATTGCTCTTTTAATGGTAATTAAACATTCATTCAACTTTTGTTTCGTTATTAATTTTTTACTTGTATTTCAGATGTGCAAAAAAGATCTGTTGCAATTAGATTTTGAAGGGATTTTGAAATATTTCAGGGTATCGTTGCCAAAAAAATGCAGATCTGAAGAATCATCCAAGCAACTTATTAAACTAGCCTGCAGCATCAAAGTTAAAAAATTGAAAAGATACGAAGCTGACTTTTTAGCTTTGAAAGGTACGTAGAAATAGTTATAGATTGGTCTTTTCTTTAACATAAAACTTATTTTTAATAAAACAACACATTGATTTGATTTACAAAATATAAGGTATGAAACTTTTCTATGCGAAAATACTGTTAATATTTTAATTGATGATGATATGGCAAAAGAGGTTGCGGCAAGAATGAAGGAGAATGATAAAATTGAATTTGACGGAAGGTTATCTGACGACTTTTGGAACAACATTAAATTCGGCTAGAAGTAACCTCGCAACTGGAAAAAATCAGAAACGATGATGATAGTATGGTAGGAGGAGAGGAATGCGTTCTAAAGAGGTGGAAGGAATACTTTCAAAATTTGTTTTGAAAAACATGATACACAAGCGAAAGCCCCATTCAGGGACATGAGTGAAAGATGCAATGAAAGTGAAATTAATATGAAAGATATTGTGGAAGCGTTGAACAGTATGAAATTTGGCAAAGGGTATGACAGGATTACGGTGAAACGCTCTAGGCTGGACAGGGCGTGGTAGCTAGCCTGCTGTACCGCCTTTTTATCCTTTGCTAGAGGAGCAGCAACGTACCAGAAGACTGGAGCAAGGCCGTTCTCGTTCCGCTTTACAAAAGAAAATGTTCGGAGTAGGACTGTAAAAACTATCGTGGCATTAGTTTACTCAGCATTGTCGGCAAACTGTATGCAAAGATATTGATTAAAAGAGTGACTTCTTGGCTAAAAATCAAAAGGTTTACTGCACTTTCGAAGACTCATAAAAGGCCTATGAGAGAGTGGTGAGGATTGAATTGTGGTTGACATTGTCTGTGTGTTTAATGAGCGGTAGCTTAATACAAGTGCTGAAATCACTTAACGAGGATTCCAGTACTTGTGTCAGAATAAACGGAGCTTACACGGACTGCCTTAACATGAAAAAGGTGTCAGACAGGAATGTGTGGCTTCGGTATGGCTTGTTTACAAGATTTGATAGAGAGTGCGTATGGATTGAGAATGATTTGGTTGTCAAATGCTTCCTTTACGCCGATGATCAGGTCATATTAGTATCATCGGAGGAGTTGCAAGCGATAGTTAATATTATGCATGATGCGCTAAAAATCATAGGGATGAAAAATGGTTTTTGAAAGAGAAGCACTGCGAGGTGCTGATTGAAGGAGAAAGAGTAGAACAAGTAAATTAGTTTGTATACTTGGGTGTTCAAAGTTTACGAGTTACTGAAAGTATGACTGTGGTACTGAGTGAATGGTGTTGGAAGGGAAATAAATGAATGGGGCCTGTATAACTTTATGAACCCTCAGCATGTGTCTACAAAGGCACGACTGTGCTGGTCCTCCTACAATTATATATGGTACTGAAAGCTTGAAAGTAAGATCAATTAGTTGGTTCAGACACGTAGAGAAGATGGATGAAAGAAGATTGACGAAACAGATTTATAAGGCGAGTTTGAATGGGCAAACTGGTAGGGGTCGATCTTGGCTAACGTATCTCGACCAGATCGAAATTGTTTTGAACAAAGGTCAGGTCAAGAGTACCAACAACCGACGAGCATGTATGAAAGCGCTGATTAAAGTAGAAGAAGCAAAAGTCGTGTGTAAAAACCGTAGCGAGTGAAAAGAAGTGGTCCATTCTACTCCTACAGAAAAAAGACGTTACTAAATGTGTGTATGTATGATAATATATGAATGTTTTAATAATATTTGTGCGACAAATGGTAGTAATTTTTTGGAAAGTTTGGTAGTACATTAAAATAAATTTTTTCGAATCCGTCCCTTACCTTAAAAAGCACGTGAAGACTCTTACGAAAACACTCCCAATATGCACACCTCGGAAAACGTAGTAAACAACGTAGATGTTTTTTTTAAACTTATTCACATAAAATCAGCTGTAATTACTGATTTTTATGAAGAGGTCACGATTTTGACCCAAATTAATGATTAAATATTATTATAAATATTATACAAATTAAAATAAGTTTTTTGTATTATTTTTGGTATTAAATATCGTCCAAATAAGTACTTAATATTATACAGTGCGTCCATAAAGTAACGCATAAATTCATTATTAGCTATATAAACAGTAATATGAAAAAATACCGATTTTTTATTTTAATTTACCATTTTTTAAAAAAATAATCTATCATACAGGGTAAATAATCTTTGAGTGATGACGTCACCCCCTTTTTTTAATTTGCGGATTTTCCTTCCTGAGCTGATTTCAAAAATGTATCACAAGTTGATTGAAATTGGTACAGGGTGGACAAAAATGCTTTTGACAATTTATAATTTATAAAGACTAAACGTACACTCTAACAAAATTAAATCAAGGAAAATTTCAGTAAATGAACAAATTGTTTCTCATTGACCACTTAACAATGACTCAACCTGGTAACAAATTCGTTTTTGAGCATATCGGGTGTTACGTACTGCATTTCCTGTCTGATTCGGGCTTTTATGTTGCGGATATTGTCAGGTCTGTTAGTGTAGACTTTAGATTTATAATAACCCTATGAACAGAAATCTAATGAGGTAAGATCGGGTGAGGGAAAAACTCGAAACAGTTGTAGGGCTTTGTACCGGATACTGGTCTTTGAGGAAACATCTGCACAATATAGGCGTGTTTGACACATAACCAATATGCAGATTATGTAATGAGGAGGAGAACAGTCACTCATATTATCTTCGAATGTGAAGCCACCGCCCAATGAAGGCACTACCTGGGTTGTATTCAAGACCAAGAGAGTGATCAACCTGGGGCAATAGCAGTACATGAGCTTCTACTCCCTAACAGGAGAACTAAAGAAATGGGACAATGCTGCAGTGTCTGGGGAAAAAATTAGACCTCTTCCACAACTCTTATTTATTCATTCATTCATTCAAGATCGGGTTATCTAGCGGTCTATTTCACTGTTCCCCTTCTTCCCCATCCTGTTGAAACCATATTATGCGGTCTTGAGTGTTGGCAATTTGGATATCAGGGAAAAGCTGGGTTAAATTAGAAATTAATGTATTTTGTAGAAAATTCAGATAGAATCCTCCTGTTAAATTTTCATCAAAAAAATATGCAGCAATAATTTCATTAGAATCGCATAAAAAAACTGGTGCTGACCACGTTGCTCAAAGGTTATTTAACCTGTATGATAGTTTATTTTATTAAAATCAAAAATTGACCGGTATCTGGATTCTTTCATATTACTGTTTATTTAGCTAGTAATGAATTTATGCGTTACTTTATGGACGCACCGTATACAGATCGAAGTTTTGTGTTTGGTATGGGCCATAATATTTATCAATATAACAGGTTAATATTGATAAGCGCAGTGGAGGGGTGACCTACGCCCCCACTCGCATGATACCTAACCTAATATTGGTAAGTGGTGGGATATTATCTTATTGGTTTTTATTTCCCTAAATATAAGGTAACATACGAGTCCTCTCGTTTATTAAAATAACGAAATAAAAATTAAAGAGCATAATTATAATGGGTGATACCCACCGAATAAAAGCAAACAAAAATTTATAGATAAAAATTGTTTTGAAAATAAAATGAATTACAATAAAACATTTTTATAACAATATTCTTTGTCGTTGGCAAGGCAATACTTCAAAAAATAATTCATGAATTTTATATTATTTAAAATACTTCAACCCATGCTTTATTATAACTTTGGTCACAAATATCGCTATATCATGCCTTTCATTTGTTGTTTTTTGTTCTGGAGACACTTGTTTTTTATGACATTTTAAACAGATTTGTAATTGGTAAACAGTGAGTTTTCAAAATCTTATCTTACACCGTCTGCTTGTTAGGAATGGGCTTATCTTCATATATACCACATAATCATTTAAAATGTTCGTTATTCTTTTAACAAAACGACATAAAAACAAAATAACACTCCAGTTTCACCATCTACCACCGCATAGCTTAAAGTCAACCAGAGCGAAGGCAATGCGCTATGCCAGACACAATGCTAAGATCTGTATATAACAGGTTTGTTCCAACTTCTCGAAAAACCGTACAGTTAACGGTCACGTTCATGTGCAATAGATAAAACGCATTCCAACTGTGTAAAGACGGGTTATCGAACCAAACTTGGAACATTTCATCAGCTGTGCTGTTACTTTTTTATTTACTAATGAGAATTTTGATTAATTGTTGAATGCATAAAACGGTCACAAAACCGTTTCTTTTTTTCTTAGAAGGGAAATTTTTTTTATTGGCACACCCCTGCTGTTGACTGTTTTGAAAAAAACTCGTCTCGGCGTAGAGGGTAGTTTGGGACTCATTAGTTACCCACTAAAAAACCTTTGTGGGTGGTTTTGTGGGTCTCGTGTTGTGGGATCTTACCCAACATTCATCTAGTATTTTTTGAAGTTGACGCATGCTCATAAATTCGATCTAATCGATCTCTAATACCGTTTCAAGGCGATACAAAAAATATGCTGGTTGGAAGTAACCTATAATTCGGCAATGTTACTTCAAAATTAAAATTATGCTAATGGCACTACACTGTTACAGTCATACATTTCTTTGACAAAATATTGCTTGATAAATAATAGTTTAAAAAACTAAGACAACACGCTTTGTAAGAAAACCGAACTAATAAATAATTTTTCAATCAAAAGCGTGGGGTGCTTTTTATGATGTTGACGTTTTCTTCTTGAAGGCATTACTTTTACCAATATCTGTTCATTATCAAATTTATTAATTGATATAGCAAACCCCACGCTTTTGATTGTAAAATTATTTTTAATTTTGTAGTTCTTAGTTTTTTATACTATTATTTATTTTTCATTTTTAGTTCGGATTTTTTTTTAAATCCCGATGATCCTGGCCAGGATCTATGAAAAAATTACAAGTCAAGCTAATATAAAGCGTATAAAAAAACGCGAGGAGATATTAAAATTACTAGGATTTAAAATGATGATATGCGTGAGCGACATCTGTTGGAGAGTAGTTCAAGCGTATTTAAATTGAATTCATGAAGGATATTAGCCATTTTTAATCCATATAAAACACTTTAAATATAACTGATCCTGACCAGAATCTTTGAAAAAATATTGTATTGTCATCGGTCCTTTAGAAGTATACAAAGTTTCAAGTCGATCCGATGTTTTTTAAGTGGGTGAAAATCGTGTCAAAATATTCCATTACATAGATAGATAAATAGATACATACATACATACATACATTCATATATCACGCCTTTTTCCCATAGTGGTAGGCAGAGATCACTTGCTTCCACTTGCTTTGGTTCTTACACACATCTTTTGCTTCGTCTACTTTCATCAGTGCTCTCATACATGCTCGTCGGTTGTTGTTACTCTTGACCTGGCCTTTCTTCAAAACAATGTTGATCTGATGAAGATATGTTCTCCGAGGTCGACCTCTACCGACTTGTCCATTTACACTCGCCTTATAAATTTGTTTCGTCAATATTTCTTCATCCATTCTTTCTACGTGTCCAAATCATCTAAGCATTCCTTTATCTATCTTTGTAACCACATCTGTTACACCACAGCGTTCTCATATCTCACTATTCTTTACTTTATCCAACCGAGTCACTCCGGCTATACTTCTCAGACTACTCATCTCCGCAGCATTAATCCTATTTTCATGCTTCATATGCCAAACCTAACATTCACTACCATACATAAGTGTAGGAACCAACACACCTCTATGCACAGCCAGACGTGCTTTTTTCGACACTTTCTGGCTTTTCATAAAGCTATGCAGTGCCTAATTCATTTGTTTTCCTACCAACACCCTTCGCTCAATGTCACTGTCATACTTGCCATCTCTCGTAAAATTTGAACCCAAGTACACAAATTCATTTAGATAGATACAAGTCAAAGTAAAAAAGAAATTGGATGGCATATAATATTATCGTGGTGATTCACCTAAAAAACTAATACGTTCGATAAAAGGTGGTTTAACCACTTATCATAATCTACATGTTTGTTTGCTACGTATTGATGAAATGGAGTGAAACAAATGTAAGAGTCTTCAACATGGTGTGGTACTGTAGACAGCTGGGAAATTATCAATTTGGATACAGAGGCTGCAGATCGAGCTGAGAAAGAGGCAAGCGAAGTGGAACAACTTCGATCGACCGTTGTCAGATACGAAGAAGATAGAAAATTAATGATGGACGAAATAGCACAACTTAAAGAGATGCTAAAGAGAGAGGTTAATCAAGCCGAAACTGAAAAAAGTGTGAATGCTGCGACCATCAACGATTATAAATTGGTGAGGCAGCGTTTGGATACGCAGTTACATCAAGTGAAAGCTGAATTCGATACTTTGAAGGTAACTGCATTTTATATTATAGTTTTGAGCGTTAATATAAAATAAATGTTTATTCTTTTTAAAATTAAAATATTTAGTAACAATCTCATTTTCGCATTTTTTTATATATCTTACGCTTTTAGATGAACGTGTCCGGTTGCGAGAAATGTTCCAATTATTTAGAAAAATCTACGACCGAAAAGAATACTATCAAAGAAAAACATGCCAGCACAGATGAAGAACGAATACGAGAGTTAGAATTAGAATTAGCCCAAACTAAATTAGCGCACGTCGAAGCAGAATGTCGAAATCAGGTAAACTTATTTTTTTATGTAATAATGTATAAGGATATTTGATGTTTTAAAATAAATAATGAATATCCAAATAACATGACTCATTAAAAGGCTTATTGATCCATAGACAAACTTTTCGGCAGTAAAACTATTTTGTTAATAAATTCAATGAAGGAAGAAAATTGGGACCATGTGTGAAATATCGAGGCAGCACTTCTGCCGAAGCTAGCGCTCTGCACTTCTGCCGAAGCTAGCGCTCTCTAGTGTTTTATTTTTTCGAATTAAATAGGGTAAACATTGTAGTAATTTTTTTTTCTAAAGTTACTATTACAATCTGATCAATGTTTAGATCAATGGTAATTTTGTTCTAACCTAATTGAATTAAATCTGTTTCTAAAACTAAGGTAGCGTTCACTAGTTTCACTTGAGAGTCCAATAATTTAACTACACTAAAACTAATATGTAGCAAATTTTCCGCACGGTACTCTGCTCACCACTGTCACTTATTTTACCAAATCAAAAGGTTTTGTTCTTTCGAGCCTTCTCACTATATCCGTGTAGTCCAAGAGCTGGATGGCCTTGACGTTAACATGATGAAGCAGCCGTTGTTCATGACTACTGGCAATTTTATATGAATTTTGGTTAGGAGTCTCTATTTGAAGGTCTTAATGGATATCTCTGTTTCGACAATACCAAGGTGTATCGATGATGTTCTATAATATCTCATTTTGGAATCGCTGTATTAGTATATTACACACCGAGGCGGGAAGAGATTCATTCCTGTCGTGAGGTTAGCTATAATCTCAAGGTTGGGAAGTAGAGGTGTGTAATGTGACACTTCCCAACTTTCAATGACGTTAATAATGACAGCATTACACATATGGTTGTAAATAAAAGTATATAACTTCATTGTTGCTTTTGCTAGCACAGCGCTAGAATCTGAACATTATTTATTCTGGCAGGTGGATTTTTATCTTTTTGATTTGTGAAGTTAATATCAACGGATTTTGTTTAATTCAGGTTAACACGTCATCTCTTGGCCCAGGTGCTAATTTGATTAATATCGTTAGTGTACAATAGATAAAGCACTGGACTTAGTACTCCGCCTTAATTTCTTTTATATCGGAATATGATTGCTCTTGATTTATTCGTCAAATAATACTTTAAAATTTGAGAATGTTGTCGAGTCAGAAACATTTCCAATTTGTAGAATAGTCCTTTTGGCCATACTTTATCAAAAGACTGTGCCACATAAGTAAAACAGACTTTTTTTCTTCTGAGGATTTTTCAATGCGTCAGTGATCCAATGAACTTGATCTATTGTCCAGTGGCTTTCCCTAAAACCAAACTGATGTTTTCTATTAATAGGGAAATAATGAAAGATATTTTTTAAAATGGAAAAAGTTACTAAATATGAGTTTCGGCCAGTAAAAAACAATCGTGTCTATGATCAGAATAATTTCAAAGGTGAGAAATTATTTAAATTTGTTCTTATGTTGTAAAAAAATATTTAAATGGTCAAGTTATACCCCAAAAGTGTATCTAATATTTAAAATCTCAAAATATCGGTATGTGTTGCATTCAATTACTAGTATTACTAATAAATTAATAAATAAAATTTAGAATAATAATTTTTATTTGTGCAATAGTCAATCATAAAAATTTGCGTCCCCCCTCAAAAACTGCTAAATTATATTAACCATAATAATCTAAAAAATGTGTAGGTAAGGTTAGGTTAAAACGGCGGTTCGGAGGGAACCCACCTGTCCAGTGTCCTGTTATGGCCGCGATCGCATTTCCAATGGACTCCCTGGATATAGTTAAAACATCATTAGTTCGACGTAGATCTAGTTTAGGCCAATTCTGTTTCGATGATGTGCATGTGGGATCATTTTGCCACCTCAAGTTGGCTTTTTGAACTACTTTGCTATGCAGGAGAAGCCGGCAGTTTGCAATCGGTACTCCTTGCTGAGAAGAGACAAATACAGCTGGGAGGGTGGTGCCCTCTCTTGATAGCTCGTCCGCCTTACAGTTGCCTTGTATGTACCTGTATCTGGGTACTTGTCTGTGAACTCTAAACTTTAGTGATTTGATAGCAGCCTGGCTGTCGCAAAGACTGGATATCTCGCTGAACTTTTGTTCATTGCGGAGTTTCCAGACAGCTGCCTCGGTAATGGCTGTCATTTCCACTTGATACACACTGCAGTAATCAGGCAAACGAAACGACAGGCTAAGTGAGAAGACACCGCAACCTTCTTTTCTTAGTTTAGAGCCGTCAGTATAAAATACTGCACCCTGAGGTTTAACTAGGTTTTCGCCCCAATCTTCTGTAGATGGGATTTCATGTCATGGTATAAACACAGATGGACACAGCACGCCTATACCTTCATCGCACATTGTTTTGAAGGCTTGGAGTTCGTAGGTAGTCGGGTTGAGGGGATAGACTGTGAATGTTCCAGAGGCGTCAGTGGCGTACGTGATTAAATTATCGAGATGTTTTATTCCGTAGTCAATGAAATTATCAATGGACGACTTAAAACTGAATACACATTCAAATATGAACTATTCGTTGAATTAGTAGCTATAGAGGTGTATAAGTTGAATAAAAAAAATAAATTCAGTTATTATGACAACCCTCATAAAATATCAAACTTTTAACAGCAGAAGTATCCTAAGTTGAAGAAATAACATGTTATTAAACCACTGTGATAATTTTATTTTTTATAGGTTACTCAAATGGTAATGCAGAAAGATAATATGATGTAATAAAACAAAATTTTATAACAAGGTTACTTTATTAATTTTGTAGATACAGTGAGTGAAACAGAATTGCGATTATATTCAATGGACACTCACAATTAAACACTAAGTACAGAATTTGAATGGATTGTTTGTTATTTTTTATGTTTTTTTATAATGAATTGCAATTGAATTTCTGCAGTCTCAATGAATTCAATGTACTTTCTGAATAAAAAAAAAAAAAAGTAAAAACCACTGAATGTAATGAATTAAATGAATTATACTCCACTCCTTTTGCTATAACTTTTTTGGGGCCATTATGAGTTCATCAGAACTATGTCTTCAGTAATGAGTGTTTCAACTAACTCAGTTTCTGATGCTGACTTAGTACTGGAGTGAGAATCAATATTCCCAGAACTATTAAATGTGTCAGTAGAAGAGTCAGAAGATGGCAATGTCATTCTTGATCTGAAAAACATATTATACATTAAGTCTTTGCCTATCCATACTTAGTATCTGAAGTGGGTATTAACTTTTTAAAATCTTCCTGATACTAGTAATACTAGGTCATCAGCGTAGGCTACGATTTTGCTTATTGGCCTGTAGTCTTTTGGGGTAATGTGTGAGGGTTTTCCTGCTTTAAGGATGAAAACGACTCATATTTCCCTCTATTTAAGTGGTACATATGCTAGGCTTAGACATGCCTTGTATATAGCTTCTAGCCACGAAATAATTAGGTCCAATACCGTTTGTAATTTCGCTGCTATTATGTCATCCATACCTGGTGACGACTTGTACGGTTTAAAGCCCGTAATGGCCCATTTAATCTTCCGTTGTATGATGATCTATGGGCCGATTTTGAGTGCGTTGCTGTTTGCCTCTGGCTTCTAGTACTTTTCCTGTTGATGTCCAGGAAAGTGGGTATCTAACAGGGTCTCCAGTGTTTCCTTTACCGTGACTGTCCAGGTACCATCAGGTTTTTCTAGATGACCCGATGTCACTTGGTTAGTTAACATGATTTCCGTAGTCTATTGCCTTCTGTCGTACTCTCAGTGCTATAGCAGAATTTAGACCAGGATCTTCTTTTAGCAAGCCTTACGTTTTTCTTGAACGAGTTCAACTCGGCCTCATTAGTCCCCCACTCATTGGTTCGCTTTGTCTCGTTGAACGCTCGTCTACAGCGCCTCCTGAGGTCAGCTATTTCAACTGACCACCACGGGGGCTTAGGTTTACCTCTGGGCTTTCCGGCGACACAAGTGGCATTCATTGCCCCATTGCACGCCCGGGTTACCCGTTCGACCATTTGGTCCAGTTCCGTCCCTAGAGGTAGGGATCTCGAGTGCTGGCTCTGCCATCAACTAAGAAAGGTGCAATTTGTACTTTTCCCAGTCCGTCTTTCGCCTGTATCGTGAAGATATAACCCTTGGCCTAGATGCCTCTATGGAAAATTCCAGGTGTTGGTAATCTATCAAGTAGTGATCTTGTTAGACTCTCCACGATTTTACCAGATCAGAGGCTTGTTCATTGACCATGGTTAGATCCAGAACTTCTTGCCTAACCGACGTGATAAACGTAGGTTCATTGCCTTTATTAGATATGTGAAGATTGTGAGATAGAATATTGATATACTAGGAGTAACTCACCTCTTTCGTTGGTGTCAGTGCTACCTCACATTGTTTGGTGTGCATTGACGTCAGCGCCGACTATTAACTACTTTTTTCGTAAGATTGAAGTGTTTCATTTGCTACCAACTTAAGTAGACACACTGTATAATGCTAATACATCATTGTAATGGTTTTGACAAAAAAAAATTAATGGCAATTTTTACAAATAATATATTCACAAATTACACCCATTTCCATGTATAACAGTTTTACAGTTATTTTTCTATTTTTTTCCAGAATCTGATGCATCAGCTGCGTGCGACCGAAGTCGAATTGACGACAGCAAAGAATAGTTGGCCGCCTTGGTTGAGCAAAACGTTAACTTCAATAAAAGAAGTGGCCAATAAAAAGGAGTTTACGAATTTTTCCGTGCAAAATTCCTCTGGCCAAGCGACTTTTGTATCGCACATAAACGCAGTAAGAAGAGAGAGTGTGCCATCTAAAAAAGATAACGTTGTTTTGCCACTAAAGGAACCGAGAAGAGAGTCTGTACCGATTATCAAGGACTCGCAAAGTTGTAGTAGTCTAAAGAGCCATAATTAAGTGCAAAACAACACAAACCGACTAATGATTTTATACGTGTTAGAATACAATCTAAATTTTTTTTTATTGCAAAATCTGATTTTTTTTTTCTGAAAATATTAATAGTTGTAGTTTTTTTCTTTATTAAAATTTAATTATTAATATTTTCCGTATACGGTGGATCCAGGAAAAAAAATCGAATTTAAATAATTGTAATAACAATGAAACATTTTGAATTCTAACACAAACCAACTTTGGATAACTAATAATTAAAAAAGTAAGAGACGAACGTTGTCGCAATCTAAGAAGGCAAATAATTTTGTTTCCTTGAATGATTGAAAAAAACAATAATTTGTTTACATTTTTGCGCAACAATGAAGACCTACTACTACTTAAACTATTTTAATTTAGCTCTGATTTGCTTTTCTTTTTGAGTTCTTGTTATTTTTGATAAAACGTTTTGTTTGTTAGTTACCACTACTCTCAGAGTAGGTTACTTTTTATAATACGATTATGTTATTTAATCTGTAGTTGTCAGAAATTCAGCGTCACAAATAACCCTTGATTCTATATTACATGAGTCAAATAGCGTTTATAAAATAACCTTAGCTTTGACAATTCATTATTGAAGAAACATAACGTAACAAAATTTACT
The DNA here is from genome assembly GCA_950111635.1 of Agelastica alni. NCBI lineage: Eukaryota > Metazoa > Arthropoda > Insecta > Coleoptera > Chrysomelidae > Agelastica > Agelastica alni. The sequence continues at coordinate 16,374,086 of OX467714.1, read as the reverse complement.
ACCTTTATTTCTTAAAAGAAATATTTCTATGAACTGTTCTAATTCATCAAAGAGAGTGGCTTGTTTGCAGTATTTTGGATAGAATACAAGTGATTTGTTTGATGATAGTTTTAGTTTTTCAATGTAAGTCTGTGAATTGAATTTATTTTTTAATAATCATTATCTTTTTATTTATTGGAATCATATAAAAATTGTAGCTTATCCTGTTCTCATCGGATGGTTAGTGGAATATGATTAGGTTTGTTCCAACTGTTTGAAAAAAAAACAGTACAGTGATCGGTTACGGTATGCGCAAGATATAAATAATATTTTAAAAAAACTAAGAAAACCGAACTAAAAAATAATAATTGATAAAAAATAATTTTACAATGATAAGCATGGGGTGCGCTACATCAATTAATATATTTGATAATAAACAGATATTGGTACAAGTAAAGTCTCCAAGAAGAAAACGTAAGCATTATAAAAAGCACCCCGCGCTTTTGATTGTAAAATTATTTTTTATTGATTATTATTATTTGTTTGTCAGTGAGCCGATTACATAAAACGCTTACAAAACCGTTGCCACATTCAGATTCTCTATTATTACTCGATGAAGTGGTTAACTCATAACTTCGATCAAAACGATCCTGAATAACCTACAAAAGCTGTAGGTTGGAACAAACCTATTATATCAAAAATAATTTCAAATTGAATATCAGGTATTTACCTTTTGATTATATCGTCTACAAAATGACGGACGTAACTAAAAAATTCTTGTTTTGAGATATCAACGATTAAAAGTTCTCGGGTGTCCCAAAAACCACCTGGTCTAAATTTTCGGCCACTTCCTGTAGTTTGGCAGATACAAACTTTCTTTGTTTGTTTCTCTTTGGGTTTCTAATGCTATGAACGTCATGGAGTCACAAGTGAAGTAAGATTACTGAAAATGTCCAAATTTACAGATACTTCTTTCTGTCATTTTGCCGATGATATTCTTCATAAATTTTGTGACTGCTCTGCTTTTGACCTGCTCTGCTGCACTGAAACCAACCTGACTTGGCAGCGGTTGGATGTCCTCTGCTACATCCCGACTTGGACCGGGTGGAGGATCTCCGCACAACTCCCCAAATCTTTGGAGGGTACTTCACACCAGCGGCCTGGCGTTGAAGGGATGCTTCCCGCCCCGATTTGGAGGTGAAAAACTGCGTCAACTCAAAGCAAGGCTATTTTATGTCGATAGATATTTACAAATTTAAAATTGGTAAATATTAATTGCGGGTTGTGTTTCGGATTTCTGATCAACCTAATCAATAATTTCTGTACAGATTTTTTTGTATACATCAAAATAACGTAAAATGGACAAAATTATTGCAAATTAATAAAAGTATGTAAATTTTTTTTTTTACTTAATAATTGAATCTCATTTTTATAATTTCGACATTTTTTAATAGATTTACGATGAGGTCTTTGATATATAATTATTAACATTTTAAATAGGTATTCGTATGTACACACAATGTTAGTATTGAAAAAAGTAGAGGAAACTTTAAAACAAAAAATGTTGTAGCATTTTCACAGTAGCAAACTATTTTTACAGAATAAATTACTGAAATAGATTGAATCGCTTAGGGTACGGTCACGAGGCGCTCGTTTTCACAGTTTTCTTTCAAAATGGTATCAGTTGACCTAGTTTGTCGCTGAAAAGGAGCGTGAAGCGACTGCATGATATTGCACCTTTATGTTTGATCTGATATTTAATATTCGGATTCACCTTTCCTTAACTAAGATGAGCTATGTTCTTTGGGGTTTCAAGTGATTCAAAAGTGTTGCGCCTGCGCAAACATATTTTTTCTTTGCTTTTAATTGCGCGAACTCATAAATAAAAGCAAGCGGAGCAGTTCAATACTTTTTGGATCACTTTAAACTTCAAATAACATAGCTATTTTAAATAAGGTTTTTGCAAATATTTTTGGAAACTACAGACAATTTTTTTAATCGAAACGATCATCTAACAGCGTTTTTACTTTTTTTGTGTAATAGCTTGTTTTTAGTTAAAAATGTGTAACTATCTGTCATTGCTTGGCTACTAATATTGATGTATGTTAATATTAACATTAATTATTTTACATAATTATGATCGGTGGTATTAACATTGTGAAAATAGCTTTTTACTTTTTTAAAATTTCTAAATTGTATGTATTTCCTCATTGGCACAGTTTTGTAGTTGTTAAAAATTGTGTTGGTGTTAAAAAGTTCTCATATTTAACTAATTCATATATTCTGTTCTTTATAATAAGCAATATTTTTGCATAATACATATGAAACCTTCAGCAAGCCATTACGTAAAAATGCAGTAAAGATCTTCTTTTTAGAAACAATATTTTTCCTTTAATATCTCAATTATAATTTACTTTGTAAGAAATTTGACTTACTATGAGATTTATTAACAAAGAATTATATTTGTTTTTTTTTTTCGTTTATGTATGTTAGTTATAATTTACTGTATAAAATGTAACGGCAATTTCTATGCGAATATGTAAAACGCATATTTTTACGTGGCTTTTCGAAAATGTCGTAGCCATATTTTTTTAGTGATATAGTTGTCGTGATAGATTGTTTTATTTTTTAATTCCCAGTTATTTATAATGTATTGTTATTTTCACCAAGAAAATATATGCACCAATTTCTACATCATTGTTTTATTGATGATGGATAAAGTGAAGAATAGTGAGATAAGGGAACGATGTGGTTACAAAGATGGATAAAGGAATGCTTAGATGGTTTGGACACGTAGAAAGGATGGATGAAGAAAGATTGACGAAAAAAATTTATAAGGCGAGTGTGAATGGACAAGTCGGTAGAGGTCGACCTCGGCGAACATATCTCGATTAAATCAACATTGTTTTGAAAAAAGGCCAGGTCAAGAGTACCAACAACCGACGAGCATGTATGAGAGCACTAATGAAAGTAGAGGAAGCAAAAGATGTGTGTAAGAACCGTAGCAAGTGGAGGGAAGTGGTCTCTGCCTACCTCTACGGGAAAGAGGCGTGACTATATGTATGTTTTATTGAGTGAATTTATTTTTTAGCAGCAATAAAGTGTACTTCGCCGTTCAGCAAAAAGATAAAAAATGTTGATCGTCACGCTTTGAGTGTCCTTATTCCACAGAAAGCACATCAACCGTTTATTGTTTACCAATGGCAAATTCTTAATATTTTGTAACGTTTGCCGTTATTTATCTATCAGAAAATGTATTGGAATTGAAAGTAAATAAAATGTATAAATATTGTACGGTTTGGGGGGTTGCAGATCCTTTTTCGTACACGGGATAATTATAATGAACTTCTATAATAGTGAACTGGTTAATAATCATAGATCGCTGGTTTTTTGACGTTGTATTTGACAATGAATATTTTTCTTCATAATGCACCATGCACTTGTACCACTAATGAATTGCCTTTATACGTAAATTCACCCTTCTTAACCGGAAGAATACAAATACCGAAATAATTCGAATACATATAGTCACGCCTTTTTCCCGTAGGGGTAGGCAGAGACCACTTCCGCTACGGTTCTTACACACATCTTTTGCTTCCTATACTTTCATCAGCGCCTCTCTTGTTCCAAGTCCTTCGCGGAATCCAAACTGCGTGTTGCTCATGTCCTCAAGTTTTCTGTATATTCTTTTATGGATGATCTTTAAAAACAGATTTAAGGTGTGACTCATGAGTGCAATGGTCCGGTAGTCTGAGCATTCTCTTGGGTTTGGTTTCTTAGCTATAAGTACAAAAGTAGATGTCAGCCATTGCTTAGGGATTTCTCCACTATCATAAATGTTGTTAGAGGTCCAGAAGAATATCACATCGTCATCAAATAGTTTGACAAGTTCTATGGGTATTTGATCCGGACCAGCAGCTTTGCCGGGTTTCATAGTTTTCAAAGCATATTGTATTTCTGATCTTAATATTTTTAGGTGTACTTTGCTTGATTCTAAGACCGAGAGGTATATTTTCCACCTCCTTAGCTTGTCTTCCACGTCAGTAATTATACGACCGTCTGTATCCTTAATTATGCTACCAGTATTTTTGATTTTGTTGCAACCAGCCATCTCCTTTATCTTTTTATGCATGTGGAAGCCGTCAAATTTCGTCTCTAGCTATTCTATTTCCTCGCATTGTTTCACTAGATATTGGCTTCTTTTATTCGTTTTTGTACTATTTTATGTAGTGCCTTATATTCCTTCACTTTGCCCTTGCCCTTTCTTCTCCCTTCCATAAGATCCAGGATTTCCGACGTTATCCAGGGTTTTTTCTTGGTTCTTTTGCTTATTAAGTGTTCTTTAGTTATTGTTTCTAATCGTGTTTGCATCTGTTCCCACCTTTTATCCACACTGATCACGTTTAGTTTGTTGATGTCTATCTTACATTCGTTAGTCTCCTTCTTTACTGAATTATGGATTTTAGGGTCCTTAAGAAGTTTCGTATCGATATAATTGTTTTGACATTTTGTTATCTTCTTCATCCTGATACTAAGTTTAGCTATTACTGGGTTGTGATCGGAATTAATGTCAGCACCTGGGTATGTTTTCGTAGCCTTCACTGAGTTTCTATAGCGGTTGTTGATTAATATGTAGTCTATTTGGTTTCTTACCGTATTTTCCGGGCTATCCGCAGGAGATTTCCAGGTATACAATCTGCGTTATGGTAGTTTGAAGAAGGTATTTGATATCATAAGATTCTTGTCTTGATAGAACTCTATTAGTTGATCACCTCTATTATTCCTCTCTCCTAGGCCAAAACTCCCTGTGTGTGTTTTAACCTTGACTTTGCCCACTTTGGCGTTAAATTCTCCCATAACTACTGTGATATCATTGCTCTTTATGCTTCTAAAGATAGTATCTAGCTCAGCATAAAATTCTTCCTTCTCAGTTGTTGGTGCATATGCCTGTATTATATTTATTTTTCCAGTGCGTGTTGCCAGCTGGAGCATCATGACCCTGTCTGAGTATGGTATAAAACTCATAACGGAGCCTGTAAGATTGTAGAGACCTTAATAAGTACCCATAGTACGTTCAAACCAAAATACGGTATGTTATACAATAACCGATATAAGGGGCCTTGTCAAAAATGCACCATTTTGGTTTTTCGCGATTTTTTTAAGTACGGAAAAACAATTGATGAAGTGTAATAGCAATTCTAAAATGGTAATAGAATCCTGAGAAACATTGTTCATTTGACCGAATTTGTAGCTCTTATAATAACAGATAGCACCAATCTGGGACACAGTGTATATCGCAGATGTATAAGATGAATTCATTCTCGGAATGGATTTGATCAGCGAGTATGGTTTCTCATTTGATGGTGAACAAAAAACCATGAGATTTGGAGAAAAAGAATTCGTCGTTAAAACCCCAGCTGAACGAATGGAACCTGTAAAGCTACGGATGGCGAAGTCTGTAAGAATTTCAGAACTTTCCGAGAAGATAGTCTATGCCATATTGTAAAGTGACCCTGGGTGACGCGTTGGAGTAGTACAGCCATGCAGATAATACCCTAACCATTTACTGCTTGCGGAAGCATTAGTTAAGACGAAACAGGCTATTTTTATAAGAGTTTCTAATGGATACCGCGAAGGAATAACACTCATTAGAGCCTGTGAACCTATGACTTCGATAACAAGGTGTCATGTGAGTAATTATCAGGATAGAAAAGAGGGCTCCGACAGCGTATTGGGAAGCCTAGAATAATCCTTAGGATGAATATAACGGATGAATATAACTTGGTCCAACACAGGATTTATACTGGCCAAGCTCATCCGATTTCACAACCACCAAGACGACTGCCATTTGCGAAACAAAAAGAGGTGGAAAAGTTGGTTAACAAGTTGATAGAAGATGGTGTGATTGAAGAATCAGCAAGCCCTTTGTCAGCACCGGTTGTGTTGGTTTCCAAGAAGGATGGATCCACAAGGTTCTGTGTGGACTACAGAAAATTGAACGATGTCACGAAGGACAGCTACCCATTACCCATAATTAACGACAGTTTGACAACATTGGCAGGTTCACGTTGGTTCTTAACACTAGATCAGAAGAGCGGGTATTGGCAAGTGAGCATACATGAATATGATAAAGACAATGTGATCCCCTTTGGATTATGTATTGCCCTAGCAACGTTCGAAAGGCTAATGGTATTAAGACTACGTGGGCTTACGTGAAAAACTTGCCTGCTATATCTCGACGACGTTAAATGATCCTTGTTCCAGAAAGAAGTGGATTTGCTGATATTGCCGCACCCCTGCAAAAGTTGACAGAAGACAGAGTCAACTTTATTTGGTCTAACGATTGTAAAAGAGCATTTAAGAAACTGAAAGCAGCTTTATGTTCTAGTATAATCTTGGGCTTTCCACAACAAAGAGGCCGATTCATATTAGACACAGATGCAAGTAACATAGGAATTGGAGCCGTACTGTCACAAGTGTAGTATGGTTAAAAGAAGGTGATAGAATACTACAGCAAAATGATGAGCAAACCTGGAAGGAACTAATTCGTCACCAGGAAAGAACTGTGGCAACTTGAAATAAAGAACCCTAAAGGTCAGGTAGCAAGGTGGATCGAGAAGTTGAACCATTACCACTTTAAGATCAATTATCGGCCAGGACGATTACATAGCAACGCAGATGTCTTGTTCAGAAGACTTTGTGCCGATAACTGCAAGTGCTGTATGCGGGTCGAACTTCACGAAGGAATTGCCGTTATTAACTAAGAAAGACTGATAACTGACAATAAATGGACAACATCACATCTGAGACAGGATCAAAAGAGTGATCAAAATATTGTGGACTTTCTACGCTGGAAGTAAAGTGGAAAAGATAGGCCTAACAGGAAAGACATCTCCGATCGAGCACCAACATTCAAAGCCGTGTGGGCACAATGGGATTCTCTTATTGTAAAGAACGGATTGCTGAAACGAGTTTGAGAGTCGGCCGATGGCAAGAAAACAACTTCCCAACTGGTTGTGCCCAAGAAAAGGATTAACGAAGTCTTGAAGGAGATCCACGGATAAACATCAGGTGGTCATCTGCGAGTTAATAAGACTTTGGATAAAGTGAGACAAAGGTTCTATTGGGTCCAGAAGTAAAATATAGGTGCTCTTTTTGAACGAATTGCCATCGACGTAGCTGGGCCATTTCCGATGAAAAATGACGGCAAAAAATACATATTGAGAGAGCCCTGGTAGACAACATTCTCGCGATTCGGAGTACCTAAGAAGCTACACTCTCTGATCATTGAGATTGAGATTGGCAAGTAATAAAATGAAGGCTCGCTACGACCTTGGAGCAAATTCAAGGAAGGAGATCGAGTATGGCTCTATTCTCACGAGTTGGATCGAACTGAGATAAAAATCTCCTTCCAAGACGCGAGTCTACTATTTTATTTTTAGTAACACAGTAAAAAAGAACTAAATTTTCCGTAACACCAGTCCAATCTCTCACATTCCTCAACCGTACGTTGTCTCCTGTCTGGTACTACTCACCCTCAACCTTGCCCTCCATAAATAGGCTTAGGAAGTAGTATGTCATGCATGTGCTCGTCTTTCTCCATTTAACGATTCCAGTCTGCGGTCATTCTTCTTAATTTCAGTTTCATTGGAGATATGTTCTGTCCATAATATTTTTAGAATTGTAATCCACATTTTAAAGGCTTTCAGTCTACTCATCGTTTGAGCTCATTCTCCAGAATTCAGTTCCATATAAGAAGGCTGAGTAAATAAATTTCAGTGCAAAACGATCACGTGCATGGAAAACAGTCGACCAGCACAAAATATAATAAATAGTCGCGACAAACAATCAAGTAAACCACGAACACAAATTATAAAGGACAAAAACAGAAAAGTCAAGTTAGCCTGACAACAACCGAAGAATAAGCAAAACCACAAGAAAAAGAACCTGGGATTTTAAAATCAGAAGTAGAAAAAGCTATAACAACACTCAAAAACAGGAAGGCAACTGGGGCAGACGGCATCACAGCTGAAATACTTAAAGCCATGCGAGACTACGGAACAGATTTAATGCACGCGTTATGCTCTAAAATATGGGAAACGGGCGAATGGTATGGTGCGAATCTATATTCATCCCCATTTATAAAAAAGGATCACCGACGAAATGTAATGACTATAGAACAGTAACTCTCATTCCACACGCAAGCAAAGTTTTACTCCACATCATTAATGAACGTTTGAAAACATTTTTACTCCCACAAATATCGGATGAACAGAGAGGGTTCATACCAGGTAAAGGTATACGAGAGCAGCTACTTAAGGCCCGACAGATCATTGAAAAAGTGAGGGAACACAACTTAAAATTATATTTGTGTTTCGTGGACCATACGAAAGCGTTCGACTCTGTGAACTGGTCACTTTTGTGGAGAGTGATGGGTGAAATGGGTGTTCCAAATCATCCGATATTTTGAATTAAGAGACTCTACCAACACAATAACGCCAAGATCAAAATAGGACAAACAGTGTCCAGAGCTTTTAAGATAGAGGCCGGTGTCAGACAGGGATGCATACTCTCGCCCCTCCTTTACAACATATATAGCGAATACATCATGAGAAAAGTCCTTGACGATTGGGAAGGTGGAATATCGGAGGAAGAAAAATAAGCAACCTGAGGTATGTGGACGACACCTTGATTATTGCAGCAGACGAAGAACAACTGATAAATATAAAGAACAAATTAGAGAACTATAGTAGATAATATGGTTTAAAAATCAACAAAACAAAAACCAAAGTAATGATCATCGATCGATCCAATGACACATCCAATATCAAAAACTTAGCGATATGATGTGGTGGACAAGTTTATATACCTGGGATTGTTGATAACCAAAGAGGAATTTTTTTTTAATTTATTGCCTTTTACAATCTACTCAAACATTTATACAGATCAGAGAAAATAAAGAGAAGATTGGCAATGGCCAGATCAGCAACAACTAAGCTCATACAAATATGGAGAGATCAAACCATTACAAAAACAGTGAAAGTAATGCTGGCCAATTCCTTGATCTTCCCAATTGCTGTTTACTCCGCTGAAACATGGACACTAAAGAAAACAGATCGAAAAAGAATTGAAGCCTTTGAATTATGGGTGTACAGACGAATCCTAAGAGTGTCATGAGTGGAACACAGAATAAACGCCTCTGTTCTACAAGAACTACAAATCAAAAAGCGTCCACTAAACCAAATCAATAGAGCATATCTCAGTTACTTTGGCCACATAGCTAGAAGAACAGGTGAGATGGAAAACCTCGTGGTCGAGGGAAAAAGACCTAGAGGACGGTCTCCAATGAGGCGGACCGACAGATTAAAAGAAATGACGGGACACCCAATGCACGGGACAATACATCTAGCACAAGATAGAAACGCATGGAAACAACAAATTCAAACATTTACCTAAAATAGTATCACTACACCCTCCAGAGGGTAAAAGGACAGAAGAAAAAATCAAGTCATTAATTACACGACTCCAAATTGAACTGTCCCCTCCTCGTCGACATTGTCTGCATCGCTAGAAATTCGTATGAAACGGTGTACGCATGTCTGAAGAGACTACGACGCATGCCAGAGATCAAAATTTCTCTTCTAAAAATATGTTCTTCCTCACCACAACGGCCCCGAAAATAAAATAAATAGTCTACGAATTAAAAAACATAAGTAGAAGTAGAGAGAGTAGAGGAAGCAAAAGATGTGTGTAAGAACCGTAGCAAGTGGAAGGAAGTGGTCTCTGCCTACCCCTATGGGAAAAAGGCCTGACTTTATGTAACGTGTATATATGGATGTAATTAAAAAACATTTGTTACCTTATTCATTACAAAACGGTCAAAACGATGACTCGTGTGTAAATAATATGTTTGGTAAAAAACATTTTCATTTTGCTTTTCCATCATGGTTTCACAAAAATTCCATGTTTTACAGATTTGGCTATTGTTTGGCACAGGTTAGCTGGTTTAACTTTTATTACGTTGGATTTGTAATGTTTTTTTTAGTTCAAATTTTCAGTTTATTTTTTAGAAGTTTATGTTATGTTTTTCAATTCGTAAAGTATTTATTTTATTTTCGGGACCGTTGTGGTGAGTGTTAATAAATTTTTAGAAGAGAAATTGTTTGATCTTTTGCAAGGGGGTTAAACAACGAAGAAGCAGATTGCCTTGCCAAAGAAGGGGAAAATACAAAACTTTCCGGCCCAGAACCCTTCTGTGGACTTTCCAAAGCCCACTTGAAAGAAGATGTTTGACGCTGGGAAACAGATGAAATGAAATCTCACTGGCATAAAGTGCCAGGACAAAGGCAAGCGAAAAGGCTAGTAAGTCTTTCGCCAAGGAAAGCTAAACAGCTTCTCGAGTTGGACAAGAAAGACTTGAAACTGGTGACGAGACTCCTCACTGGACACTGCCCTCTAAGGTACTACCTGAAAAAGATGGGCAAAACAGAAAGTGATAGTTGCCGCTACTGCGAAAACTTCGCTGAAACTGCAGAACATTTGCTTTGCGAATGCCCAGCGCTTTTCTGCAAGGGGCTCAAGTTTCTGGGAGGGGCCTTCCTAAAGCCCTTTGATATCAGAAACTTAGCCCCCAGGAAACTGATAAACTTTACACGAAGTCTCGGAATCCCGGGCCTTGAATAGATTAAGGGTTATGCACAAAAGATCTGATAGGTCGAAGTGCTTGAGAGGCAGCATGGCCTTCACGACCCACCCTACAATCTACAATCTATCTACAAGGGGGTTAAAATTAAAAATCAGATTAACACGCTGCTCCACATTGCTCTGTGGAGTAGAGTTGGACGCTGACCGAAGAGGCTGGAGGCCTTTGAAATGTGGGTCTACAGAAGGATCCTAAGCTGGATGGACCGAATAAGAAATGAGGTGGTTCTACAACGAATGAGGAAAAACACAGAAATAATTAAAATAATAAAAAGCCGAAAACTCGAATACTTCGGCAACGTGATGAGACACCCAGAGAAATATTACCTCCGTCATTTAGTGATGCAGGGTAAGATTGCCGGAAGTAGAGGTCCAGGATGAAGAAGAACATCTTGGCTACGAAATCTTCGAGAGTGGTATCGCAAAACATCCGCTGAACTATTCCGAGCTGCGATAAACAAAGTTATTATAGCCAATATGATTGCCAACGTTCGATAATCGGACAGGGTACCGGAAGAAGAAGAACAAGGGGTCGTCTGTATACCGTACATTATTCACAATAGTCACAAATCCTCCGTTTATTTTTATACCTTCTTGTATGTTTTCTACACTTGGTCCAGCCAAAGAATGAACGTGTGTCATAAATAAAAGCATCTGAAATAAGTCGAAAGCGGTGACGTCACTGTTTCACATAGACGATATTGCTAGTGGTCCGAACACCGTGCAAATATTTTAATACCTTAAAATATAAAAAAAAATTGTTTTATTTGAAAAACTAAAAATCACAACATAAAGGACTTGTTTATTTATAAAAAGTTTAATTGAATATAATTTAAATATATAAATAATACAATGCACATAAATACAATAATATTTAATCGCTTTCAGAGTCAGAGCTATCGCCAATATTTATAATTTTGGGTTCAATATCTATACTGTACATGCCCTCTTCTCGTACCATTTTTTTATGACTGACTCAGTGTGTTCCACGCACTTGGCCCAGGCTTCAGCATTACATTTCTGCAATGCCTTGTTCCACATACTTAATACCTTCTCATCACTATATCCATTTCTGCCAATATATTTGTTATAGTATGATTAACAATCAGCCCAAATTAGCTTAATAGCATTAAAATTTAAATGATAAGGTGGTAACATTAATACTTCGTGACTATGTTCTCTCACTAATTCATCTATGATATATATATTTTCTTTTCTGTTCATCTTAGCCAATTGCAATAATTCTGGCCTTTTAAAACTTTTATCATAATTTACTTTGTTTGTTTGTGACCAATCCTCTATATTCTGTTTTTTTGGAGCAATGGTAGGTTGTTTATTTGAAATTTCACTGTGGTATGGTGCATTGTCCATTATTATGAGAGAAGGCTCTTCTAAACAGGGAGTAACTGTGTAGTGATACATTTTGTAAATATTGCACTGTTCATTTCTCCATGATAATCTTAATAGATTTTGAACAAAATAGTAAACTGGAATTTTGAACAAACCCTTTCGAAGAACCAGCATGAACAATTATAAATCTTTTATCATCATACCCTTCTGGTTTACGTACAGATGTACTACTACTATCCTGCCAAGACATAGTTTTGAATAAATTCATGTTGCATCCAAAAAAATTAATTCTCGTGGACATGTACTTTTAGAGTTCTCCATATATTTTCTTAAAAAATGTGCTCTTTGTGCAGCAATATGGGTGCGTTCAGTTAATGATCAGCGATTATCATTTTTTTTAAATTTAAAGCCAATGTCTTTTAATAAAATACTTAATGATGATTTTCTAACAGTTACAACTTCTTTGATTCTTAATTCATTGCCTAATGACTTAAGGGTGATGTTTTTCTAAAATGAAAATATTGCATAATACATTGTTTGAAAATAAAATGAAAGGACATATATTTCTTAACTTGCAGTTTTACTTACATTATACTTACTTTTCTTATACATAACATACAATTTATCTCGTACAGCCATTTTTGTTCCTTCAGGAAAATCTATAGTTTTTCTTTTTAGTCGAGGCCTACTTTTGCCTAGAGAGGATAAAACGGCATTATTCTCTTTCCTTCTTCTAATATTATACACTGTTGTACGTGATATGTTAAGTGCACTGGCAAGTATAATGATCTTTCTTAAGTATGTAATTTTATCTTAAAATTAACCTACCTTTTGTATAGATGATAATGGTTCCAAAGGTCCCCCAATTCGTTTCTCCATTTCAAAATACTCACACAAATTTATAACCAATTGTTGTGCTGATGATTTTATGGTTTCTCCACGCATATTGTACACAATCTAAAAAGAAGTAACTCATATTTGAAGTTATTTTTTAGCATTGTATTAAATTGTATATCATGATAGCTATCAGTTTTAAATACTAAAATTTGCCAAGTCAAACAATCCCGTTATGCGGATTCTTAGACACACGCTTTTGTAGATTATTTGATGAAATGTCAATGAAAGGTTAGGATTATTTTAATATTAAAATATGTACTTACTGTACAATTTAAAATCCAAAAAGATTCCAGTTTTCAAAAAAACTGATTTAAGAATAAATAAGACAGCAAAACACGAAAAATGAAACTTAATAGCACAAAACCACAATAACGATCATAGGTTAGGTTGAAAACAATGAAGTAGCACTGTCAAGCCATCTCTTTTCAGTATATTGCGGGTCTAATCAACCATGAAACAACATACATCTTTGATAAAAAGACAAGCTTTTACTAATTATATGCGCTCTTTGAAGTTGATAGAAAGAGATGCTGGATAAATTGGATGTGTTTTATACAATCATGTATTAATGATGCACGTTCATTCTCTTACTGGAAGAACAATAGTGCTTTCTGGATTATCTTTTCTGAGTACACATTGAAAAAAGTTGGGTAAACTATGCGCTCTTTCATACCCCTCCTCTGATGAGAATGCTAGCAGTTAATTTATCTTCTATTCTTATGGATGCTGATTGTATCTAATACAAATTTTAATTAAACTGATGTCGCTTTGGTCTATTCCTTCCCACACTTATTAGTTTTATATATCTAACTCGATCAGACTTTTTCAGTCTATGAAACATAGGTGGACCTCCCGTGTTTTATCTCTGTATTTTTGAAGTAGTTCATTTAGCCTAAACAGATCTTCTCTAATTCAAAAACCCAAACAAAAACTAAACCACTCCTTTCCTACATATTGGTTGCATACATACATATAGACACGCCTTTTTCGCAATGGGGGTAGGCAGAGACCACTTTTTTCTACCTGCTACGGTTCTTACACACATCTTTTGCTTCCTCTACTTTCATTAGTGCTCTCATACATGCTCGTCGTTTGTTGGTACTCTTGACCTGGCCTTTCTTCAAAACAATGTTGATCTGATCGAGATATGTTCGCCGAGGTCGACCTCTACCGACTTGTCCATTCACACTCGCCATATAAATTTGTTTCTTCAATCTTCCTTCATCCATCCTTTCAACGTGTCCAAACCATCTAAGCATTTCTTTATCTATCTTTGTAACCACATCTTTTACACTACAGCGTTCTCTTATCTCACTAATTCTTTACTTTATCCAACCGAGTCACTCCGGCTATACTTCTCACTACTTATCTCCGCAGCATTAATCCTATTTTCATGCTTCTTTTGCCAAATTCACTACCATACATAAGTGTAGGAACCAACACACCTCTAAGCACAGCCAGACGTGCCTTTTTTGACACTTTTTGGCTACTCATAAAGCTATGCAGTTTGCATTTGTTTTCCTGCCAATTCCCTTCACTCAATGTCACTGTCATATTTTCCATCTTTTGTAAACTTTGAACCCAAGTACACAAATTCATTTACTTGTTCCACTCTTTCTCCCTCAATCGAAACTCCACAGTTTGTCATGCTTTCTTCTCTTTCAAAGACCATTACTTTCGTTTTGCTTACATTTATTTTCATCCCTTTGATTTTCAGGGCATCATGCATAACATTAACCATCGCCTGCAACTCTTCTTCAGATGAAGCTAATATGACTTAATCGTCGGCATTAAGAAGGCATTTGACGATACAATCATTCATTTTTAATCCATACGCAATCTCTTTCAAATCGTCTATGTATAGGTTAAACAGCCATGGCGAAGCCACACATCCCTGTCTTACACCTTTTTCGATGTTAAACCAGTCCGTGCAAGCTCCGTTTATCCTGACACAAGCAGTGGAATCCTCGTAAAGTGATTTCAGTGCTCGTATTAAACTACCACTCACCCCATACATTGACAATGTCGACCACAATTTACTCCTCACCACTCTGTCATAGGCCTTTTCCAAGTCTATAAAAGCGCAATAGACCTTCTGACTTCTAGCCAAGAATTTTTCGACTATACCTCGTAATGAAAACACCTGATCCATACATCTCCTTCCTCTTCTAAATCCTGCTTGCACATCCCATATATTCCTTTCATTCGTTACTCTTTTAATCAATATCTTTGCATACAGTTTGCCGACTAAGCTGAGTAAACTAATACCTCGGTAGTTCTTACAGTCCTGCTGCGAACCTTTTCCCTTGTAAAGTGGCACGATAACGGCTTTGCACCAGTCGTCTGGTACGCTACCACTCCTCCAACAAATGTTAAAAAGGCGGTACAGCAGATTAGCTACCACGTTTTGTCCAGCATTCAGCATTTCAACTGTTATCCTGTCTTACCCAGCAGCTTTACCCAATTTCATACTGTTCAACGCTTTCACAATTGCTGTCGCACTAATTTCACTTCCATTGCAAATTTCACTTTGTGTATCTTCAGTACAAGACTCATCAAGCTAATCAATTAATATTGTGAACACTCGTTTGCTTCGAAAGTAAAAACTGTTCATATTAACAAAAAAAATCAATAAGAGTAGCTGCAAAACGCCTACTGACGCCAAACGTTTAATCTGGAATGAAATATGAAAGCATATTAAAATAGTATATTTAAATAATTAAACAAAAATTACAATCGACAATAAAACACTTTACTAGAAAATAACGATCACAATAATTAAATTATTTTCAAATCGAAAAAGAAAATTTATAATACCTAAAATTAAGTTTGGTCGATTTACAAAATAAATAATCGGGCAATACTTCTTTTTATTATTTTTTTAATTGTTTTTATCATAAATTACAACTTTTATAATACAAAATTATATGTGCTATGGTTTTCGCATTTTGTTTTTTATAGTTTAAATTAATTTATCGCAAAACATTTATTAAAATGCAGTTACACTGCCATTTTTGTCAAGACAATTTAATTGATAGACATTGGTGATCAAGTGGATTATAAAATGTTGTCGAAATAATACAAAATGTATTGCAAATGTACACATAAGTGACTGTTTTTTTAAAACAACACATGTTTTTGGGCGATCCCAGCATAACCTACATTATTAAAACAACCCATAACTTTAAAAATGGAATATCAAATGTACCATAATTTTTTTAATGGTTCAAGAACATTTTTTTCTTTTTTTTTTTTAGTTTTTAGTTACATTAAAAGTAGTATAAAAAATTTTAATGGTATGAAAAAGATTTAGACATCTCCCCTTCATAATAAATATTTGGAACTATGTACAAAAAATATATTTGAAAGTACGTCAAAGTGTCAAACATTTGGAATAAATAATAACGATATATCGACCAAAATGTCAATAGAAATCAACGGGACGTAGATCCACTTGATGTGGAAGCGGATGAGGTTTTAGATGTGGAAGTGACCGAGGTTTTAGATGTGGAAGTGACCGAGGTTTTAGATGTAGAAGCAGATGATGGGGTTTTAGATGTGGAAGCGGATGGGGTTTTAGATGTGGAAGCGGATTGGGTTTTAAATGTGGTAGTTGATGGTGATTTAGATGTGAAAGCGGATGGGGTTGTAGAGGCGAAAGCGAGTTGGGTTTTAGATGTAAACGCGAGTGGAGTTTTAGTTGCGAAAGGGAGTGTGATTGGGGTTTTAGTTGCGAAAGGGACGTTGATTGGGGTTTTAGTGGCGAAAGGGACGTTGATCGGGGCTTTAGGTGCGAAATGAAGAGAGATTGGGGTTTTAGATGTGAAAGCAAGTGAGGTTTTAGATGTGAAAGCAGATGGAGTTTTGGATGTGGAAGTGGATGAAGTTTTGGATGTGGAAGCGGAAAAAATTTTAGATGTGGAAGCGGATGGAGTTTTAGATGTGGAAGCAGATGGAGTTTTGGATGTGGAAGCGGATGGATTTTTGGATGTGGAAGCGGATGGAGTTTTGGATGTGGAAGCGGATGGAGTTTTAGATGTGGAAGCTAATGGGGCTTTAGATGTGGAAGGGGATGGGGTTGTGGATGTGGAAGCAATTGGGGTTGCAGATGTGGATGCAGCTGGGGTTGCGGATGTGGATGTTTTTATGTATGGGAGTTTGACTCTTCGTTTTAGAATTGGACTATAGATATTTCTAATAATCCATTTAACGCTGAACAGATCACTTTGATCGATGTTTTTCGTCAAATATTTTAGAATGGTTTCATTTATGTGGTTCTTAAATATTTCTAAAAAATTTTTACTAATTTCGACTCGCTCTAGAAATTTTATGATCATTTTTAAAGCACATATCACAGACACTTTGGTTTTGTACAACATCATTGGAGAGGGATATTTTACGATTGAATCCAACAGAACCGTGGTCACTAGAAGTACGTGTTCTTCTATTAATATCGAGTAGTCTTCGTATGAAAGGCCGTCTTCGAGGACCCACAGTTTGTCGTAAATGAGCTCTCCGCATAGATCCGAAAACGACACATTTTCTGAATACGTATTCAGTTCCCCTTTGTCGAAAACCTAATACAAACATTTAATTATATATATATTTCAAGTATTAGTAAAAAAAATTGTAAACGAAAATAAGACGCATTTTTCTACACAATTTTTAGCGCACTTAAAACGAATCTAAAGACCAAAATTGATCATAAATAACGAATAAAAATTATTAATATTTTCAGGTTCGAACTGAGTAAAAAAAACATGCTATACTGGACAAAAAGTAATAAGACTGATTAAATAAAACACAAAGAAAGTACTGTATTCATTCCAATTTATTGTGTCTTCTTCAAAGTAATCCCCTCCCGCCAGAATTCACTTATTCCAACGTTTTTTCAATCTCCAAAACCGATATTATACTCAGTTTCCGGTACAGCCTTTAAAGTGGTCACAGTATTCTCTTGTATGGCATCTACTTACTCAAAACAATGTAATGGTAATTTTAATCGAGGAAATAGGAAACAGTCACACATGGCCATATCTGACAAATACGGTGCTTGCGAAACGATATTCACTTGATATTTGCTGAACTACTGACAAATCATTATGGCAGTATGCAATGGTGCATTATCGCTGGCTGCAACCTACCCTACCTTATCTGGCGCAGCCTTAACAGGCTGAGAGTAGGGGTAACAAGGTGCCGCCACAACCTCACCCGATGGGGGGGACTAGCAGAGGACCCGACCTGCGAATGCGGAGTTCTGCAGGACAACAGCCCCCTACTAGTCTGCCTCTTAGGAAGCCCTATTATCACAACCAGCGACCTTCGAGTGGCAAACGACAAGACCGCAACATTTTGGCGAAACGTATCGTAAAACACGTTAAGTAAGTAAGTATATTCTTCTTCTTATTCTTTGTATAAACCTTTTGGTCTTTTTATTTCGAAGGCTGGTCAGTGTTGTTGATTCTCCGGTGATTCTCTCGATGCCATAGGTGGTTATTGTGATGCAAAAACCATTCATTGTTTCGCCATAATTCTGGTCGTTTTTAATGAATTGTCTCACGTAAACGACGCGCAAGGCCTAAATAATATTCCTTGTTGACTGTTTGGCCAGTTGGAAGGAACTATTTGTGGACAACTCCACGGTAGTCGAAAAAAAAACAGTCTACGAGGATAGTTCACGAATTGTTATTCCTTACATAGTTGGCGTTGAATGACAAATGCAAGTGTCAGGCAAAAGCTTATTGTATAAAATTAGTGTGTGCCAATTAGCATCAGCGCATCAGTTCGTGTATGTTAAATATAAATTTGTTTTCCATTGCGGTGTGCGTGATTTTATAAAAATGGGCAAAATAGGTGCAATAAAGTAACTCTGTAAAAAGAAATTTATAAGGACATGGTAGAAGTATTGGGTGGCTCTGCCCCTTCGTACCAGGTACCAAGAACTTGTCACGAGATTTCAAACTGGGAAAAGAGTTCTGTCAAAATGCACCAGGTGCAGGAGCTCCCAAAACAGTGGTGACCAAATAAAATGTGAATTTAGCCCATGACAGTATTAAATGACAGAAGAATTATAGTTAAAGCTACAACAGAGACATGTAGGTTTTTTTTTAAGCGTTGAAAAAATTTTACATCAGGAATTGGGTCTCAAAAAACTCTCTGCACGTTGGGTTCCACGAATGCTGACGGCATACCAGAAGCGTGTTCGCCAGGTTGCAGCGGAGACAAATTTGGATATTATTAACAGGAATCCCGATGAATTAAAGCGAAAATTTCTTACGGTCGACGAAACATGGGTTCATCACTTTGATCCAGAATCTAAAAAAAAGCATGGTATGGCGGTTCCCCTCTCCCTCGAAAATTTCGTTTTGTCCCATCAGCTGATAAGATCATGGCTACATGGCTACTTTGGGATTTTGCAGGTGTTATTTTCACGGATTAGTTCCGCGTGGGCGCCACATGACAGGTGAATATTATGCGAATTTAATACCAAAATTACACGAAGCGATCAGAGAAACAAGAAGAGGAAAATTAAGTCTTCCACCAAGACAACGCTCCGGCCTACAAAAGTTGTGTTGCAATGGCTGCCATTAACAATGCGGGATTTACAACGATGTAAGCATTCGTTTATCTATCTTTGTTACTATATCTTCTTTTATTACTCACTTTATCCATCAGAGTCACTCCAGCCATACTTCTCTTACTTTAATTGTTTCTTTTTCAAATCTTTTATGAAATAAGTTAAACAACTATGGCTAAGCCACAACCCTGTCTTACACCCTTTTCTAAGTTAAACCAGTTTGTGTAAGCTACATTTATCCTAAATTTCGGACCAAAAATAGAACACAAATTTCAATGTTACATTATTTTTAACCAATTTTGACTTCTAACTTAACAATTCATCAAAAACCATAAGAAAATAAAGCCTAGATACTAGCTTGCAAAAAAACTTTTGTAAGCCTATGTTTTTAGTACAGAATATAAAGTAAAGAAAACTTAGTTATTTTTTTGTACAAATTTAAGCATGAAGCTTTTTTCAAATTTATAATGCATATAAAGGTTTGAAAATCGCTCACCTATCCCATAGGCATAGATAAGTAAAAACAGTAAATAGTGAACAGATAATTTGAAACAGTGGAGTTATCAAATATGATCATTCAACGCATAATTCGTCAAACTTTCCACTGTCGAGTGTATGTAAAACACTTAAACACTTAAAATTCCCGAAAATGAACTGTCAAAGTGACAGACTTTTGTTTACTACTTGGCACTTTTCGAACCTGCATATTTTAATATCCTGTCTTCAGTTTTTTCAACTGTTAATTAAAGAATAATTATGTATAACGCAATTAAACAAGACTTCCCCAATCATAATTGAATTAGTAATATCTATTTGGAAAAATTGTGGTCCTATTTCGATTTACATTTATAAATAACTAGAAAATTTAATATTATAAACTGCGATTTCAGTTTTTAGTTGTAGAGAAAATTGCATTTTATAATTCTTTACATTCTACTGGAAATAGAGTTCTGAAAATTATTTATTGATAAACATTCGTATTAAACTTTTTTTAAACCATTTATATTGAAAAGTTTTAAGAAAAATCTTACCTCGGAACCTTCGATACAAGTAGTAGTGTCGGGAAAATGACGACATGTCCAAGAAAACAAGAAACAAATTGCTCTTTGCTTCGGGAGAATGATCGAACTTAATTTTAACAAATCGTTTCTTGCTTTATCCGGTATCACGCCCCACTTTTGCGTCGTACTAAAAACATATTTAATTATTAACTATACAAACTGTCGAACACATTTAGACAACAATTATTTTTTTTGACCTTCCTATTGTGTTCACATTTTGGTTACACTTAATTGCGTTCGGGCAGGAAATAGAGACGTAAATAGTTTATTTCTAATGGGTCACTGTGGCCGGAAAATTTAGTACGACTCGTTGTCGTTAGTTGGCAGGACAGCATAGATTAGGATTTTCTTTAGAAGCTTGCATGCACGGTGTCGCCACCTGATAGTTGGGATGGGAACTTCGCAGTTGGGTGATCGCCAAATACAACCTAACCTAAATAATTGTCAAAAAGCTCACTCTTAACTCAAAAAAAACCCCAAAAAGCTCAGAAATCAAAACACATAACCTTATGAAAGATATGTTATTTGCTATACCCATAGACATAGGAGACTAGACTGCGGATCTAGATGCGAGAGTTGGCTCCCGATGATAAAGAGAAGGTTACTCGAGAGGTTGTTCCGCGCTCTCTCTAATGGGTCTCGAACCCGACCCCTCCACTCAGCTCGCCGCATGCCCCTCGGGCGTAAACCCTGCCTATTAGAGAGAGCACGAAACAACCTCTCGAGCGACTGTCTCTTTCCCATCAGGAGCCAAATCTCAGCAGGGGGAACCGCAGTCTATTCACCTATGTCTATGGCTATACCACGTGCACGTTACCCATCTCAAGCGGTGATGTCACGTCACTCATAAAACCCGACGATTAGTTTGGTTAAAATTTGATTATCGAGAATCGAATTATTGTCAGATTATTATGGTGGCCTTCAGGCGACAGTACATCGACCACAATTAGGGGAATCCTTAATGATAGCCGCAGGCATAATAGAAGACATTGGATGATTCTCGAAAAAGTCCAGCAATTTCGGAAATTGTTCTGCTTCGTCTGCTTTGTGGACTACAAAAAGGCCTTCGACCGCATGAACACGAGAAGTTAATACATAGGACTAGATAGCAACGACATAATGATAATCCGCAACATATACTTGAATCACCGGGGATGCATTCGAACAACAAATGGCAATACATCTTATATTAATATCAAAAGGGGAGTTCGCCAAGGTTGCCCTCTATCCCCCTAACTATTCAATGTATATACGGAGTATATAGTTAAACAATCGTTGGAAGACCGACCAGAAGGAGCAAAAATAAACACTGTAGTCATGGGAAAATCCGAAGAACAACTGCAGGCATTGATGAGCACTCTAACGGAGGAAAGTTTAAGAATGGGATTAGAGGTGAATGCGGCAAAGACTAAGACCATGGTTTTCGATCGAAACTCACAAGAACAACATGTAAACGTCGTAATCAACGGCGTCACCCTCCAGAATGTTCACAGTTACATATACCTGGGCAGAGAAATAAACCATCAGCTGAACCAAGCTAAAGAGATTAAAAGAAAAATAAAAATAGCCAGGGCAGGTTTTCTGAAAATGCGGAATATACTGTGTAATCCAGGTTTATCCCTCGAGGTGAGACTAAGAACAGTTAAGTGCTAAGTGTGGTCCCTGCTCTTATACAGCTGTGAGACATGGATGGTGAAGCAGGAAGAATTCCGGAAATTAGACGCCTTTGAAATGTGGATATACAAGCGAATGCTCCGTACAGCCTAGACCACCACCAGGACAACAAATGCAAAAGTTTTAACTAGAATGAATACCCGCCCTCAATTAACAATTATTATGAAGATAAGAAAAACAGCCTATTTGGGACATCTAATGCGGCACAAGGAGTATGAACAACTACAAGTAATACTGGAATGAAAAATTAAAGGTAAACGAGGCATAGGGAGAAAGAAAAAGTCCTGGCTAAGAAAAATAAGAGAATGGACAAACATGGATGGTAATACCCTGTTCCATCGAGCCCAACATAGAGAAGAATTTGTCATAGTGGTCTCAACAGAGACGGCACCTGAGAGGAGAGTTGGTCCAGAGAGGCATCAATTTGTCGAGAACATTGGTTTGCAGGGATATAAGCAGAATCACAGATCGAGAGTTTTTAGTTTAGTTTGAAGTCAAGTATTTGAAACAATTATAAAGTGTTATACAGTTTTAAATATTTAAGTGATTTGTCAAGTAAAATTTATTGTGTGCAAATATTAGAATAAAATTAATTAGTTATTGTACTGAGTGTTTGGAATCATCGAACGCAAAGAGTAAGTATCATAACAGTATTTTATTACTTTTGTTTTATTTTCGTAGAAACAACTTAATTGCAACATTTATGCATCAAGTTTCGGCATGCACGTTACCTGCGCGCGCTGAAAGACAAGTGTATACTATTTTGCCAGTGAGTAACCGGCTTTCAGTTTTGTGGTAATCAAGCTTGATGCATAAGAATAACTGTATGAAGAAATGATACTCATAAAAAGCCAACAAAATATTTAAATTAATAAACGACTAAAGGACAGTAGAAGAACTTGATTGGGTCATATTGACCCTGAAACCAATAGGAGGGTTAAATAGGATTAATTTAACGTAGAAAAAAAAACATAAAAATTGGGAGGAAATATCTCTTACATGCTTTGTGGTTTTCCGGTATTACTACTGAGAGTTATTTTGACTTTTAAAATTGTAGCGAATTCGCTCATCGCATTTCGGATATCCACATCGTCATCCTCCAATAAAACCATCACCATACTTAACACCATTTGAAGATCATCGCCTTAAAATACAATTTTGTAAAGAAATATTTTGTTGTATGGAAATGTTCTTATACAGTAAAAAAATAAATTTCTCACCAGTTAAAATACTATCTTCGTTACAATACAAAATATAATTTTTACACAAAAAATCACAAACAGCCAGTCTTCTGAAATCGCTCGCCGCCGGGGAGGCGCTCTCCACTAAAACTTTCAACAATTCATCGTAATTCAACACTGAATAATCCAACTGCTGCAAAAACGTACTCATACAACTAACCACAGCGCTTATCAATTCCTCACTATTATCACAGTTACAAAGTTTTATAAACATGTTCAATGTCTCTTGTTTGTTTAAATTCAAATGTTTTATCGCACACGGGTAATAATTCAGAAGCAAAAAAAGCAACACCCTATCTTCGTTTCTGATGTAATGTTCATGTTTCACTTCTTCCGTTAGAAAACATTTCAGATACTGATGAGCAGTCGTTAGGATTTTCGATATGGATTTACGATCGAAACTGTCTCCTAGCGTCGTTATTTCAGTGGGTATTTGCAACTCTTCTGTCTGAAATAGACTGTGCTTGTATCCTAAAAAGTAAAACATAATTATCTTATTGTTAGTAGTCATTCGTAGATTTCAAATGAGTTAATGAAAAAAAATTTATAACAAGCATTGTCTGTTACAATATTGCCCTCTTGGTGGAGGTCTACTAAATTATATCCTATACCCGGGAGATTAACTGCAGAAACTATAAGAATCAGGAGATTTTTACTCTTTTTGGTTACTGAAAATAGTCGCAAAAAGGGTAGACCTATCGTGTGGGCCGCGGACGGCCCGCACTGCGACTATTAGAAGGGGGAGGGATTATAGAAAGGAAATGATTGTGGACCCGCTTTTTGAAAAGTTGCAGGTCATAGTTCTCTGGAAAAACTAATTTTGGAATCTTGTTCCATTCTGTAGCGGCCCTGTAAAAGAAGGATTCTTGATGGAGATTGGTCCTTGTAGTGTCAATCTTGAGAGTAAATGGGTGAGACTGATCAGCGTGCCGAGTTCTTCATGTGGCCAGTGGTGGTACAAGAGTTTTTATTTCTCTGGAGCATCTGCCATGGAAATATCTGTAGAGTAATGTCTGTTTTGCAACTCTTCTTCTATGTTCTATTGGGTGAAAGGTATCTGTGAGAGTTAAGCTTTTTATCAACCGAATGGCCCTTTTCTGAATGAAATCTAGAAGACGAAGAAATGCCTTGGTGCTGAACCCCAAATGTGCGAGCAATACTCCAGTAGAGGACGGATTTGAGCCTTGTACATCGTCAACAGTTGATCAGGAGTAAAAAACTTTCTAGCTTTCCACAGAAAACCTAGCCTCTGGCTTGCTGACTTTGCTATGTTAGCAACATGGTCATGCCAAGACATATTATTAGACACTGTGACTCCTAAAATCGAGATGGAGGGTTCAAGGGTATTTCCGGACATTGTGATGGATTAATTTGAGGAATTCACTTTCTTGGAAAACGTGGCGCTTTGTTTTTTTGGGCGTTGAACTGAACAAGATTGTTGGTTCCCCACTCGACGATTGCTTTAAGATCTCTATTGATGGAATCAACCTGTTCCTGCCTGAGTCTATTTGTATCATTCACTGAAAGTGATCGATAGGATGTGAAAGTTGAGACAAGTGTGGTGTCGTCTGAAACTGTAAATGGGGTTCGTGGTGGTTTTCAAGAGGTCGTTGATGTGTAAAAGAAATAGGGTGGGGGACAGGATGGAACCCTGGGGGACCCTGGCATTGGTTTTTAACGCATCAGAAGAAATACCGCCAACTGCCACATGTAAGGAGCGATCTTGCATGAAGCTCAAGGCCATTGGCGCATTTTGGTTGGGAGACATCTGACAGTCAGACGACATTGGGTGCTCTGAGCAAGCACATTGTCACCGCAAGGCTTGTTCTGCATTACAGAGAAGCCCTAGGTAAAATATCTAAGCACGACAAAAGTACGTCTTCTCTGTTTTTCTGCCACACAGGAATAAAAGAATACAAAGAAGTTGATTGGATAGCAAAAGATGGCTCATCAATGGTGCTCACTGAACTAGACGTTATTCTAGATCTGCTGAATACCAGCGTGTTCTTGAAAGATAGAAGTGCATTATGTACAGTCAATGTTCTTAACAGCTCGTTTATCAATGGACCGAAAATTACAATTGCGAGGATAAACTATACAAAAACTTATATCTATCACACCGTTCAAGTACGCCGTTTGCGACCGTATTTATGGCATTTTTTTAATTGCAAAAAAATGTTTTTTCCAATCCAAAACGGATACATTTTTCGCAGAATATCATAATAAATGGCAAACCAGACACTTTATGATTCATACTGCATTTGTTGCCTAGCAACGTATGTAATGTGAGTCATTGTATGTTTATACTTTACACTGCATTTGTCACCTAGCAAATTACCCAGAAAGCGATGCAATGTTATCTAGCCATTGTATGTTTGTAATTCACACTGCATTTGTTTCTTAGCAACTTGTCTAGCAACCGATGCAATGTGAGCCATTGTATGCTTATGATTCACTCAATCCATGGCGCACCAAAACGGGGATGCGGTAATAAAAGACCTTTACCAGCCATTTACCAAGATCAACAAAGAAATCCTCTCACTGAATAAGACAAACAATAGGCCCCCATACTCAAAAGGGAATTTCGAAAGATCTACCTGCCAGATATTAAGGTCTCCACACATGTAAAGACCGCATAGTTAAGTTTTGCTAAATACCCAGTCGTTGAGGGGACTGGGTGAGCGATCAAATATTCTATTTGAACTTAAAATCTACCGGGGATTTTATCCTTTTTTTTTATTCAACGTAGTTATGTTTCATTTAATAAAATATTTCAATGACCATTAGACAAATGACTTACCTGTTTGTAACTGATTTAAATAAATCAGCAGATAAAGGCAAAATTTTTTCATTTCTAAATTCTGTCCATATAATTGGCACATAAGTTGATTTGTTACAGTGGTAAACGTTAATTCGTTTTCTTCAAATTTGTTCACAGTGATATATAACAATAAAGACATTCGTAGTTGAAAATAATTAGACATTCCTGTTGTTGGTATCAAATTGGTTGTGATCTGCCTAGAAAGGATCCTTACTATTTTTTTTAAAATTCCCAAGTCTTCATAATTTGGATACCTGAAAATTATTACAATAATGAAAATATACCGAATTTTAAAAAATTAACTCGAATTTAACTTAATAACACGTTAGTTAACAAATCACTATTAAGAATGGCTTAGTATTTGTTTAGGAATGTATTGTGGTCGACATTGTGTATGTATGAGGTAAGCGGTAGATTGATAGGAGCTCTGAAATCACTACGAGGATTCAGGTGATTGTGTCAGAATAAACGGAGCTTTAACAGACTGGTTTAACATCTAAAAAGGTGTTAGACGGGGATGTGAGGCTTCGCTATGGCTGTTTAACTTATGCACAGACGGTTTTTAAAAGATTTGAAAGAGTGTTTATGAATTGAAAATGAATGATTTGATCGTTAAATGCCTCCTTTACGCCGATGATCAGGTCATTTTAGCATCATCAGAGGAGGAGTTGCAGGCGATGGTTAATATTATGCATAATACACTAAAAACTAAAGGGATGAGAGTGAATGTAAGCATGACCAAAGTAATGGTTTTTAAAAGAGAAGAAAATATGACAAACTGCGAGGTGCTGATTGAAAGATAAAGAATGAAACAAGTTAATAAGTTTGTATACTTGGGTTCAAAGTTTACGAGATACGGAAAGTATGACTCGTGATATTGAGCGAAGGGTGTTGGCAAGAAAACAAATGAATTGGGCCTTGTATAACTTTATGACCAGCCAGAACGTTTTAAAAAAGGCCAGGTCAAGACTAGCAGCAACAAACGAGCATGTATGAAAGCGCTAATGAAAGTAAAAGAAGCGAAAAACGTGTGTAAGAACCGTTGCAAGTGGAAAAGAAGTGGCGTGACTATATGTATGTATGTATTTATAAATCGCGTATTAGCGAAAATAAATTAAAATATCTCTTTAATTTATATTTTACTTAAAAAAAGACCATTCTATTAAAATTTATATTTTTAATGAAAATGTATTTCAACACATGTCTGAATGATCTATAATTCAAACTATATTTACCGCTTACAGCCGGGAAGCATTTGATTTTTTATTTGTCCATTTTTCATTCATATAAAACCGAAATCAATACTAGAACTAAACGGTTATTTTTTGTTGAATTATCGGTTTATTCATTTTATTATAAATTATACCAATACCATCAATGTGTATTTAAATAAACAAAGAACTTACTTCAAAAGTAAAAGTAAGACTACTTTAAGGTAGAGTGATGCGGTCAGGTGACTGAATTTCTGTCCGACAAATTTCAGTATTTTAATAGTCTTATATAGGTAATCACTTATTGGGAAATCGGATAAGCAACTGTTCACTTTTATTAGATGAAAAACCTGTAAAAAAAATACACCGATTTATTTTTCTGTTTCAAAATAATATCTTTGAGTCCTTTTTCCGTCATCTTTGATCAGAATAAGTTAAAATTATTTTTTTGACGAATATTTAATATGCATATCAAATGGAAAAATACATTTTAAAACAGCATTTTAGTAAACCTGTTAAGAAGAGTAAAAAAAATATATTAGTCCAGAAATATTTTATTTTTCTTAGGCCTCATATACTCAGTGACATTGCAAGGAATAATAATATATTTAAAGCATGCAAGATAACAATATCAATCTTTTATTTTTTAGTTTTTTTGTGAAGAAACCGGTTTATGAAAGCTGATTAGTACATATATATTTTTGGTTATTGCGCCTCCTCGGCCTACTTGTGTTAAGTGTAACAAAATTCAAATACATCAAAATTATCAACGTGTTAGCGATTTTGACAAGTGTAGAATTGTTGCCTATTGAGATGTTGGTTTTTCTTATCGCGAAATTGGCCGATGTGTTAATTGACCTGCAATGACGGTAATGCGTGTGTGTCGTGTGTGAAAAGAAGAAGGTAGAGTAACACGATGAAGACCAACTGGTCAACCGGAATCCGAAAAGACAGCATCAGCACTTTGCAGTCTCATGCCAAATGTTGGAGGGCCCAGAGTGTCAAAGACACCTTCTTGCCAGCAATATCCAATCGCAGCTGCTTTATGAAGCGCCAGTGTGGCACACACTCACAGAAAATAAAAAACTCACCCAGAGACTAGCAAGAGTTCAACGACAGATGTATTTACGAGTGTGCAGTGTTTATAGAACTCTATCAAACGAGGGAGTGGGAGTAATCGCTGGAATTCCAAGAGAGAAACAAAAAATACAACTGAGTACCCAGAGACATGGCCAGAGCAAACTTAATGACACGCTGGCAAGAAAATGGAACCAGGGAAAGTATGGGCGCTAGACCTGGAGTCTCATCCAGAACATACAATGGTGGCTTGATAGACCATTTGGAGAAGTCGACTACTTCCTTACACAAGCACTATCAGGCCACGGGTGCTTCAGGAAATACCTCTTTGAACGGAGGAGAGCAGAATCAAATGAATGTGTATACTGCCAAGCAGTTGACGATGCGGCACATACCTTGTTCCTATGCCCCAGATAGAATGACACAAGGAGACAGTATGAAACTACAAACAATAGAACATTCGACGCATAAAATATGATGGAGGGACTGATGGAATCGAGGAAATGTGGAAACAAACATATAGAACTGTAAGATCAATAACAGAAAACAAGGAAGGAGAAAGCAAAATAGGTCTACCCTTTTTGCGACTATTTTCATAAAAAAAAAAAAAAATCTTCTCCCCTAACAAAAAAAAAACTGGTGAACCGAGGCGTACCACAGAGCTTCAAGAAAGGCAGCTCGGACAACTAGCTTTGCGAGACCGTTTTGCTACAACGCATCAAATCACTGACCAATAGTTCGGAGAAGGTAGACTTGTTACTATGCGTACACGCAGCATTCGAGTTTTTGGTTTCATACCGTCCACGATTAGTGCTTCCCTTGAATGCGGACTACTGTCATCAACTTTTAAACAGGTACAAAGAATGGCAGCTTTTGGAGGTAGAATGGCATAATGCCGAATTCAGCAACGAATTGCGATTCTGTCAAGGTATGCACGTTGGTCGTAGAAGGGTAAGACGCCGCCGTGAAGGGCGACGTGATATTGGGTTAGCTTTCGAAAGGTATGTACACAGGACTGTTGGAGTAATGGTATGAGGAGCAATTGCCTATGGCAGCCGTCCACCACTTGCGTTAATTCGAGGCAGTATGACACCTGTGCGATATGTTATTAATGTCCTACAAAAAACTTTACTGCATTATCTAGATGGCCTTCCTCACGTCTTATTTCAGCAGGACAACGCACGCCCCATATTGCTAGTCGAACTATAGACTTTCTCCAAAAGGCTGGTGTTAATGTTTTGTTTTGTTTTGCCCGCGACTTCGTCCGCGTGTAATTCAGTTTTATCTAAATATTTTTAAATGATGATAACTTTTTTTTGACATCCGATTTAACATCAAAGAATTTTTTATAGACCAACATATGCGTTTTAAAAATGAACCGTGACATCTAGTGAATTTTTAAAGAACTAAACTTTAAAATGATGCCGGTCAGGTGGATTGTTGTAAACATTTATATAGAGCGTTCTAAAAATAAACAACGGCATCTTTTCATTTTTGTATGAATCAAACTATAACACTAAATAAAATCTAACCGAACTTTGTTGTTCGTTCGTGTTGTGATGTCTATTGGACTTCGACATTAGCAATTATTGTTTGCCTTGTAACTTCTCAGACTAGAAAGATTTTTGAATAAGAATAACTTTTTTTTTAACATCAGATTTAAATAAAATATAGACTATATTCTGCTACTTGCCAACCTCTATCTACCCGTGAAAACCACATTAAAATCCGTTCAGTTAATTTCAGAGATCTGCCTGGACAAACTAATAGAAAGACAAAAAATTAAAAAATGTGTGTTTATGTTTTAGTAACGTGCGAATAAACATATGAACTTAGAAAAATTTATTTGTTTTAAAATCACTGGAAAACACTTTATATATATATATATATATAAAATAACAGTTTATATATATATATATATATATATAAACTGTTATTTTGGATAAACAAACAAGATTCCTGGAAACTACAGGGTGCGCTGTAAGTCACAGCGTTGTCACAAGACATACTTAAGGCTTTGCACACATGGTGGAAACATAACCATAATTACAGTGTTTGTTTGCGAAAGGTTTTCCAAACATCTAACCTCTATCTTCCTCCGATGTCAGGAACTTAGCCCCCAGGAAACTGATAAACTTTATACGAAGTCTCGAAATCCCGGGCCTCGAATAGATTAAGGGTTATGCACAAAAGATCTGATAGGTCAAAGTGCTTGAGATGCAGCATAGCCGTCACGACCCCTCCTACAATCTACAACCTCTATCTTGACCAGTATTCTCAAATTAAATTTAGGATTTGAAGAGACTAGGTCGGTTACGGAGCTTCGTTGTTTAGGTAGGTCAAAGTATGTTACTGCAGAAGAGAATCTTAATGCTATCGTACACAGTTTTGTGAAATCACCGACTTAATCTCAACGGAAAAGCACTCAATGAGTATGGAATAGCAAGAACAAGCCTACAAAGGATTCCGAAAAGTCTGCATTTGAGACCATATAGTCCTACTTTACTTTACTTCAATGAAGATGATTCGGAATTCGGCCAGTTGTACACAATCCTACAAGAAGCCAATTCCAAATTTTACAAAACCATTCTTTATAGCGACGAAACGACTTTGAAGGTAAATAATGGTGGGCTAATCAGACCTTATTTTTTAACGGTACTGACAATTCTATAAAGTACCGAGATATGATTCAAGGAGCATAAGAGCTGGAAAATAGTTCACTTTATAAACATCTGCAGCCGGTTAAGACAAAGTTGATATGGCAACAAGATGAAGCACTCCCGCACTATGGAGTTATAGTGAGAGACCCCCTAACATCCGATCTAAGAACACTGGAAGCCTACTTTCGCAAGTGGAGATTAAAACCCAATCCCATGAAGACAGAAACGTCCTGCTTCCACCTGCACAACAAACGCGCTGATAAGGAACTTCAGGTCTACTTAGAAGACAACCTTCTCCACTACAACCCAAAATACCTCGGAATTACCCTCGACAGAACGCTATCCTATAGAAAACACCTAGAAAACACTGCTGCTAAACTGCGATCAAGAAATAACATTCTACAAAAGCTCTGTGGAATTTCATGGGGATCTACTGCCGACACCTTACGTACCTCGGCAATAATACTAGTCTACTCAGCTTCAGAATATGGCGCCCCGGTCTGGCTCAACAGCGCACACACGCACAAAGTTGACGTACAGCTACACGTAACAATGAGGGCCATTGGAGGCACACTTAAATCGACCCCCTCCCCATGGTTACCTGTCCTGAGCCACACATCACCGCCTGACCTCCGACGCAAATCTGCTCCCGTCTGAGAATTTAACAGAATGCCACTTGCTTACGAACAGCCCCGCAAAATTTGGACATCCATCAACAGAATACGCACCGGACACGGAAGGTGTGCAGACTCGCTCCACAAGTGGGACAAAATATCATCCACAAGATGTGACTGCGGGGCGGCCAGACAAACTGTTCACCACATCATCTTCTAATGCCAGAACAGGGCATACGGAGGTGACTTCAATGATTTCTTGATGGCGACCAACGAAGCGATCGATTACATTTGCTAACTAGATGTTAGCCTATGAATTTATTTTTATTTTTGCTTTTTATACAGGTGTTATTATGCCATACGATAAATAAATTAAGTGAGAGACTTTCTAGATGAAAACTTTAATAAATAGATTGGGAGAAGTTGTACCATTGAATGGTCTCCACATCTTCAAATATAACATCCATAGATTTTGCAGTCTGCGTTATATTAAAAAATGAGGTTTAACCATCAAGATGAATCCAATCAAAATTGGAAAACGTACAGTTCTAGAAGATTTGACACAAAATTTGTAAATTAGTGTTTAAAAGATGCAATGTTTGCTTAGAACAGCAGGAAAAACACTTTGAGCAGTTTTTATGGGTTTATTGGACTGTTATAATATTTGTGTGCTGATAATAAAATTGTTCAAAGTAAATTTGTATTTTTGACAACTGACTTATGACCAACCCTGCATTATTCTCTCCAAATCCAGGTTTCAGGTAAATTTTTAAGCATATTAAGGAGCCTAGGGTTTCTGATATTTTCAATGTTTTCTTTTTGCAAGTCATTGCAAATTAGAAAGAACACTATTTTTAATTTTTTTTAATTTTTTACAAGTAAACTGCATTTACATTCATTTTGTTGATTTTGTTGATTTTTTTAATGCCTACAATTTTTGTTCCAAACAATTTTTATTAAGTTTTAAAAATAATCGCAGTTATGCACCATTAAACCGTTTGCCTTTTTGTCTCTGAAAAAATTTAGAAGGAAAACTTTTTTTTACTTTACACGAATCCATCTTAACACGTCTTCACTTAGCGCCTAGAAAGGCTTCTTTTGATTACAATATTCTTGGACTGATGTACCTATTTTGTATATTTACCTGTAATAGATAACCGTGTGCTTCATTATCATTAATTTTTGATTCGTTTAATCTACTAAAAATCTTATGAAAATGACTAGAGATTTTGTCAATTCCTATAAAATTGATGCACGCCAAAGCGGCCAATTCTCTTGTGCGGTAAACGGAATTGGATAGACAAGTCGTCAAATGCGGTATATATTTTTCCATCTGAAAGTAAAACTTTAATTAGTATTAATAAGACACATTTTTTTATGAATCAACCTGAATTGATTTAAAATTTATCAAGTAGTCAAACAATGCTAAGGTATAATGTTTTTCTGAAAAAAGCTTAACAAAAAAGCGAAATTGATTATTCAGACAATAAATTTTGGTAATTTAAAAGGAACATTAACATAATTGAACAAATTATAATGAATATGAGAAGCAATTTTAGAAATATAGGTGTAGCGACAAAAAATGAATGAATATTAATAGGGGCAAAATTTACTGGAAGAAACAGAAAAGGACGAATGGGTCTGGTAATATAATGGCATCACATACCGCTTGTAAGATAGTTATGAGAATTGTTAAAATGATGATAGCGTTTAGAAAGAATGATAGCGAAGAGCTATTTATAAAAACTGATTCCTACAGCAAGGATGGATGGTAGAATAGGAAGACCACTAAAAAGAGGATGAAAAAGCTAAAAAGGTGTCATAATCTAAAAGAAATGACATGACAAGAAGTAGTAATAATTTTTAAAAATTTATCGCATGGTACGGGCTTGGCGGATGGGAGCTAGGCGAAAGAAAGTATAAGATTTTTCCGTCACGAAACACGAAACATCAGACTCGTAAGCCATGTACTGGGCACAGCCAATAGCATACGCGCTATGAATAACTCTTGTTATTAGTTAATATACATCAATAATGCATTGTGCTAGTGGCTTAGATGATAATAACAATGAAGCTAGGTAAATGTCAGAGTAAAAGTGCAACAATATGTGAATAATTTATTTTTAACCTAAAAAATTTATATTACGACTCTCTTTTTTTATAGCCAATTAGTTAAAAAAATGACTAAAAAAAACATCAAAAAAAAAATAACAATACTTAAAAATGCAAAAACAAGCGTGAGAGAAAATATAATACGTTTATTAATAATAATATACCACGAAAGGAACTTCGTTCCAACCGAGTATTCCACGACACTTACGCACTTTTTATTTTAACATTTTATTTTGTTTACCTGCGGGTCATTTTCATCGGAATGTGACAAATCCAACCTCGACAATATCATTAGCACTGGGTGCAACAACAAACTATCGTGTTTTTTGCATTCTTCTATCAAAGTGTCCAAAAGAAACTGGAACAATTCCGGATATCTCAGGAAGAATACTTTAACAGTCAGTCTATTTTTTGAAGAAAGATTTTCGGAGTCTTGAGTTCTTTGTACGCCGAACATCCTGATAATTAGACAAGCGTATAGTAACGTAGCCGAGTTTCTGATCTAAAACATAATCGATTTAAAAAAATTATTTATAACAATTAGAGTTACTCTGAATATGTACGACCAACTACAAGAAAATGTCATAAGTCAACTGTTTATAATGCGAATTTATTTTCAGTCTTTCGATATCGGATGGATCAATCCTTTAAATGAGATAATGACCATTTGTATATCATTTTGAGTTTATATGATCTACCAGGACTGTTCCAGACCTGTACATTAATAGTAGGTATGATTAACTTCTATGAAGGAAGCATGCTATAATGGTAGGCAAATATCAGAGAATCCTCTACTCAAAAAATTGACAGGGAAAACATCAAAAAATGGTCATGGAAATGTTTGCGTTGAAATTAATTTTGACAATTTTATTGTAAAAGAGAGGAGTGCGACAGGGAGATGTTATTTCTCCTAAATTGTTCACATTAGCATTGGAAGACGTCTTTAGAGCAATGGATTAGACAAACATGGGAATAAATATAAATGGAAAGAAACTAAACCAACTGAGATATGCAGATGATGTAGTGATAATAGCATCTACTTTCAAAGAACTGGAAACTATACTAACTGAACTAACAAGGGAATCTAAAAAAGTAGGTCTAAAAATGAATTACACCAAAACAAAAATAATGACAAACACACAAGAAATTAGAAACGTAATACTAAACGGCACCATTATAGAACGCGTCAATGATTATATATATTTGGGACAAACCATAAAAATAAACAAGGAAAACCAAACAGCGGATGTAAAAAGAAGGATCAGATTTGCTTGGACAGGATTTAGAAAATTAAAATGGGTCCTAAAAAATAAAATACAGCAGTACCTAAAACCAGAGTATTTGACCAGTGCATCCTTTCAATTCTTACATGCGCCTGCCAAACATGGACCTTGACTAAAGCAAACATCGATAAAATAAAGAAAACCCAAAGAGCCATGGAGCGATCAATGTTGGGAATTAAATTACAAGATAAAAAACAAAATAACTGGATGAGAAACAAAACAAACTTCAAAGATGCAGGTCAACATATAGCCAGGTTAAAATGGGACTTCGCAGGACATAATCCAGACAAAAGGATAATAGGTGGAATACCACGATACAACAATGGCGACCGTGGACTGGAAAGAGAGCAAGAGGACGACCCCAGATGAGATGGGAAGACGACATAAAGAAATAGGAGGAATACATTGGAAACAAAAAGCACAAAATAGAAACGATTGAAAAAAACTATAGGAAGCCTATGTCCAAAGTTGGACGAATTGAAAGGCGAAAGAAGAAGATTGTAAATTTCACATTAAAAACAACGTTAAATTTAAACGTTTATTGTAAAAATTAATAAATCATCTCGACTGGAAAAGTAAATATTCGAAAGTATATTTATGAAAAAATAATGTAACTTACCCCCCAAATATCGCTCTTAAAACCGTTGATAGCTATGATGACGCCCTTGGCAACGTACGGAGCCACCAATTCTCCAATTCTACTGTGTCGGAACATCGCTCTTAATACATTTAAACAGTGCATCCTGTATTCCATGTAAGAAGCTTCTTCATTTTGAACGGCTTCTAATAGCACTGTTATACTTTTGTCGAATCTAAGTTTATTGAACACCGGTTCAGAACCGATTATCGCCTACAACAAAACATATATCGTAACAAT
Source organism: Agelastica alni (assembly GCA_950111635.1). Taxonomy (NCBI): domain Eukaryota; kingdom Metazoa; phylum Arthropoda; class Insecta; order Coleoptera; family Chrysomelidae; genus Agelastica; species Agelastica alni. The sequence continues at coordinate 16,337,951 of OX467714.1, read as the reverse complement.
ATTCATCTATAATATGTGATTACGTAAAAAAAAAACATGATTAAAAGTATATTACATAATTAAGCAGCGTAAGTGCCTACAGATTTATTTTTTAAAATGGGGGTTTTGTAGATATACATAAGATACGGAAGGTAAGGATAACATACCGTCGTGATAAGAGTCCCTGGGATAAAAATACCTATTTAAACAAGATTCACCATTTACAGCTACCGATATGACTAAAGCGACATTCTGATATTCCTTTTGAAACCCAAATGAGTAAGTCAAAAGAAAAACAATCATTTACACCTGCATGGTGTTTAACTATATAGGAAGTTCATTTCCAGAACAAAGAAGATAGTTTTATTAGAATTTTAATCAGGAAGGAGATTTTATGTATTTAAATAAAAGTTTACAAATATTTGCGAAATACCCCATTAACACTCGCCTTATAAATCTGTTTTTATCCATCCTAAGTGTCCGAACCACCAAAGCATTCCTTTATCTATCTTTGTTACATCTTCTTTCACACCACAGTGTTCCCTTATATCACTATTCTTCACTTTATCTATTTTAGTAATTCCGGCTATAGTTCTCAGACTACTCATCTCCGCAGCGTTGATCCCACTTTCATGCTTTTTCTGCCAAACCTAACATTCGCTACAATACAAAAGTGTAGTGACCATTACTCCTCCATGCACAGCCAGTCGTGCCTTTTTTGACACGTTCTGGCTGCCCATAAAGTTATGCAGTGTTCCATTTATTTGATTCCCTGCCGATACACTTCGCTCAGTATCAGTAATACTTTCCGTCTCTCGTAAATTGTGAACCCAAGTACATACATACATATATAAAGTCACGTTTTTTTCCCATAGGGTTAGGCAGAGACCACTTCCTTCCACTTGCTACGGTTCTTACACACATCTTTTGCTTCCTCTACTTTCATCAGTGCTCTCATACATGCTCGTCGGTTGTTGGTACTCTTGACCTGGCCTTTCCTCAAAACAATGTTGATCTGATCAAGATATGTTCGCCGGGGTCGACCTCTACCGACTTGTCCATTCACACTCGCTTTATAAATTTGTTTCGTCAATCTTCCTTCATCCATCCTTTCAACGTGTCCAAACCATCTAAGCATTTCTTTATCTATCTTTGTAACCACATCTTCTTTAACACCACAGCGTTCTCTTATCTCACTATTCTTTACCTTATCCAACCAAGTCACTCCAGCTATACTTCTCAGACTACTCATCTCCGCAGCATTAATCCTATTTTCATGCTTTTTCTGCCAAACCCAACATTCACTACCATACATAAGTGTAGGAACCAACACACCTCTATGCACAGCCAGACGTGCCTTTTTTGACACTTTCTGGCTATTCATAAAGCTATGCAGTGCCCCATTCATTTGTCTTCCTGCCAACACCCTTCGCTCAATGTCACTGTCATACTTTCCATGTCTCGTAAACTTTGAACCCAAGTACACAAATTCATTTACTTGTTCCACTCTTTCTCCCTTAATCGAAACTCCACAGTTTGTCATGCTTTCTTCTCTTTCAAAAACCATTACTTTCGTTTTGCTTACATTTATTTTCATCCCTTTGATTTTCAGGGCATCATGCATAACATTAACTATCGCCTGCAGATCCTCTTCAGATGACACTAATATGACTTGATCATCGGCGTAAAGAAGGCATTTGACGATCAAATCATTCATTTTCAATCCATACGCACCCTCTTTCAACTCTTTTAAACAATTGTCCATGTATAAGTTAAACAGCCATGGCGAAGCCACACATCCCTGTCTTACACCTTTTTTGATGTTAAACCAGTCCGTGCAAGCTCCGTTTATCCTGACACAAGCAGTGGAATCCTCGTAAAGTGATTTCAGTGCTCGTATTAAACTACCACTCACCCCATACATTGACAATGTCGACCACAATTTACTCCTCACCACTCTGTCATAGGCCTTTTCCAAGTCTATAAAAGCGCAATAGACTTTCTGACTTCTAGCCAAGATATTTTCGACTATACCACGTAATGAAAAGACCTGATCCTTCCTCTTCTAAATCCTGCTTGCACATCCCATATTATCTTCTCAGTTTCATTCGTTACTCTTTTAATCAATATCTTTGCATACAATTTGCCGACTAAGCTAAGTAAACTAATATCTCGGTAGTTCTTACAATCCTGTTGCGAACCTTTTCCCTTGTAAAGTGGCACGATAACGGCCTTGCACCAGACTAGCTACCACGTTTTGTCCAGCCTTCAACATTTCAACTGTTATCCAGTCGTACCCAGCAGCTTTACCCAATTTCATACTGTTCAACGCTTCCACAATTTCTGTCGTACTAATTTCACTTTTATTGCAATTTTCACTCATGTCTCCGAATGGAGCCTGTACTTGTGTATCCTCTCTTAAATAAACGTTCAAAGTATTCCTTCCATCTCTTTAATACGCATTCCTCTCCGTTTACCATACTACCATCTTGGTTTTTGATTTTTTTCCAGTTGCGAGGAAGTATTTTTACCTCTGGAGGTTCTTATCGACTTCCAGAAGAGTTTAATATTGTTTTGAAAATCGTCAGATAACCTTCTATCAAATTCATCTTTATCGCTCAACTTCATTCTTGGCACAATCTCTTTTGCCACACCTTTTAACCTTTTTTACTCATTTTTTGCCTTGTTTACATCCTCAATCGTTGCCTTTTGCGTTCTTTGATTGGCTTTTGTAGCCAGCCAATCCAGCCAGGCTTTCTTCTTCTCTGACACTGCTTTTTGAACTTCTGCGCACATTTTCTGTAGCTTACATCCTTTCCTTCTTTTACTTACACCACACACTTCAATAGCAATATCCCCGATTCCTTCCTTAAATGGCTTCCACAATTCTTCAACCTCACATGCTTCATCTAAACTGTCAAATTTTTTAATCAATTTATTAACGAACTGCTATTTTATATCTTCTACTTGCAAATTCTCAACTTTTATACGCTTTAGAACACTACTTGATTCCTGCACACGATAGCACCACCGCTTAAAGAGACCTCTTATTCGGCTCATTACTAAGAAGTGGTCTGTGTCAATACCTGCACCGCAGTATGCCCGAGTGTCCATAACCTTCTTTTTTAATCTTTCATCCACAATTACAAAATCAATTATACCTCTCTGGTATCCTTCTTGTCTTGTGTACAAGTGGATCCTTTTATGGTTAAACATTGTGTTTGTTACCATAAGATTCCACTCCAAACATACTTCAAGTAGACTTTCTCCGTTTTCATTTACTCTGCTGTCACCGTACATTCCCAGAACACTGTCGTATCCATCACGCTTTACTCCTACCCAACTATTAAAATCACCTAACATTACAATTCTTTCATTCTGGTTACACTTATTCAGAATATCTGTCATACTATCCCAAAACTCCCTCCTCTCTTTTTGGGCTTTTAAAGATTGGTTCCACTGCGCATCTTGTGGGGCATAAACCCCTAGCAAAAAGATACGAGTAAGACCAACCTTCAGCCTCACCCAGAGGAGTCTTGGGCTTAATTATTCATAGTCAGTCACACATTCATTCATTCTAGCAGAGAGTATCACACCAACGCCCTGAGAACCTCTGCTGGTTTCCGGAACTTCTGACCAGTAGGCTGTATAAGGTCCATGTGTTGTGGTTCCACATCCTTTTCGCTTAGTTTCATTCACACAAAAAACATCAATCCGTCTTTCTTCTATCATCGTGTAAATTTCATCAATTTTATCATTCAATCCTCCCCTCACATTCAAAGTAGCAAAGTGACTATCCGCAATCCACGTTTCGCCCCCATAGGAAGCATGATATGATATGTGGCGACATCTATCGCTATCGTTTTGATTATAGTCAGTACGACTATTACTCATAGCTTCCCATGAGTTAAATTCAATTTATACTGAAATAAAATACATACAAATTAAAAAATTAACCTTACATAAATGTAAAAAAAATTTGATATGATGGAAAATATAAAATCCTCCAGGAAATATATCATCTGAGAGGAGTTGCAGGCGATCCTTAATATTATGCATGACGTCCAAGTATACAACTCATTCACTTGGACATCATGCATAATATTAACGATCGCCTGCAACTCCTCTCAGATGATGCTAATATGACCTGATCATCGGTGTAAAGGAGACATTTGACGATCAAATCAATCTTACTGACTTTTAAAAAAATTGGAACTCCCAGTGAGAGTTGAGCAATTTGTAGATGTTCAATCTAAAATAACAAAGTTATTCAATTATGATCGGGTGCGCCGCGGTTTCTTATGCAACTGATAACTCTTTAAGGCATGCTTGGGGTAAATTACCCAGTCAATTGCCGATCATATTCCACACATTTGCGATTGTTGAAAAGTATGGGGTGCATGCCTTGCTGTATGAGAATGTGTGATGTCTTCTTGAAAAAGTGGTTGAATTAACCCTTGTAGGTATGGCAGTGCCAACAGGCTGCAGTGCCGTTCCACAGTAAATTTTAAATTTCTGCTTTCTCCACGTAATCGTCTTACTCCTTTGCGACCATCGTTGATTAAAAAGAAAAATCGGGACATATTAGAAAAAAGCACGATTCCATTCACCATCCCAATTTAATCTGCCATTACACCACTCAAGCAGATCAGTTTGACATTGACCTAGAAAGCTCAATGTGTCAGTGGGAAACATAAAAATGGTCTATACATATGAACAACGAAGTCGAAAAGCGAGCATTTTGCGATATATCGATGTCATAGAGACTCTTTGTTGTGGAAATTCTGTCTTTTTAAGCCACAATCCCTAAATGATGATCTCTCTGTGTTTAAGTGCTCTATGACAACGCTTATGGATTCCTTCTTTAAGCCACCTGAACCGACACTATAACATTATTGACAATTCAATTAGAAAACCCCCACGAAATATTGCTTTTTAACTAAAGGAATCCGCAGATTAAAAAATGTACTTTTTTGATAAAACAAAACTAAAAAAATGTACACCCGTTAAAATGTTTTGTCCATTTTTTAACAAGGTTGTCGAGGTACAATATTATCAGAAAATTTTAGATTATACGCGCAGTAAAAGCATACAAGCTTGTAGCGAAATGAGTCATAATTTTTATGCAAGACTGAACCCGTGGAGACGTTACCCATAGTTTTCATGTGTATGCATACACTAATACTTCCACATCGAGAAGAATCGATGTACAGTATAGATCGTTCATTATCTACATTTGTATGTCTGAGTTTCAGAAACTTCCGTTTTATCATATGTTGTGTTTAATTTATATTTAATATAAAGATTTTATTAATATTATTTATTGTGTTACCAAAAATGCAATATATTTTATCTGTAATGACTGGCATATTTAGTTTTACGTAAAATTCTATTACATATTTATTCTTTTTTGTTTATGAGAAGTCACTAGAATTAAGCGTATCGATGCTCATACCTTCACTTCTTAAAATACGAAAATAAATGTGATTGAAGGAAATATTTATGTTATAATCTTAAATTTCAGATAATTCTGTAAAACTTTATGCTGTGTTCACTTTATATTTAATAAAAAAGATTGTACTAATATCTTTTGTATTACTTAAAATTTGAAATTTTCTACCCGTAATAAATATATATGTTCTACTAAATATAATTTTGAATATTGATTTCTGCATCAGACCGTTTGAATTTACCGGGCAATTAATATCTATACTCGCGTACAGCGTTGCCAAATATATATACTTGGTTGCTAGTATGTATACTTTTTTATAAATTGTATTTTTATGAGTTGAACTTTACATAGTTATTTATTAACATCTAGCTGGTCAATAATTTTTTTATTTTTTTTTAAACTTAACTGGTACAGAACTACAGCGAGAGTATAATCTCCATGTTAATTATCCAATTGAGTTTTTCTCGGATTAGAAGAAGAGGTACGGGTTCAATTGACTTTAAATTTTAAGGGTAATTGTGTTATCATATCCTTAATAAGTATACAAAAATTTAGAATTTTCTGACGGTATGCTCACACCACAACTACCATAATAGAGTTTGATTTTTTTAAATCCGTATACAAATGATGTATTGCACGTAATTCAGAATTAATTTTTTTTATCATCCATAATCATAGGAATGTAATAAGAATGTTTCCTAGGAATACCGGTAATAATACCAATATCCGTTATTGATTTTTTTCTGTTATTGCGAACCTTACTTATAATAAAAAAATATATTTACAAGTATTAGGAAGGGAAGTCCAGCGCTCCTTCTTGTACAACACAATGTATTAGATTGTGTTTCTCCGGTACAAAGCATTAGAGAATCTTGAAGCCACAATTCCGGCAATTGTTTTAAATTAGCATCAGAAGATCTACAAAAAATGAATATTAAAACTACCAACTTATGAGTATTTACATCCATAAGCGTGTATTGAATGCTGGTAATTAGCCATGCTACTTCTCCAATTTAACGCCACTTAGCTATATTTTTATTGGATATGGAATAAAACAAGATTCAAGATTCGAATGATTATACTTACGTCCAAAAAGAGTCGCAGATAACGCAAAATGGTATGTAAGACTGCTCAAAGACACCTTTATGTTTGGAGGATACGAAAAGTTTCAAGAAGAATTCCCCGATTTTGAGAATGGTGCCAAGAGACAGCATTTGCAATTCTTTTTCTGTTTTGACAGTCTGTCTGATCATTTCGCCAAATAAAAACGACATCTCTTTGACGGTTCTCCAAGCGTAGACTAGGATCATTTGAGCTTTGGCAGTTTCATCAGTATCGTTTAAAATTTCACCATCCGGTAAGTAGCCTTCCGGCGAAGGGTTACACACTATCGGCATTAAGTGTACTGTTAAATTTAGGCAGATACTGGTTAGACGTTCGAACAATTCAGAATATTCGTGGTTGTTTTTTCTAAAAACATCGCACTCAATCAAATTTAAGATATCCATTGAAAAAGTTTAAGCAAAAAAAGTTTTGTTGTTTTGACCTCAATCTCGTTACAAAGTTTTTTTTATAAAATTTACCTACTTGAATTAAAAATTATTTTAAGCAAATTATACTCTCCATTAACATTAATGTATTGTATCTTTAAATTATCCCAAAACATATAAATAACAAGAAAATTGCAATAATCAATAAAAAAGGAAAATAATAAACTCAACAAACAATAAATTAATAAATAACGATCATCACTATTATAAAAATGAACAAACTAGTTCAAGTTCTATAAATAATTTTAAAAATTCGTGTTATATATTTTTACCAATTTGAAAATGATTGGTTAAGATTGGTTGATATTTATTAAATCGTTTAAATTAAAAGGTTTGTTAAGTCTGTATATTTTAATATAACCCTTAATTTTCAATTTTGAAACATTATGTATATGCTTTAAAAAAAATCTGGTCTTAGCAATAATCATTTTGAGACTTCACATGTAATTTCTATTAAATATAATAGCTGTTGCCCGCGTGGGATTTATTTTTATCTTCATATCTTAAAATGAAGAGAACTTTTTTCTTGTCATCCGATTTAACATCAATTAATTTCTTTATAGAACACCTTATGAGGAAATACATTTTAAAATGATACCAGTCAGGTGAATTGTAAAAATTTACGGCGCCTCCTATTGATTTTTTTAGGAAGTACATGGGAACTAAAACATTAAATAAAATCTAACCAAATTTATTTTGTTTTTTTTTGTATAGAACGTTGTTGTTCGTTCATGTTGAGACGCCTATAGGATTTCAACGATAGCAATTATTATTTGCCTTGTAACTTCTCAGGCTAGAAAGATCTTTAAATGAGAATAACCTTTTTTTCCAACATCTGATTTATATGAAATAAAGCCCATATTCTGCTCCTAGCCAAGCTCTATCTACCCGTGAAACCGCATTAAAATCCGTTTAATAATTTTAGAGATGTGCCCGGACAAACAAAAAGACAGACAGATAGACAAAAAATTAAAAAATGCGTGTTCATGTTTTGATAACGTACGAATAATCATATGAGTTTAGAAAAGGATTTTTTTTTGAAATCACAATTTTATTTATATTTTATGTATAGAGTAAAAATTTTTTTTTTTTTTTTATGTTCTGGTTCCCACGAAAAGGGATATCCTGTAATGTTCAGAGAACATCGTGGGAACCAAGGGAAAGAAGGTAGGAATTGGTGTTCTTCTTAAATTTCTGGAGGTTGTATGCCTCGGGGAACACCTCCCTAGGCAATGAGTTCCAAAGCCTCGCAATTCGTTGGATGAATGAGTCTTTGGAAAGTGATGTTCTGCAGGTCTCCAAAGTGACCACGAAGGGGTGTGAAGACTGAACTTGACGGGTTAATCTTGAAGAGACTGCCAAAGGAGGAACGATTGTTGATATTTCAGAAGAGCATCGCCCATGAAAATATCTATAAAATAGAGACAAATCGCCAACTTTTCTACGGTGTTCCAGACAAGTGAGCGAGTTTGAAAGCGAGGCATCACCGACGAGACGAATTGCCCTTTTTTGGACAGAATCCAGTAGCTTCAGGATATGTTTAGGTGCTGCACTCCAAATATGGGAACAGTACTCCAGTACAGGTCGGATCTGTGCCTTATAGATCATAAGCAGTTGACTGGAGGTGAAATAGCTCTTGGCACGAAACAAAAAACCAAGTTTTTGGGATGCACTTTTGGCAATGGACCTCACGTGATTTTCTCAGGAAAGGTTATTGCTGATAGTAATACCAAGCATCGATATGGATGACTTCAGTGGTATGGTTACTCCTGACAAAGTTATGTTAGGCACAGTGAGATCGGCTTTTCTAGAGAAAAGAATAGTGAGATAAGAGAACGCTGTGGTGTAAAAGAAGATGTGGTTACAAAGATAGATAAAGGAATGCTTAGATGGTTTGGACACGTAGAAAGGATGGATGAAGGAAGATTGACGAAATAAATTTATAAGGTGAGTGTGAATGGACAAGTCGGTAGAGGTCGACCTCGGCGAACATATCTCGATCAGATCAACATTGTTTTGAAGAAAGGCAAGGACAAGAGTACCAACAACCAACGAGCATATATGAGAGCACTGATGAAAGTAGGGGAAGCAAAAGATGTGTGTAAAAACCATAGCAAGTGGAAGAAAGTGGTCTCTGTCCACCCCTACGGGAAAAAGGCGTGACTATATGTATGTGTGTATAGAATTTTAATGGAATTTTTAACAAAATGTTTTGTTCTGTATATAATTAAATTGTAAACTGATATAATATATATATATATATATATATATATATATATATATGTTTGTCAAGTGCTCATGCACAAAAATATGTATTAGCGTCGATCTCATTATTGATGTCCCTTACTTCTAATCGTACTGTGTTTACTTCCTTTCTTAACTCTCTGTCAATCTTCTTGACATCTTCTTTTAATTCAACAATTTTTTCTTGTTTTCTGTAGTACTTCTTCTAAGTTTCATTTGTTCTTCTCTTTGCTTTTTTTGTTCTAAAATTTTCTCTAGGTCTTCTTGTCGTCGTTTTACTTATTCCAATTTTTCTTCTTGTCGTCGTTTTTCTTCTTCTGAACGGCGTTTTTCTTTTTCCAATTTTTCTTCTTGTCATCATTTTTCTAACTCCTCATATTGATTTTTTTTATGAATTTTGGAACGTCCTCCATGGCGTCTTATGACGTATTTCTTGTATTCATCATAAATCTTTTGTCGCAAAAATCCTAACTTCTGACACCAATGTTACGATATTTACACCTTTAAATACTCAGTACAATAACTAAACAATTTTTGTTCTAATATTCTACACAATAAATTTTACTTTAAAAATCGCTTAGGATATTCACAGCTGTTTAACACTTTATAATTACTTCAAATACTTGACTTCCAACTAAACTAAAGCTTCTGCGGCCACTGTTTTTATATTTCTCCAAAAAATTTATAGAAAGAGCTCGAATAATCTTTTATTGTTTCGGTATTATTAGACGCATTTCTAGAATTGTCGGATCTTTTTTTCAATCGCCCCAGGACATAAAATTATTCATTCCCCGCGCTGTGGTCGACGCGCTGTCGCCTCAAGGTGACAGGGCCGACTTGCAAATTGTAACAATATACTACTACGTTAATTCGCTTTCTTGCCTACCTGTTTGTTTGATTATTTGTTCAGTACAAATACATAAGCTACAGGCTTGAAACTTTAAACATATCTCAGAACTGAATGATATTGCTCGCTTTCTGGTCTGTCTGTTTGTTTGCTTGTCTGATCGGTACACGTTTTTTTCATCGATTTTAAACTAACTTCCCGATATTCCATCTGTTGGTATCGACTTTGGCAGAGATGGATTTAATTTAAAGGAAGGAACAACAATTTTTTATTTTAGATACGATAAACTAAAATAAACCTGACATTTGCTACATGTCTCTTTACACACACAAGACTATAAAGCAGAAAATAACCATTTATAAAAAAAAATGGGGCACATGCAATATATAATGGTAAGGAATGTAGAGAGTAGCTGTCGCTGAGAAAACACAATTCATATGATTTGCAATACTATATTGTTGGTGACACAATAAAGCGATTAAAAAAATTAAAGGATCTAAATGTTTAGATCTAATATTACCAGGCTATTATTAATTTTTATTTTCCTCTCCTTAACTACCAAATGGTTGGGCCTCAAAATGATGAATTTCCCCCATAGTATTCTACGTTCCGTCAGGACCGAGGTATAAGTAAAATGCATACTAGTTACATTCATTCTACTGATTTGACTTAACAAAGAGAAAATATCAGAAATGATTAATTCAAATAGCACTAACTTGCGAATCAAAAATACCGTGTTAAGCTAATATATAAAAGAAAGTGAATAAAATTTAGATTGTTTAAAATTATAAACCAAAAAATAAGTTTTCAAAAAGCAAAAAAAAATTCCTTCTTAAAAATTTTAAAAAAACTTGTTTCAGCTTACGTTATATCTCTAGTTTGTATGATATGTCTGATGCACAATATCAAACCATAATTTGACACTTTTGAGTTAACTAAGTCAATTTCAAGTTTAGTTTGAGCGACCAGCTTTCCAATCAAGATGACCACCATATCTAGAGATGGATTTGCATTCTCACTGCTATTATTAATGATATCTTTAAAATACGGTGAACGTGCACAAACTTGTAACAAATAGGCTGCCGATAAAGATTTGCTGGGTCTTATTTCGACAGCCAAATTAAAGCAACGTTGTAAGTATTTGAAAGTAAAGTCGGCGTTCTGTAACAAATAAATCGATTTTAACCATCCAATTCATTCTTTATATAAGTTAGAAAAATATTGGTAGGAGAAAAAAACGAATCAGCAAGGAAGGAAGGAGCATTAAGGGAAAGATGAACGAACTATTTTAAGAAAGGAGAATTAAGGGAGAGATGGTGGAACTATTTTAAGGAAGGAGAATTAAGGGAAAGATGAAAGAACTATTTTTAGGAATTAAGTGAAGGTAAATAAGGAAAGACTAAACAGAAGTGAAAAAAATAAAGACATCAATTAAAATTTTGACAAATAATAAATTCCTTAAATCAACTGATACAGCATATTTTAAAAGTGGATGGTAAAAAATTACACAAAAGAATTTATTGAGAGAATTAGGGATGAAGAAGCTCTGAAGATTTCACAACAGTAAGCTGTATAGAATTTAGAAATGAGACAAAGATGAAAATACTATGAAGGAATAGTGCCGTCAAAAACGTATTATAAAATATTGTTATGATGTTTTGAAAGCAGACTATACGATTATGAAGAAAGAAAAGTGTATATTTTGGTATAACCATCAGTATCAGATCAAATATTTGGTTTGAAATACAAACTATTATTTTAAAAATAAAAGAGTAATACATTTATGAAACACCCTGTATTTTACCTTAAAATTAAAATTCGCTTTACCTTCCTATTACAACAATATAAGGTTATACTATGTAACACAGAGTATTTAAAAAGTTATAACCAATTCTATGTGGAAATCTTAACAAGTTCAACCTGTATAATTAAAAAGTAGTGTAATCTATTGAAGCCAAAGTTTTTTAATGATTGTCAAAGTTTATAAACACGAACGAATTTGCGAATATTTATTAAATCGAATACGGGGTAAGTCAAAATAAGTCTCAGTAATTTCAAATCGACCACCCTGTATTTTATATCACTGTCGAAGACTACTGTTACCATACTTCCATTTTTATTGACCATTTTCTATACTTAAAGTTATTAATATTTGATATTATATTATTAATATTTTTGGTTTTTAAAAGAGAAGAAAGCATGACAAACTGTGAAGTTCGATTTAGGGAGAAAGAGTGGAAAAAGTAAATGAATTTGTGTACTTGGGTTCAAAGTTTACGAGAGATGGAAAGTATGACAGTGACATTAAGCTGTAAGGCCGGGAACATTCAAACAACTTGAGGACCATCTCAGACCAAGTTTTCTTTATTAATAATCATTCAAATCATTTTCATAGACCACATCACTTCGGTATTATTCCACCATAAAATTGCTTACATTGTATAAACCGATGTAGGTACAATAATTCAATTGCCAAATATTAAACATATCAAATAACTGAATCATCATCTTTAATGAGGTTGGTGTAATAGTTTTAGCAATAATAAAATGTTTTGATTATTATGAAAATAATTGATTTGATGAACCCGAGGATGAACCTAAACTGTTACAGAGCGAAGGATGTTGGCCAGGTAAACAAATGAATGGGGCACTGTATAGCTTTATGAACAGCCAGAAAGTGTCAAAAAAGGCACGTCTGGCTCTGCATAGAGGTGTGTTGGTTCCTACACTTATGTTTGGTAGTGAATGTTAGGTTTGGCAAAGTTTGAGAAGTCTAGCCAGAGTGACTCGGTTGGATAAAGTAAAAAATAGTGAGATAAGAGAACGCTGTGGTGTAAAAGAAGATGTGGTTACAAAGATAGATAAAGGAATGTTTAGATGGTTTGGACACGTAGAAAGAATGGATGAAGGAATATTGACGAAACAAATTTATAAAGCGAGTGTGAATGGACGGAAGTCGGTAGAGGTCGACCCCGGCGAACATATCTTGATCAGATCAACATTGTTTTGAGGAAAGGCCAGCTGTCAAGAGTACCAACAACCGACGAGCATGCATGAGAGCACTGATGAAAGTAGAGGAAGCAAAAGATGTTTGTAAGAACTGTAGCAAGAGGAAGGAAGTGGTCTCTGCTTACGGGAAAAAGGCGTGACTATATGTATGTATTTATGTTACATTTTTGGTGCAATTGAATGTGGTAAGCGTGCATTTTAAAAGATTTCTTTGAACACAGTAGTAACTAATTGCATGTTCTTTTGAAATATTTCTAATACTTGTATGTGTACATACAAGTACATTTATTTCGTTTTCCTCTGTCACAGTAGTTTTTGTTCTTTATTGTTTTTCATAAGTAACTGAACCGGTGCGGTTAAACCGATCCTTCAGTCTTTCGACACTTGTTTTTGTAGGTCGTCACCTCTTAAGATATCTTTCATGATAAATTCTTACTGACAATAATGCGTTTTTATAACATTCCCCCAATATCCAGATCATATCTACCATTTCGTCACGAGTAAAATTCAAATTTGCTAGTTTAGAGTGTAACAAACCAACGGATGTGAATTGTCAGTTTCTGACATATCAATAATGGCCAACTAACAATTTATACGTTTAGATACCTAATTAATACTTTGCATAGAAAAATGGAAATATTTCATATAAAATATCTGCTATACAATACAGGGTGATCCATTTGAAATTACTGAGAAAATAATGTACTTACACTGTATTCGTTTTAATAAATATTCGCAAATTCGTTCGTGCTTATAAACTTTGACAATCATTAATCAACTTTAGCTTTAATAGATTATTCTTATACTCCTTTTTAATTATACAGGGCGTTGAACTTGTTAAGATTTCCACATAGAATTGGTTATAACTTTTTAAATACCCTGCATAACATACTATAACCTTATATTGTTATAATGAGGAGGTAAAGCGGATTTTAAGGTAATATAATAAAAAAACATAACTTTGATCTGGCACCGCGTTAGGGAACACCCTTCAACATTGTAACTAAATTTGAAATGTGAAGCTTAAAGCTGCATACAATTTTTATGCACCATTTTTTTTTGGTATCCCTGTATAGCCAAATCAATAGTATTAAGTATACCAAGTAAAGAGAAAATTGAAAATATCCAAAAATATTAATGACATGTAAAAAGGTTTTGGAAAAATACAATGATTGAGGAGTTAGACATACTGCACAAGGAGCTTATCGTCATATTAGATGCGACATACGTTCAATTGTTAATGAATAATCATAAATATACATACAAAACATAATGAAAATACAAAATAAATCAAATTAAATTAAGCACCTAGGTGCAAGCACCTTTATGTGCTAAAGTAATACATATACACATATTAATACACTTACAGTATACCTACATATACATGAATTGAATTTTAGAAACAAGGAATACAAAGCTAACTAGAGTACATCTTTAAATACATCAATATTAGAAGTGACATACTGTTTCGATTTCTTCTGAAATAACTGGTTTCAGAAAACAAGAGTCTTTAATAAACGGATAGTTTACTTTAAACTTGCCAGAAGTCTTATCAATTTTTTCGGCTAGTTTACTACCAACTTCAGTACAGTATTTATTATAACAATTTTTAATAACAATTTCTTCATTAGAATTTTTGGTTTTTTCATTTATAGCTTCTTTTACGGTACTGGAGATTTTTTAATATCTTTTGTGTTTTCAAAAATATCGGCATAATATTTAGTTTTAGCTGCAACTATAGTTTTATTTAAATTCTATATTTTTTATAATTATTTAAAATCTCCAAGTTTTGTATACGCATTTGTGCTGCTCGCTTTAGTTTCAATATCCAACTGTACACGAGGCGTCAGCGGCGCGAATTCGTGAAAGCAGACAAGCTGTGCAGCGATGCCTGTCGCTTCTAGTACGCTTTGTGGATAAAACACGCGTTCTGTGTAAAATGGTCGATGAAACTATTAATTTTGTGCAATTAATTGAAAGGTATGACAGAACTATCAATTAACACCAAATCGTTAAATGTATTTAGCGATTCTGTAAAATATCTAAAATTACGAGTAATCTTTTAATAACTTTTTGCCTCCGATTACTATTTTTGTAGTTATAGGGATGCATCCAGAATTTCATAAGTTTTTTCACTTTCTTCTAAAGATAATTTAATAAACATATGTCCTTTTAATCACTCGGCATCTTCACAATTCACACTGACACATAAAATAAAATACGTTTGAAAATATCTATTCCGTTGCAGATTTTTAGTTGAGTTAAATCGTCGCTGCAGAACTAATCTTTTACGCGTCTATAACGATAAACTCCGCGTGCAGTAGATCTAAATCAAAGAATTTCGAGGTTTAAAACAAAGTGATACAATTTACAGGGTTATAGGGTTAATAATTAGTATGAAACGATATATCCATAGTGATGACTTACCGAAAATCCAATGGAACTGGTAGGTAAATTTTTAAGCAGAGCATCTGCAATCTTTTTATTGGATTCGTAACTATCGAATAAGACACTATGACAGTTCTTGATGTCATCATCAGACCATAATCGCTCCCACTGTTGCCGAGGCACAAAACTCTGAATGCTCAACAATAGTTCCAAACTGATTGATCTTCTTGGAAAGTTGGAATCGAAAGTAAGATTTGATATTAAATATTGCGAAAAATGTTGCAAAAATTGCCTGTAAGATAAATCAAGCTCTCTATATATTGTTAAAGTATTTCTTATGTCCATTGTAACATCAGGTAATTTGACCCTCTTTTCCAAAAGTCCCATGTTTCTTTTTATCACATAAAACCCGGCGTTAAATCTGGCTAAACCTTTTCTATACAATGATGTTATCTGATTTCTTATATGTGGAATTTGCGAAACTATGTTGTACCGTATAAAATTACTTAGAAAATTTAACTCCCAGTTCAAAAATATTTCAGTCGTCTTTTGACTTACAACTATTACTGATAATACTGAAAGTCTAATCTAAAAAAAAAAATTACGTTAAAAATGCTTCAATTAACCTTTGTGTTCTGTTCTGGAAACATTTGGTCTAAGCAAAACTTGCACATTAGGGAAGACAATTTCTGCGACAATTTCTTTTCATCTTACAATTTGGGCGTAGTTGCAAATAAAAAACATATGCAAAAATAAGACCGAGTTACCTCTGAAAATTTTAATAACAAAAACTGCCCCAATTTATAAGACAGAAAATGTAGAGTAAGATGTTTGACAAACTCACAAAAACTGATATACGAGGATAGTTCACGAATTGTTGTCACTAACATAGAAGCAAACACATGAGAAGAATGAAACTAATTTATTTTTCAACATAGTGACCTGCAACGTTCTTTTAATTTTCGGAATATATGGTAGTCTGAAGAATAAGGGGGTTGTTCAAAAATCCCGCATTGTAAATGGCAGCCATTGCAACACAACTTTTGTGGGCCGGAGCGTTGTCCTGGTGGAAGAGCACACCTCGACTCAATTTTCTTCTTCTCTTTTCTCTGATCGCTTCGCGTACTTTTGGTATTGAATTCGCATAATATTCACCCGTTATGGTGTGCCCACGTGGTAAATAATCCACGAAAATACCACCTACAAAATCCCAAAAAAACTGTAGCCATTATCTTACCAGCTGATGGGACAACACGAAATTTTCGAGAGCATTCGTGGAATTCAACGTACAGAGAAATTTTTTGAGACCCAATTTCTGATGTAAAATTTTTTCAACACTTCCAACAGAAAACCTACATGTCTCTGCTATAGCCTTGACTGTAATTCTTTTGTCATTTAATACCATATCATGGACTAAATTCACATTTTCTTTGGTCACCACAGTTTCGGAGGCTCCTGCACCTGGTGCATGTTGACAGGACTCTTTTCCCAGTTTGAAATTTCGTCACCAGTTCTTGATTACCATATAAATTTCTTGCGGAGGTAACCCCTTTTTACAGAGGTACTTTATCGCACCTCTTATCTCAATGCTGTCCATTTTTATAAAATCACGCACATCTCAATGGAAAAAAATTAATATTTAACATACACGAACTGATACTAATTAGCACACCCTAATGTCATACAATAAGCTTTTGCCTGACACTTGCATTTGTCATTCAACGCCAACTATATTGGGGACAACAATTCGTGAACTATCCTCGTAATAATCTTTTTCACCGTTCTTGGCTTGTGTCTAAGATAATCTACTAAGTAGCTTTTAATATCCGCCTCTCTCTGATAAACATGTGCGTAACTCACTTGTGCGAGCCACGTTTGTGATGGCATAGTGTGATAGACACATTATTCATTGAATCAAGAAAACACACATGGCTGTTGGCAAACAGTGACTTGCGCCAGTTTATTATAAGTCTGCTAAAATAATTAAAAATTATAGCGAATACTTTTACTTATGGATTATTGGTATTAATAACTAATGTTATATTATCAGATAATAAAGTAAAGTTAGGTATTTTTTCTAGAAGAGCCGTGAGAATATTCCCTAGAATATTTTAATTGTTTTATTGCAAAAGGCTTGAAATTGGGATGACAAATGTTTGTCAAATGTAGTCATGTTCATAGGACAGAAGAGATATTGTAAAACCATGATAGAAGGAGAAAAGAACGGATTTCTAAAAGCGGGAATGGTCAAAAGAAGAAGCTTTACTTTGAATAAACAAACGTCCTGGTGATCCTAAATTCATTATCCTTATGTTTTGTTGATTCTTTTTAATATTTACTATTACTTGTAACTTACTGCTACGCCATCATAGGTAGTTAACGGTAACGGTAAAGAAGAAAAACATAAATCATAATCCCAAAATGACAAAACCGGAACAGTTCAATATCATAATGTATTAAAAACCCCTGTTTTTTAGAATGTTTACTTACTTATATAAAAAGTTTTTTTTTTGGTTAATTGTCTGTGATAAATTGTTTAATTTTGTGATATTTTCTAAATTTTAACATGTTCATCCCACACTAACATTCCTTATCCTGTTCCCATGGTGTTCCTATTACCTCCCTGTGATCTTCGCTGGACAGTGACGATACATAATGTTAATAATTAAATGAGTAAGAGAGTCATGGGAAGTTATAGTAATGGGTCCGATTTTGCGAATCCCAAATTTTGACATATCTCCACATTTCAAGGTCCCCAGAGTCGAATACAATAGTTTTTAAGTGAACGTCTGTGTGTGAGTGTGTGTACGTACATATGTGCGTTCGGAATTATTTTTCGTCTCGATTATCTCGAGGAAACAAAAAGATATCGATGAGGGACTAATTACATTCGGCGCATAATTACGCAACTTAGAACTGATTTTCAGTAAAATCGGTCAAGCTGTTTTTTATGGAGAATAAAAAAACTGAAAAAAATGGTTAACTACCTGAATTTTGCAATTTATATATTATACTATTTTTGATACGGAATTTTAAGATCTTTTGAATAATATGATTATTGCATGTTAGGAATATTTGTATAAAAAATATGATGAAAATATTTGATAAAAAGAGATAAATTTTAGAAAACAAAAATAGGAATTGGAGAATTTTAAACTTGTGTCAGTATTGAGAGAATAGCATTGAATAAGCTATAACAGTGAAAAATTATTGTTAGTAATAATCAAGCATTGTTTATAACAATTAAATATTGTTAATAACACATGATTAATGATCATAATAATTAAAAAAAAATTCAATTGTTACATACAATTGAAAATAGCTCCCGCTTATGAAATGATAAGAAAAAGTTTGAAAGAATATGGTTGACATAAATAGAATATTGTTAATGACAATTTTAATTTGTTATAAACAATTTGAAATCGTTTTTTATAATAATTTTAATAATAATTATGACAACAAAACATATGGTATTTTTTCATTCTTACCACTGGGAAGTTAGTTGTGTGGACCACTCGGGTCGCACCCAGACCACTGATATTTTTTTATTCTAACCCTAGCTAAGAGAGCAACTGCTAATGATCTTAAAACTATCAATTTATATATTTATTTATGTACTTTCAATTTTAACACATTTTCAGCTACATAAATATTTGGTAACCGTTAAATATTTACGATACGCCGCTGGTACCCAATTCGTTATGAATCTTTCATTAAAAATTCAAGTCTATAACATGTTAAAGCTCAATGGGAAAAATTTTCGACAGAACACAAAGTTTAAAAATCAGGTTAGCTTGTCTGCAAATTGATTATAAAGTCACTCAGAAGAACATCGTTATGAGTAATTGGTACTTTCTAAGAGATATCTGCTCGTTACTAATTAAGAAACTACTATTTAGTGTACTTGTTAAAAAAAAAAAGTGAGTTCATCACAATATAATTTTATTGTATCGTCATTTTGATTAGTTATTAATTTATTAGTTGGAGTATCAAAATGAATACAAAAATTTTGATAGGGTAAAAAAAAATTGACAATTTAGCAGACACATTAAAAAAATTTGAACGTTGTAGGACCAAAAATTTTAGTACAATTTAAAATCATCAGTGACTGCTAAACTGACGTAAATTATGTTTTAACTTTTAACCAATAGATTTTATGAAAAATATGTAAAAATTACTTCGTCATTTTGATGTATCATGAAATTTTCCAATTTTTCTTTGTCGATTAGTCCTCGCCAATACAAATTGACATTGTTTTTATTTTTCACCAATAGTTCCATACCGTTTTGACGCGCATAATGTAAACATTTCAGTAGAATCTCGCATTCTGGATAGCTACCAATATAGTCGTTGGGAAATCTAAAAAAATCATAGAATTTACAAAGATGAATCAAATCAAAATAAATTTAAAATTAAATAATGTGCCTCTGAAAGAAGTTTTCAGTAAAAAATATCCAGGACTAACTATTTCAAACAATCTAACGAGGAACATACATATTGAAAATATCATAAGAAAGATTGCACCAATTATTGGTTCAATACGAAGATGTGCTCATCAATTAACCACAAATACAAAGTACCTTCTTTACAATAGCTTTATTGACCCTCACCTTTAGATATTTAATAACGCTAGTGGCTAGTGAATACTTAAATAAACTACAAAGGACTCAGAAAAAAGCAATTAAAACCATTATCACTATAAACAATCGTACACCTACTAAGAATCTCTATAAAGAGTTTCCTCTCTTAAATATTAGACAAATAAAACAATAAGAATAATCTAATAATAATAATTAATATTAATAATAACAATAAGGAATTTTATTGAACTGAAAAAACTTCAATCCAACAGGCTATTGACCAAAGTCCTTCTACCTATTGTTAGAAATTATTCATAGATATGACATTATAGACAGTTATACAGATATATTTTGATAAAGGTAAAAAAAAAGTTAATGTTCTTGTATTTTCTCAAGGGTGGTAATGCGAGGGTATCGATGTAAGGGTTGTGCTTCAGGGTCTCTTCTCATTGCAAATTTCTCCACAAGTTCGACATTTTTGGCCTTTGAACTGAATCTATGGAGGAGATAATCCAGGCGGTCTACAATAGGCATTACATCTGTTAGCTCATGTAGGAGAATATTTGGAGGATTGTATAGGGGATTATTAGGGTGATGAATTCTTGTGATCATCCCAAGTGCTGATGTTTCAGCAACTTGCATCTTCTTCTTGGCTGTTGCTTTACAGTTGAGGAAGACGATGCGTCATACTCTATCATCGGTCTACAAATTAGTTTGTAAATGCTACTGGCTCTTTTCACATTGATACCCTTATTTTGGTATGTGAGTCCTTTAAAGTGTTTGGCTCTGGATATCATGCTCTTTTTCTTTTCTTGGAGATGCGTGTTGAAATTGAGTTTGATATCCATCGTGATTCCCAAGTATTTGGTTGATCTCGTTGGGCTGAGTAGTTATTGCTGCATGGTAATTGTAGGAGATGATTGAGTGAGATGATGATTGAATATCATCAAGTGAGATTTGGTAGGGTTTGGCTTTAATCTCCATTTATTGAACCAATGGCATGTAGCGTCGGTGAGTATTTGTAGGTTGTCCATAGCTCCTTCAATAGATTTATTGTGGGAAACAAACACTATGTTGTCCGCAAACTGGAGCATATAACCCAGGTGGGAGAAATGATCTGGGTCGGGAAAGCGATGATTATAAATGTCTGCATAGTAAAGATTTAAAGGAGGGGGAAAGAGGCGATTCTTGGGGTAAGCCCTGCTGTTGGGAGATTATGAACAAACAGGCGTTTAACAATTTCACTTTCAGCCTTCTTTCTGGTAGTAGGGAATTGACTAGAAATAGTAGCTGCCTTGGACATCCCATCAAATGGAGTTTGTAAATAAGTCCTTTGATCCAGACACTATCAAAGGCTTTATTGATATCCAGAAAAATGGAAGCAGATTTTTCCCAGTTGAGTTTTGATGTTTCGATGTTGTTGGTGAGGATTGTGAAAGGAAGTAAGGTTGAACAGTCATTTTTGAATCCAAATTGGTAACCAGGTATTCTATTTCCTAGAACTGCTTGTAATCTATTTTTGATAATCGTTTCTAGGTTTTTGACCAGAACTGGGAGAAGAGTGATGGGTCTGTAACTGCTGGTTTTTGTCTGATCTAGACCTTGCTTGGGTATCGTTATGATGGTACCTGTTTTCCATTCTGTGGGAAAGAAGTTTTTGGTCAAGCAAAATTCATACATTTTGATGATGTATTTGTGAATTTGTCCATCAAGTTTTCTTAGGATTGTCTTAGACAGGTAGTCATGCCCAAGTGCTGTGTTTTTGCCTTTAATCATTATCTTATAATATTCATCCTCTTTGACGGATTGGTTTTCTGGCGGTGGTATTTCCCTCATGTTTGTATTATACCATTCTGATACAAGATTATAGTTTTCTTCATCGAAGTTATCATCAGCTGATTCCTCAAAAATTTCTTGGTAATGTCTTGCAAAGATGCCTGCTTTTTCTTTAGGTGATTCAGTTCTGTTTTCACATGATGGTCTCTAGTTATGAGATACTCCCTGTACATCCTCCATTTTCTTCTGATGAGGCACAAGATGAAGGGCGGTAACTGGTGGGTGAAGAACTTATATGTACATTTAGGTGTATGTTTCAAAATTGACTTAATTATATTCTTATTGAAACTGGAAATGAGATCAGGGGAGATCTCTTGACCGTTAACAAGTGTGAGGTCCTCTAGTAAATTTTTGTTGACTTTGTCTATATTTGTTTTATGGAAATTATAACGTTTAACTTCAGTATCTACTATTGGTTTTTGAAAATCGAATGTTATCTGAAGTCACAAGTGGTCTGAACCCAAGTCTGGAGTTTCTTCTATATTGAACAGGTTTGGCACAATATTAGATGTGTGAAGAATAAAGTTGGTGCTGTGTCTTTTTTTATGTAGTTTGTATTTTGTAAGAAATTGTTCAGTTGTCTATATTTTACCCTATTATTGACGTTGAAGTTACCTACTATAAGAGCATACTTGCAAAGGCTGACTTTCGTGAAGATATTCTCCTCAATTCTAGAAGTCGGGTGGATATAAACTGAAAACGTAAAGCTTCTCATCCAAAAAGGGGGTTGTGAAGTGGACACATTCATTAAGTGGACAGTTCAGAGCAGGTGGATTTGCTTTGCCAATTTTCAATCTAAGATTGGCTTGTATCTATGCTCCTCCTCTAGCTTTGTTGTGGATAAGGTTACCGTTATGTTGTATGATGGACCAGTCTCTATATGAGGTGTCAGAGTCAGTCTTTGTTTTAGATTTAATGAATAAGGTGTAATCAATGTCATTGTTTTCTATATAGTTGTTAATTGTGTATTTTTTGTGTGGATAGCTGTTTATGTTACAGTACATTAATTTACAAATGGCTCTACTGGACATACTGAATATTATTTGTGCTGTCGATGGGTTCAGTTGAAGAAATTGCATTTTCCACTTCCAGGTCAAAGATAAGGATATATACCTGGCTACCTGAAAACACTGCTGTTGAATCTACATTGAAATTGTCAATAAATTTTTTCCTGAGCTTCTGTAGGAGTTTAGCTTTGTATGTTGGGGTTCATTCACCTCGTTAACATATGTACATATAACAAAGTCGTGTGATAATGGGATTATGTCTCATTATGTTTCAACAGCAACTTGATGAGATTTCTTATTGATAGATTTGATTTGGATATTTGAGATTCCTGCAATCTGTGCTGTTGGTCTGTTTGGGCATCTGAACGACCAGGCTAAATGTTCTTCTGATCCACATCCTGAACATTTTGGAGGAAGTGTTGATGTACACCTGTTTGAAGAGTGTAGGCCAAAGCATTTTGGGCACTTAGGTGGGGTATTGCAAGATTAAATAGGGTGTGAGAAGGATAAGCATTTGTTACAAGGTTTAGGAGTAGGTCTTGGTGGTTTGCTAGATTAAACTGGGTAGTGTCTAAACCTAAAGTAGAATCCATTTTTCAGGAGATACTTAGGTGTCGGGGATCCACTAATGATTCTAATAAAAGTGGTCGGTTCTTAGGAAACCCTGGGTATAATTCTCCGACAGAATCGGTGTTCAAGTTTAAGATGATTTAAGTGTTGACATGTGAGTATCTTCAATTTCGTGCTCCATTGATCCAATCACCACTAAGTATGATGTTGATATGGGTTGCTTGTGATAGGTGCTCTATCACTTGAAGAGGTTTCACGAAAAGTACTGATTCTTCCCAATTCAACCATTTTGTTGAGAGCAGCAGAGATGTTGTTTTTGTCCTGGTTGGTTTTGAGGAGAATGCCTGTTCTTGTTTTGATGATTTCATCATCAGATGTAGGGTATAGTTTTTCCCAGAGATTGCAAAATGCTAATCTTGTCCCCCCTGTATCAGTTTCAATGTAGAACAGGTGTTTGTATTTCTTTTGTGATATTCCCTGCACTATCTGAGCGTTTTTGTAGAATTGGGCGTTTTTATTTGTTGAGTTGGTCTGGCTGGTTGATTGTATTTTAATAGTCTGGGAGCTCTCTCCTAAAATAATTTTATTGATTTAATCTGAAGTCAAGTTACTTTTTTTTCTAGCGTTGTTCAGTTCGTTTCTTGATTTCCTTTTTTCCTGACCCTAGTCCAATTGCCTTCATCGTCAATGACCTCCATTTCAGAATGGCTGGCAACTCCATCACTGTCACTGGACATATTAACACAATAATAGCTCAATACCCTGTACTATTTTCAATACTTAGCAGAAACACGTCTTCACAGTATGACTGCCTCTACTTGAATGTGAACAATCTAAATTAATATTTTACATAAAAAAAAACTTAACTAAAACTAACATTGCATTAAATAAAAGCAAAGATTATCACTCCTATAACATCAGAAACAAGGAATCATTTAGAAATAAATATAACTCTACAAAAAAGTGCCAGGACTCTCCAGTTTACATAAGTGTACAAACATTCAACAGCCTACCAGCTTCAGCACAAAGTTATTGAAACTGTGCAGTACTTTAAAAGACTTTTTTAAAACCAAAGACTAATCATACTGTAAATTATTTGAGCTTTATTAACCTCTTGTATATGTATACTTAAAAAACTACTTTGTATTCAGGCCTAGGTGCCAGTATATTTCTACATACTGTTTTGAGGTTCTTAAAAAAAAAATGAAAAATAAAACAACATTGATACTTACATGATATGCAAAATTGGAGGATGTAACTGAAATGCTCTGATAATAATTTTTTGACATGCTGGCCTGCAATGGGGGCATGCATTTAATAAACTGATGGGCGGCTTTACCCAAATATTGATCCATGTCTCCACATTTACTTCTTTAAAATGGTTTTCCATCATCAGTGTATATGTTTTGCATACCTAAAAATAAGTAAGCTTATCGGTAACTTTTTAAAAAATATATATGAAAAATTGTTAAAATTGGTATTTTAGTAGCCTAGGATATTTGTTTTATTTTTCAAATGAGGTTAAATAAAGTGAAATTTAATACACTACCTCTTCAGAAATAGATCCATGAGAAAGTGCTTTCAACACATCTTCACCTATATTATCAAATTGTGTCAACAAATAAGAACAGCTAATATTGGCCACTACATTTTCCAAAGCTATAAATTTGATTGTTTCCGTTTTACCTGTCATTTTTATGTTTTCAATCAATATTTCACATAATCTATCACAACCTAAAATAAGCAATTAACAAGAATATAAATCGAGTATTTGTTAAAAATTAAATACCTTTGTTTCTGTGTTCGGCTGCAATGATAACCAATTCTGTAAAAAACGATCTGACATAGTTTCGAACAGTATCTACAAAATGTTGAATGTGTGACCATACAAATGATAAGCCTTGTAAAAAGAGTGGTTCCATAATTGTTAAAGAAATACCTTTCATATGTTTACTTATAATAGACAAAGTTCTACTTATTTCTACAATCAGATGTGGAATATTCGTAGATCTAAAATGTATTATTTCAAACTTTACAACTTTTATTTGATTAAAAAAATGCAATACTGTTAATTTAGTCTATACCTTTTTGCATGTTGCATAAGTCCATCATACAATAAGCATATTAAAATTTTATCATTAATTTCTACTTGACACAATTTCTCTTTTGGCAAAACATTCAAAATTGACCCATAAATTATTACTAATTGTTCACATTCACTGAAAACACCCAACTCATGGTTTAATAAAATAAGTTTGTTGTCTTCATTGTATTCTTCCAATAGCTCTAAAGGGACACAATCTCTATATTTCTGAAAAAAATGCTATACTGGAAGATAGCCATTAAGGGAAATTTTAAATGTAAGATACAAAATTTATTGTAGTTTTTTTTTTACTAAAATTTAAAAAATAAATAAAAATAGATCAACAAATTTTGTTTTTTACATAATGATATCCCTAAACTTAATTTTAAAAGAGTATTATAGTAGGATACCACAAATGTATAGAGTGACTTATATTTTCAACGTAGACCATTGCGGGTCTAAGTGGAAAGGAAATCAACGAGTCATAGGCATGCAGTTATTATTATATTATTAAAAATTATCTTCAGCATTTTAGAACGAATTAGATGTCACAAAAATTCTTTTCTTATTTTAAAGATGCCAAAGATGGGAAAAATAATAATTATTGAATAAGTTTAATACAAAAAAAATGTTACATATTATGTCTTCTTATTATTAATGCTACCAAAAAGTATAAAGGACAAAACAAATTTGAACAATTTTATGAGTTATCTCACTTATCTCTGACATGATTTGAAGAAAAATAATTTACATCACTTAATTGATATTACACGTTTAAAGCTTTCAGTTAGGTACATTCAAATGTATAATATATTTTTTGAATATCCCTGTTATACAAACGAAACTAAAAGTAAAAACGTCTTCCCCTAATAATACAAAAAAATTCCGGTCTCTGCTTTAACTGACAGAAATTTCCTGATCAATGGCATTGTTGCCAATAACAAAGCTTTAATTTGCGACGTCATTGATCTCATCTATTATCTACTGTTAGAGAAATATATAAACTACAGCCATGCCAGTACCTTCAAGTTGAATCATACATGCTGACGTTTTATTTTGCGTCAAACCCTTAATCGCTTAGAAGAAATTTGAACTGTTTAAAAATATACCAGTACAATTAATGAAAATATTTCAACAAAATAAGACCTGTTCGGGAAGTAAATAATAAACAAATAAATTAGTTATACAAAAAAAGTATATAAAGATAGCGATTTTCTCAATTTTTATGAAACTACCTGAACATATAGTCTTTGGAGAGTGAGTAAAAGAAAAAGGTTTTTGTAAATTAGTAAAAGATTAAAAAGTTTTTGTTAGAACCCACTTTATTTTTTATTAACTAATACTGAATCTTTCTCTTTTTGTCTACATTCAAAAATTCAACTAATAAAAACAAGGTAAACGTCTAATTTGATTGGCCTATAAAATTGCTCTACAATATGAGTCACTCTTTACAATTGTGGGATTCAACTATAAGTGTGTTAAAACTTTTTGCTGCAATATTGATTTAACCACTTTATTAATCCTATTTATAAATTTACTTACAATATTTCCCAAAAACTTCTCTGGAATAATTTGAAAGGAATGTGTTAAAATTAATCCAGCTTTGGTTTTAATATCAAATCCAATTTTCTCATGTTTTATGACATCATAAGATAGTAAAATGAGTGTCATACTATATTCTTCTGATAAAATCTTTGAATATGGAACATCTTTTACAAAAGCTAACAACATCTGTTTTAATACAACATTTACTATCCCCAAGAGATCTTCCATCAGGTTTAAGATATTTATAAAATTTGATCTGCAATAAACAATGACTCTATTACATTTACTTATATTGAAAATAAAATTAATTAAATTTTAAACCAGAAACTGTAAATTTATTTTTTAAGTATAACATTTTTAACAGTTGCATAAAATTTGATGAAAGTGAGTTGATTTAACTGATATTTCTAAACTTACTTAGATTGATGTACAAATGCTCTATAAATTAAAAAATATAATGGAAAAAGCTGCTCCACAAGACCTTCATGATGAAATGTTGGAGACATCTGAATATAACTAATAAAATTAAATAATTCTGTACAAAGTCGTAAGTTACACTTTTTAGTATACTTAATTGTATCTAAAATTTCCTTAGTTGTACTTCTTATCAGGATATCGGTCATTCCAACATTTATGATGTTATCATGAAAATCCTTCCTTAAAGCTTTCTTTGAAGTATATTTCATAAAAATATTTAAAACACATTTCATTGCTTCCATATCCATTATTTCATCAATTCTTGATTTACAGATTTCTACCTAAAAATAAGTATTAATTTAACTACAAACAAACTTTATATTTTAATTTTACTTTCTATTGGTTCAAAATTCAACTTTTCAATCTTTTCTAAGAAAAGCTATTTACAATGTAATCGAAAACAAAATAGTTTAGCTTTAATACTGTTATCGACATTTATTAAGAAATTATTTTATTTTTATATGAATGATAATTTACTGTAACTTTATTTTGCTTTTTTACCTATAGCTGAATATTTCGAAACAAAAATTAAGCTAACACTATTACACTGGATCCTACTTAACCTTAGTAGTGCATACAATTTAAATTTTTTGCTGTAATTGTCAAATTAAACGAGTTTTTTTTTATATTAATTTTACTTAATACTAAACATGTTTGTTAAAATTTAAGACGAAATAAAAACATGTACATACAATTTCTTTAATTAACTGTTTTTGTTCATTTTCATTTGAACTGGTTTCAAGTTGTAATAAAACATTTTTTAACTCGTTTTCTTCTGTTATTTCATAGGGTGGATTTTCAAAATTCAACTCTTCCATCTCCTCAAACTCTTTTGGCACCGACATTATTTTATATTTTCTTAAAACAAATTATACACAACACATAAATTCAAAAAAATTAAATACTTTCCACGCGGTCTCATGCTGTTGCATCAATAAAAACGTGAAAATGAAAGGCCTTGAAATGTCAAACGATTGTCAATGTACAAGGTGACATTATAACTACAAGCAGATATTTCAGTAGGTCAAATGAATCCTTAATCAATTGAACAAACTATATTACTTTCAATTAAAAATAATAAAAACCTTCATCTTGAGTAAGAGGCAGTTCGTTTTGTAAAAATTATTTTGTTTATCAAAGAATGTTTACATTTTTACTTAAACTTACGTTTAGAGAATATATCACGTAGACTTTCACAGAACTATTAATACGTAGTTCCATACTTGTTCTTTTAAGTCTGTGAAAGACGAAAGTGTCTTAAAAAACCTGGAACCCATATAAATAAATTGCAAAGTTGCTTTGTCAATATAAAACATTTTATTTTTTTAAAACAATATGTACGGATTTCTTTATTATTTCATGTTGAAGTAAAACTTGATGACAAATGAATTCGGAAGATTTAAATTTATATGAACACAAGGTTTGTTTTACTATAATACATAATTCATTGAATTACCTATACATTTTTAGTTAATCCAAGTAAATGAAGCTCTTTTAATCCAACCAGATGGTCCAGAAAAGGAAGAACTACTAATTTTAAAAGGGAGTATTGAAGAATTACTAGAATTAACTAAAAACAATGCAACTAATTCTAGTGACTCCAGTAACAATGAATTTGACAAGGAATTTGCAGCCTTTATGGCTGAAATGGAAAAAGAAGGTGCAATAGAAAAAAAAAATAGTGTAAACAGTTTATCAAAAGAAATAGAGGGTAAGAAATGCAGGGCTCCACATCAACATCAGTGGGGTAGCATTACTTATCATAATGCCATGATATGTTCAATTGCATCCAATGATAATGAGGAAGAATATAAGGTAAGTGTTATTTTTCTTAGTTAATAATATTTATATTTGAATAATAATATTTTAGGTTAAAGTTCTTTTTACAAATCCAACTCATCAGGAAATGTTACCTTGTCCCTTCTACTTTGATTCAGATTGCAAATTTTCAGAAGAGCAATGTAGGTTCTCACATGGGGAAATAGTTTTATATTCTAGTCTTCAGGAATATATAGAACCCAATTTTGAAGTTTTAACTAAGGGTAATGTGAGAGTTATACAATTATTCAAGAATTTACACATTTACAAATTTTAACAGGTAGTTTAGTATTGGCTAAACAGAAAAACGATCTATGGTATAGAGCAAAAGTTCAACAAATATATGAGAATAAATGTACAGTTAAATTTGAGAGTGACTGTAAGGAATTAGAAGTTTGCTTAGAACATGTACTTCCTTTAGAAAGTAATGGTAGTGATACTAGTGATGATGAAGATTCAGGCAGCGTCAATTATGAAGATATTATTAATACTAGCTTGATGACAACTCCTGCTTATCAAGCAATGGGCAACTGGGAACAATATACGAAAGTAAATTCATTTTATTTTCAGGATTTTGCTAATCCTACTAGTTATAAAATAGTAATCTAAATACTGGTTTTTTTTATGTGTACATTTTTCTTCATAGGGTATGGGTTCTAAATTGATGATAAAAATGGGATACATTATAGGAACAGGATTAGGAAAAAAGGCTGATGGCAGAGTAAATCCTGTCAGTGCAGTTATTTTCCCACCTGGTAAATCGTTGGGTGAGTAATGCCTTTATTTTATATCTTAAATAAAATTGTAATAATTCCAGGTAATTTCAAGTTTAAAATTGTTTTACTTTCTTACTCAGATTTTTAAATGGATATCTAAATAAATTTGTGGATTTTTATATTTATTAATCATTAATCTTTTAGATCACTGCATGAAACTAAGAGAACAATCTGGAGGAGATAATGACCTTTTTAATGCAGAAAAAAAAATGAGGCGTCGTCAGCGTAAACAAGAGATCCAAAGAAAAAAAGCATACAAAAGGGAAAGGCAACAAAAAGATGTTTTTACATTTATTAACCAAACAGTAAAGAGAACTGAAGAAAAAATAAACGTATTAAAAGAGAATGAAAATATAAAGACGGAAACTAGTAGAAATTTAAATATTAAAAGTGTAAAAGTGGAAGAAAATATTAAAAAAGCAGAACATGAATTGGACCAATTAAAAAGTATTCTAGCGAGGCATAATAATCCAACATTAAATGTATGTAAAAAATTGAAAGAAAGTTTAAACGAGAAGAAAGAGGAGCTTGTACAGTTGCACAACCAAGCTCGAATTATTAAAAATGAGCAAAATTTAAGAGACAATCAGAAAAAAATGAAAATATTTTAGATAAATCAACTGGTGAAAGACATTCCAATAAGAATTTTATTTAATCACAAAAAGGGAAAATAAAAATTACTTAGTAATGTTGGTTCTAAACAAAATGTTTATTAAAATAATAAATTATTAACTTATTGCTAGTATTTTTTTAGAATCCTTTTTTTGTTCTTACTGGCAGAAGAGTTTCTTTTGCATAATTAAATGCAGTAAGAAGTCCAAACTTTTTGTTCCTTTTGGAGAAATAATTTGATACTACATCAGCATCTGAAACATAAATTATAAATCATAGATTATCAAAAGAAAATTTTTTCAGATTATTTTTACTAAAGAATAAGCTTAAGTAGATAGAAGGAGTGTAGATGTTGATACATATTTTAAAGTGAAACTTCTATACACGCGCTGGGAGTAAAAATTCAAGGTCGCGTCACATGAACTAGCCTGACGAAAACGTGTAACGATTCATAACGCGCATGCGCGTTCTGTTAATGCGCGTTGTTATAGAGGAGACACTTAGCATAGAAAGACTTGGCAACGCAAATTTGTTTGCACAGTGTTCTCTTTTCTCACTATTTTTTACTTTATCCAATCGAATTACTCCGGCTGTACTTCTCAAACTACTCATCTCCGCAGTATTAATCTCATTTTCATGCTTCTTCTGCCAAACCCAACATTTACTACCATACCTAAGTGTAGGAACCAACACACCTCTATGCACAGCCAGACGTGCCTTTTTGACACTTTCTGGCTGTTCATAAAGCTATGCAGTGCCCCATTTATCTGTTTTCCTGCCAACACCCTTCGCTCAATGTCACTGTCATACTTTCCATCTCTCGTTAAACTTTGGACCCAACTTCAAATCTTTTAAACAATCGTCTATATGTATAAGTTAAACAGCCATTCATCTAGTAGGCGAATTTAGTCACTCATAAATATTTTGACGTTTATTTAAAATTAATGGCGATTTTTGTTTCTGTTGTCTTCTATTATACAGATTGTGTTACATTATTTAAGTACCTATCACTAATTAAGTTATTTGTGTTGAAGGAACTAAGTGACAGTAATTCGATTTTGCATTTTTCTCAATTAATAAAAACAGTATGCCACCAATCATTCTCTCCCCATTATTGTTCATTATTTACTTAGAATTCATATTTAGAGAAGCCTTGAACACACAGATTCAGGAATATCCATGAATGGAGAAAGAGTGAACAATATTCGTTATGCAGTTGATAAGGTTGTTTTTGCCAACAGCATAGAGGGGTTACAAAATCTCATGAATAGAATGTGCAGTCAAATATATGGCCTGGACATTAAAAAAAAAAACTAATAATTATAAGCAAAGACAACATTAATAACTGTCAGCTTATAATCAACCAAAAAACAGATAGAGTGAGCAGTATTACTATCTCGGAACATAAAACCTAAACATTGTTCACTTAAAATTTAAAAAATAAACTGTTCTTCCTCGTTTGATGGCTTGATTTATTAGAATTTACATTTTCCAAATAAAAATATGACAATTTTGAAATATTCGATAATTTTGTCCACGAGTGTAAAATAATTGGAACTACATGAAAATATTCTGTATTTGTATGAAAACGAAATAATAATAATTCTCATAATTTCAATACCTAATTATGCTGTAAAATACTAAGTTTGACATTTTTTGTCCCTGTGCTTGTTTTGATTCTACTTAAAATATCTTTATAATATTTAAACAATATTTGATCGTTCGTACTTGTGTAGGTAACAAAAGATCAACAACATATTTCTTCTGTGTTCTTCACATTTTTCTTGTGTCTCAAATCATTCTGGAAGAGACTTAAAAAGTTGTTCTTTTGCTTTGTCTCTAATATTGGTTATGATTTTTTTGGTACAGTATTTTTTTATATATTGGTTATAGCACATCATTGTTTTGTTTTAACCTTACCTGTTCCATCTATAATTGTTGGTAACACATTATCATTTGCCGATAATGAAACAAATAAAGCAAATGGTACTAGCCACAAAAATAGTGTGAAATATGCAATAACCTAAAAAGACAACTATATAATATAACCACTTGACAATATTAATGATTGCATACCTCCGAAAACGTGTGATACACTCCAGCAAAATAACTAAACGCTAAATAGTGATTAGTAATTATAAACAATACTGTAGCTATAAATTCAATAGATATAAATGCTACAAAGGGAAAATTCCTTAATATCACAAAGTGGGTAAGATGAGCAAGCAGTCCACAAATTATCATCGAAGCTGGAAACCTTTCGAATATCCATAGCAATATGTATAATATGAACATACTCTAAAACAGAAAACATTTACATTTTAAGCATTTCTTGCATGTAGCAAAGAACTTCGAACCCGATTTAGTTTGATAATTTCTTCTTCTTTTTGATATTTGAATTGGGTTTAAAAATCTAGCCACATTTAAAATGTGACTGGGTAAATATTCTTGTTAAACCTATTTAGACTAAAGAAGAATTTTGTAGGTCTTGATCAATAACAAAATTTAATTATTTCCAAATAATATGCAGACCTTACGACTTGGAATTTCTACTGGTATGTATATTTCTTAATATACATACTACTAAAATGTAATATTTATTAAAATTCTTTTCATAAAAAAAAATTAGGTTAAGTCAACAAAAGTATTGGATGAAAAATTAAAAACTAGTTTTTAAATCCAACTAACAAAATTATTACAGTTACAACTTAGATTTCTATATTTTAATAATTATTACAGGTGCTTTTCAACAACATAGGAGTTTTAAAACATGCAGTTTATCACTGTTTATACAAAAGTGGAGGCTGGAAAGAGGATTACCAATGAACCCAAATACATCTGGTATTTTAACAGATGCTCCAGATTATACATATCTGGATGGAAGACTTACTCCTTATGGAGAAGGTCAGAAAGAAAGAATTTTAAAACAACGCAAAATAAAAGAAGAAATAATTAACTTTACAAAAGAAATAGATTTTGCAAAAGAGCGATACCAACAGTTATTAGAAGCTAAAGAGAGGAAAAAACAAGCAATTTTAAGTAGTAAACTAAAACCAAAGGGATTAAACTTATTAAAAAATGTAAAAAAACAGTAATAAATGTTGTAGTTTTAGTTTTACATTAAAAACTTTCATTTAGCATATAACATTTTATTTTACAACTTTTAACTAAAAACTGAAAGATTGGTAATGTAATAAATAAAATGTAATAGACAACTATTTTCCTTAGTTAAGTCAGTTGAAATTTCTTATATTTTGAAAGTACAGAATTTTAAGTAATTGTACTTTATACTCTTAGTATATATTTTCCAATGATTACAAATTATGGTATTAAGTAAAACTCTTACCGTATTTAGCCACCAAATTATTTTTTTTGCTATACTAGTATACTCTTCTACCAACTCTGCTAAGTAATACAACCCAGCTGCTAAAAAATGGAACAATTTCTTTAAATAAAAAAAATCAAAAACATTTAAGACTTACCTATGGCTATTGTAACAAATACAATTTGTATAATTATTGCTAAATAGGTAATTAATGTTAAGAACCACATTGTCGGTAATTCTTAGTAAATGTTACACATTTCAAGTTTAATATCAGATTCACCACTTGATGTGCTGGTGTAATGTCTAATGTTTACTAAACTTTTAAGTTCATTCTGGTTTCAATTCAGATCAGTTCGAGAACCGTTCAGAAACTGCCTAGAACTCGTGCGCACTCGTTTCGAATCCTAGAACTATTTAAGACCAGTTCGCATTTTATGAAAACCCGAACGCGACAATGGTCCAAATGAATGACAGCAAGAGAACTAGAGATCTAAAAGCAAAGCAAGTTTAACGTTATCAACAAATGATCCCTCTCCTTCTTAGGGTAAATGCTGATTATGAGCGTGCGTCAAAAAAATTCCAGAAAGGTTGAGGACAGGTACTGGTTTCGGATAGTTCTAGGACAGTTGCAGGACGATTTTTAAAAAAATTGAACAGTTCAACAAAACCCGAACGCGACCAATTCTACTGCGCAATTTCACTAGAACAGTTCTTGTTCGAACCCGAATACATACCTAACCTGACTTAAAAAAAATAGTAGAACCTTACTGTCAATGTCGTTATTTTCGTAAGTAAATGTTCATAATAGTAGCAATTTAAAAAAAGAAGAGTATTTGCGAGAATCAAGACTATGGAAGGTAGATACCATAGAGATAATACAGTATCTCTATGGTAGATACAGAGATAAGTTAACAAAACAAGATGTTAAGGTGCGATTTCATGCTCACACTTGACGCTGACTTTTAGCGTAAAAGTCGGTCACGTGATAGAGTTTTGACATGAATGCCAACTCAAAAAATTAAAGCGTCAAATCTAAATAAGTAAATTCTATCACGTGACCGCATTTGACGCCAGCGTCAAGCGTCACCATGAAATCTCACCTTTATGTCTAGTAATGGACGATTTGGATTTATAGCCTCGTGATTAATTTTCGTTCCAAAGTATTCTAACAGATGGCGTGTAATGCGTGAATCTTTATTTGTGCCGATGTGAAATCTGAAGTTAGTGATTTGCACATTGGCAGTTAATTTATTGACGTATACATTAAAAATGGGATTTTTGCATTTGAAATGGGGTTTTCACTTTTCATTTATAAACAATTATTTATCAATGAAATGTAGAACGCTGAACAAATCAAACACGAAATAATTGAGTTGAAATTAATAGAAATTAAAAAAAAAACTTATTTAATATCATATTTTCAAATATTAATTTTTAAAGACTAATAGGTACTTAGTTCAGTCAATGAGGAGGAAAATAGGGTATAGCCTCCGAATTTTTTTCCCAGTAAACCGATTTTCATGAAAATTTGGAATTAAACTTATATCACCCCCCTAAATCAAATAAAGTTATGTACCCAATAGGCAATTCTTATTTTTAAGGGATGAACACCACCCCACATGCATGTTAAAAAATGAAAAGAAATATATAAAATAATTATGTAAAATAAATATTTATTCATATTGTGGATTATAATTTATGACTTATGACAACCTATAGCAACTCTTAAAAAGCACCCTTAATGATGAAAATGTTTTGATGGTGAATATATGATAACTAAAATCTTTTTAAAGTTTGTGATATAATTAATAGGTATAATTTATTACATTATTTTAATCCTTAACAACCACTCCTTGGGACAAAATATGAACAAAATAAATTAGTTTCGAACATCTTGAAATGTTTTGATGGTACATACAAGTTAATAATAAAAATTTTGTGACATAATTTCGTAAGTTTTTAAAGATAACTAACTTCCTTGATTTTGAAGATACTTATTTAATTCAAGAACCAATTTACAGCAAATTTTAAGAACCATATGTCATGTAAATTTGAATTTGTTGGAACCATTTGGTTTTTTAATTTGTAAATTTAAAGGGCTCGAGGGATGTGGCCTCAAATACAAATTGTTTTAGCTATATCTCAACCAATTTTCATCACCTTACGCTTTTAGAACAGTGTCATTAATTTTCTCGCCAGTAATTTTATTCCTATGTTAAGAATTATTTTTTACTTTGATTAACTCTAAAAGAAGTTTTTTTAAATTATAATTTATTTTTTGCTTTTTAATTCGATTTGTTTTAAATGGTAAAATCACAAAAATAATGCATCGTCCGGAAATCGAACCCGGGCTCTACCCGCGTGGTAGGCGAGCATTCTACAACTGAACCACCGATGGATCCCTGAAGAAATTTATGAATCCTGGCGAAACTAATCAGGATAATCGGGTATTTTAATCGAATTATTGCATTGTCGTCGCTCTTTGACAAATGTGCGAAGTTTAAATCAAATCTGATCGCTTAAAGTAGGGCAAATTCGAGGCCAAAGAGTCAGTTACAAACATACAGGTGATACTAATATAAGCGTGTTAAAAAAAAACAAATTTTTTTAAAAAAATCTTAATTTTTTTACTTATTTAACGAATCTTTTTTAGTTCTTGAACCGGTCAAACTTATGGATCATATTTTAAATACATAAATATAGTAAACGTATACCTACTGTAAAAGGATTCATTTTAATTAAAATCTTGTATTAATGTCATTGATTTTAGTACAATTTATCCACGAAAAAACGGGTCCAATTTTATTTCTATCATAATTCCGTTAATTTTTACGCTAATGACCTCAACAAAAGTTCATTTATAAAACTTTTTATGGGGTGAGCGGTAGCTTAATATACGAGCACTGAAATCACTTTACGAGGATTCCACATCTTTTATCAAGATAAACGAAGCTTACACGGACAGGTTAATCATCGAAAAAGGTGTTAGACAGGGAAGTGTGGCTTCGCCATGACTGTGACTGAGTAGTCTGAGAAGTATAGCAGGTGTGACTCGGTTGGATAAAGTGAAAAATAGATTATTTGGACACGTAGAGAGGATGGATGAAGGAAGATTGAATGGACCAGTTGGTAGAGTCGACCTCGGCGAACATCGATCTCGATCAGATCGATATTGTTTTAAAGAAAGAGACCAGGTCAAGAGTACCAACAACCGATGAGCATGTATAAGAGCACTAATGAAAGTAGAAGAAGCAAAAGATGTGTGTAATAACCATAGCAAGTGGAAGGAAGTGGTTTCTGCCTACCCCTACGGGAAAAAGGCCTTAAAGACCTTAAACTACGCCAGTGCATACTTTGTAATTAATGAATAATGTATTACAAGCGCTTACTTCCCACTAAAAAAATTTAGGAGTTAAAGATGATTTATTAAAGAAAGAGAACTGCCAAGTGTTCGCGTTTTTTTCCCAACAAAGCGGATGTCGAGTGCCAATTTAACCCAAATTGGTTTACTTTAATTTACTTTTTCTACATGATGATATATATATTCACGCTTAAAAATATACGCGCGAACTTCTTTGTTAATTGTCAAGCAGGGTTATTCGGCAACCGTCGTGTTTTTTTGACGTTTTATCTTACTCCGACTGATTTAACTGGAAGTGGTCCCTAACAATAATAATTCATCTAGTACAGTGTGGAACAGCCAAATGGAATAAATTTGATAACGAATAAATGAGAGCGTGTTGGGAAAAACGCTTGGACACGTCGATTTGTATTTTTAGATGCGCATTTTTTTCAAAAAAAAATAATTATTTAGGGTGTGTCATGTGACAGTGGCCGATACCAACTTTCTTATTTTAAATACAACCCCCTGTATATTATTTATTTTTTGGATTCTTCAGAAAATTCTAAACATAATTAATGTACAATGTTCCATACCTGTCTTCAACTGTTTCGGAAATATTAAGTGTTTTCAGATGTACTACAAAAATTAACATTAAAAAAAGAAAATTATTTTATTTTATTTCCCTGCTCTCATTCAGAAGGCAACGAAATTTTACTACCTCTTCTGGTTAAACTATTCAGAGCAAGTCTAGCGTGAAGTTATATTTTGCTGGGCTGGTCAACGGCGAGAGTTGTTTGTATACGTAAAACGGGTACGGTGAACCATTCCCTACCTAAATCCTTCCGGCCGATCGGCCTTACCTTCTTCTTAATGAAAACTCTGGAAAGAATTATTGATAGACATATCAGAGAGGGAAATCTTAGGGAACATCCCTTAAACCCCCATCAATATGCCTACCAAACAGGCAAATCTACGGATTTAGCAATAAAACATTCTAGTAGGAAAGATCAGCCATTCCCTTAAACATAAGGAAATTGCGCTGGCAGCTTTTCTAGATATAGAAGGAGCGTTTAATAACGCCCTACTAAAGTCACTATACATCAATTAGGGATAGAGGAATCGACAGTCAAATCTGTAACTGGATCAAAAGCATGATTGAAAACCGATATGTAATATCATCACTGCACGGAGAGTCGGTTAGGTTCAGGGCAGCCAAGGGGTGTCCACATGGCGGGGTACTTTCCCCCCTAATGTGGTCATTCCTAGTCGACTCACTGCTGAACGAGCTTTCCATGCGGGGAGTAGATTTTCAATGCTATGCGGATGATTTGGTTATAATGGTTAGAGAAATTTAGAGCGACGATCTCAAACGTCCTCCAAGAAGCCCTCAACAAAGTATACAGATGATGCGAGAGGAAACAGATGTCTGTCAACCCCCGGAAAACTGTAATTATTCCTTTTACAAGAAGGAAAAAGCTAGATAAGCCTGTCCTATACGGAGAGAGCATTCCATTTGCGGCGAAGTGAAATACCTGGGTGTAGTTCTGGATAAAAGACTTACCTAGAACGCCCACCTGGAAAAAACAATAAACAAAGTCAGGTTTTCTCTCTGGAATCTCAGAAGAGTATACGGCAAATCTTGGGGAATAAACCCCAAACAGATTTACTGGATTTATCAAACAATGATAATATCTATGGTCACTTATGGTTCAATAGTCTGGTGGACCAAAGGGTTACAACAGACAGCTAGAGCAAAGCTTGCTGTCCTTCAGAGGCTGGCATGCCTGGCCATAGCTGGAGCTATGTCCAGCACACCAACGGCACTGATGGAACACCTCCTAAATCTTCCTCCCCTAGATAGTTTTCTACAAATTTCTGTCTCTGGAAAGGCAAATTAATGAAGAGCAACTCGGGGACCACTCCGGGATACTGAGTGAAATAAAAAACCACCAAAGATAGGTCTGAATCAACGGACTGTCGGTTTTGCTGCTTGGAAGACGAAACTGCTGAACATAAGCTATGTTCATGCCCCAGTCTGGGAAGAATAAGGTTCAACATATACTTGGTTATACCAACCTAGAACCTACCGATTACAAGAAAATCTCACCCCATACAACCATGAACTTCGGTAGAAGCGCTGGATTGTGCGGTGAACTATAACCTCTAGGGGTGAGTCACAATAGACCTACTAAAGGTCGCAGTGCAGGGGCGACCTAGCCCCACTCACATTATACCTAACCTAACCTGTACCAGTCCTGCTTGTGTCATTGAGACCCTAAAGATCTGATCATTATGGTCATGAGGAAATTTAAGCACGGTTAAAAATTGAACTTTATGGTCAGAACATGAGATGAATGTCGATTGAATCAAATGTCATTAAGTAACTGGGCTTGATCGTTTTTCGGAATCAAAATGGTCCGTGAGTCAGTTTTTGGAGCTAGTGGAAAATATGATTTGAAAGAAAGGTGAACAATAACTAACCCATTTTAGGACTTTACAAGTTAAAATAACCTTGAGCCATAAAATATTGTTTGAGATACGTCATACATGTTTCGCTTTATCTACTGAAAAGGAAAAGGTTTCAGGAATTCAAAGATAAGTTTAGTTCTTAAATATTTATTCTAACATCACTATTTTTGACTCAAAATAATGAAAAAATAGATAACAGCCATACATGTTATAAATTATTTTACATAAATTAAAATTGTGGTAATAACGAATCGCTTTAACTGTATAAAAAAATGGTAATGGTAATTGTTTTAGGAAGTGTTTTTCGTAACTACGGCCAGAATGTAAATAATCGATAAAGATCAAAAAGTATTCAATTTATCACACGAATATTGAATAATAATTAAGAAGTTTGTATTTCAACATTGAACCATTTTTGCAGAACAGAAAATGCACTAAAAAGTTCATTCTAAAATAAAACGTGTATTTTTTTGTCAAGTCTTCATTCACATGTTTTAGTGAAACTTTACTTATGAAAGCTTAAGAGTTTTCGATTTTTTGCACTTCTACTGGATAAAAAAAAGACTAAAAAGATGGCGACAAAAGTTAATTTAAAAAATAATTCAATCTGTAAATGTTTGTACAATAAATAACGCTATTTTTCTTTAAAAAAAATTAGTTTTTTGTTCACATTCCTATTAGAGATGTTTGTGAATATTTTACCTTTTAGTTAAATTTGACCTTCCGGTCAATTGACAAGAATTAAATTTCTTTAAAGATAACGTGCAAATAATATATTATTTTTCTAATAGAAATTATATAGCGTCCATTTCCAAATACTTTTTTACCAAACATTGATACTTTTTCGTGCACAAACTGCGCCAAAAATCATCTATTAATTATTATCAATTACAGAGAGTAACAATAAACACATGCAATCCAAAAATTCTTTCCTTATATACAAAAGAGCACAACTCGTTTTGCAAATATAAAAAAATGTTAAGAATTTTCACTCACCATACGTAATTAGGTCCACATTTATGAAACTTAATTTTTTACTATTTTTAACATTTACAATTGGTAGCATAATATCGTAGACATAAGTCAAGCAAAGAAAATATTAATTACCATCAATAAAATATTTTTTTAAAATTAATGAAGAACATTAAAATTCCTTTTTGAAAATGATTAAATTATATAAAGAATTCGAAAAACAAAATAAAATTGCCGGTCACGAAAAAAGTTGGCATACACAACGAATTTGAGAAACATTTCCATTTTGGTAATGCAAAACCACTCTTCTAATCACTAATCAGTATATTATATTACAGATACTTTTTACAGCATGTTTTATCAAACAAAAAGAAGCACAAACATAAAATCAAATAAAAAAACACAACAAACAGAATCATTAAGGATAATTATTCTGATATAGATTCCTTTCTCAGACAATCTCACAAACCAACAGTAGAAATCCAAACAGATTTTATAAATATTTTCATTAAAATCTTGTTTTCTCCTTAAAAACGTTAAAGACTAGTAAGAATCTGAAATAATTTTAGAAAGCAATTATTTTCTAATTAAAATATATCTCAACCGAGACATATGTTCTGTAAGAATTTTAAAATATCTGAAGGAATTTGATTGCATATACCAATTTGATTTCTACGTGTTCTTTTTATTTGGAATTTCATTATTTGGATTGTGAAGTAAAAAACCATCAACTCGTTTTAATAGTTCCTTAAAACCGCCGAAAACTGTAAAAACATTTACCTTAAGTTAACTATTTTTAGTGAATATTTCAAATAAAATGACCATCAGAAAGAAAATAATTTTTACAATTTTTGAAGTAAAACTTCTTTACGCATGCTTGATTTCGGGAGTAAGCTGGTGAATGCGTGATGAGAGCGTTAGGAAAATTGTGATCAGACGAGGCGAACGAAAGTTGAGAGGGAGATATAAGTTAGTGATGACAGAAAAAGAGTTTCGTTTCTTTTATTGTGTCCAAGCCTCCGTGGCGCAATTGGATAGCGTGATCGGCTGTTAACCGGAAGGTTGGTGGTTCGAGCCCACCCGGGGCGAATCTTTTTTTTTTCGTAATTTTATTTCGTTCTTGAACAATTTTATAAATTAATATTTTGTTAATTATAATTTGTAATTACTGATATATCCGATAATGAAAATAAAGAATAAAAATAAAAAATCTATTTAAAAATATTAATTTATCAATGAAAACCCATAATAAATTTAAATATTTGTAGAAAATTAATATATGTATATACATGTATATAATATACATACAAACGTATATATACATACATATAAATGGAGCTAAAGAAGTTTTACTTCAGTCGTGTGGTGTAAAGCACACTTGATTTTTTATTTTTGTTAATAAGAAATTTTTTGCAGTTTCATAACAATTAGAGGCTGCAAATTAAATTAGAATAAAATTAATTGTGGGAATCTTCTCAAGTGTATTTTCGTGTCGACATCTAAGAATGGAAACAATCATAAAATAAATCTTATTGCTATAATCTTTTTAAGAAAAAAAATGTACAAAAGTAGATAAATCGTGATAAATCCGTAATGAACTTAAAAAAAAGTTCGTTCGGATTTAAAAATAGTACAGTGCAACAGAAGTAGCTTGGCGGGCGAGAGATCACAAAATCTGCGCACAACGAAAACATTCGAATAACGATCCGATCGGCGACGACGAAATTTTCAGTAATCGTGAGTCTCAAGTACAATCGGAGGAAGAAGTTAATGTGAAGTATATTCAGCCGAATATTTGTTATTTTAGAGGCTAGTCGCCCGCCAAGCTACTTCTGTTGCACTGTAATTAGCTAATTACTCAAATATATTTAAAATGTACACAACCCGAATTTTTATAAACCTCTACTCTAAACTTGGCTGGATATTTTATTTTTGTGTTTAATGATAATTTGTTTACATTATTTATAACGTTGGTAGGAAATTACTCCAAATAAGCAGAGTGTTGTTAAGTAATTGATTACAATTATCTGAAGTAACTGAATTTCTTCCATTGTAATTGAAACAGTAATTAATTACTTGCTCTTCAATTGAAATTGCTCATTTCGTTACAATAACATTTCACAATAGTGAAAAGTTTAAATCCGATTGCAAACCAGTTGGCAAAGTACAATTTGAAAAACTATTGTTTTTAAAACATTGTGATGGTTTATCTAAATATGTAATACTACCACGAACCCGATTTACAGTTTCGCAGACGACAGCACACTTGTCTCAACTTTCACATCCTATAGATCACTTTTGGTGAATGATACAAATAGACTCAAGGCAGGAACAGGATGACTCCCTC
Source organism: Agelastica alni (assembly GCA_950111635.1). Classification (NCBI taxonomy): domain Eukaryota; kingdom Metazoa; phylum Arthropoda; class Insecta; order Coleoptera; family Chrysomelidae; genus Agelastica; species Agelastica alni. The sequence goes on along the minus strand of OX467714.1, from coordinate 16,294,722 downwards.
CATCAATAGAGATTTTGAAGCAATCGTCAAGTAGTGAACCAACAATCTTGTTCAGTTCAACGCCCAGAAAACACAAATCGCCTCGTTTTCCAAGAAAGTGAATTCCTCAAATCATTCCATCACAATGTCCCGAAATACCCTTGAATTAATTTCGATTAATCTCGATTTTGAGAGTCACGGTATCCAATAATGTCCATTTTGCTAACATCGCAAAGTCAGCAAGCCAGAGGCTGGGTTTTCTGTGGAAAGCTAAAAAGTTTTTTACTGCTGATCAACTGTTGACGACGTACAAGACTCAAATCCGACCTCTACTGGAGTATTGCTTGCACGTTTGGGGTTCAACACCAAAGCATTCTCTTCGTCTTCTAGATTCCATTCAGAAAAGGGGCATTCGGTTGATAAACAGCTTAACTCTCACAGATACCCTTCACCCACTAGAATTTAGAAGAAGAGTTGCCAGAGTTACAGATGCTCCAGAGAAATAAAAACTCTTATACCACCACTGGCCACATTCGGCACGCTGTTCAGTCTCACCCATTTACTCTCAAGATTGACACTACAAGGACCAATCTTCATCAATAATCCTTCTTTTACAGGGCTGCTACAGAATGGAAAACAAGCTTCCAAAATCAGTTTTTCCAGAGAACTATGACCTGCTTTTCAAAAAGCGGGTCCACAATCATCTCCTTTCTATAACCCCTTCTAATAGTAGCAGTGCGGGCCGTCCGCGGCCCACACGATAGGTCTACCCTTTTTGCGAATATTTTAAGTAAAAAAAAATCGGTTAATTTACTCAGTCCCTACTTAAGGGTCCTTCTGTCTAAGTTATTACGTAATTAGCTAACTTAACAACATTCTATAGTGACCATATCAATTTTAAATTTTTTTTTATGTTTTAAATAAATAGATTGACTTTGCAATCGCATGAAAACACAATGTATCTCACAAGTAATACATATTATATTAAATTAAGATTGTTTAGTGCGATTGCAAAGTCAATTATTTAAAACAAAAAAGATTTTTAATATTAATATGGTCACTTACTATAAGATGTTATGTTAGCTTATTACGTAATAACTTGAGACAGAAAGACCCTTTAGTAGGGACAGAATAAATTTAACGACTTGGTATTACATAGATCTCACAACTTTTTACGGTAGAAGAACCGAGTTGCGAGACTTGATGTTTTATACAAGTTATGTTTTTGATGGCATCTCATTTCTTTTTGTAGATGGTCCTACTTTTTTTTATTTATTATACATATACTGATTCATTCACTGCAAATGTAACTTTGTAATCCTATAATAATGATAATTGATCGCCAAAATAATAACAGACCTGAAGTAAAAAGGATAAACAACATCGAGACAGTTGACGCTTTCATACATCTTGGTACTACAATCTCGAGCAAGGGCGGATCCAGCGAGGAGATAAAGAGGGGAGAAGCGCAATAGCGAAAGAATCCATGACCAAATTAACCAAAGCATGGAAAAGCCATCACATATCCCTTAACACCAAAATGAGATTGGTCAGGAGCTTGGTGTTTTTAGTTTTTCTATATGGATCGGAATGCTGGACTTAAAAAAATACTGATAAACGGAAAAAGGATGCTTTCGAAATGTTTTGCTGGCGCAGAATGCTGAGAGTGTCCTGGACTGAGAAAAGAACCAACCAATCCATTCTGGACCAACTCATAATTAAGAAGAGATTGAGCATTGTGGTAGCGGAGAAAATAGCTTAATTCTTTGGTCATGTGGTTAGAAGAAATGGTCTTGAGAGACTCACTCTGGAAGGGATAGTCACTGGCAAAAGATCAAGAGGAAGGTCGTCTACAAGATACATGGATCTTATAACCGGTCTAACTGGCAAAAACCTTACCCAAACATTCAGAATGGCAGAAGATAGACAGGAATGGAAAGCCATCACAGAAATTAATACAGGAATTCATGATGCTGGAAACCGAGCAAATGACTAAGAAGAAGAATCCTACATATTTATATGGGATTACGTTATTTATGCAGTTGGTGTATCTAAAAAACTGGTCCAAAATTGCAAAATATTTTAGTTTTTCATTGATTTATACACTAAACACTCAATTGTATTCTAAAATTGAAGCTTGTATGTTTGCTAGAAGTGCCTTAGAGTTTTGTTGTTTGGTCAGTCAGTGAGCAAGTGATAAAATTAAGAAACTAGTTATAATTCTGAAACTACTGGTTCAAATTAAATGAAATTTGAAATATACCGTGTTAATACAATGCCTGCTTAGTTACTGAAAATTCAGGCTTCTAGTTTTATCCACAACGAAGTTACAGGGGGGTTGAAAATGGTCTGAGCTGCTTCGAGAAAAGGATGGTACGGCCGTGCCGCTTTTTTGCTCGACTTGGCGGGGGCACTGATGTGCCCCCAGAATTATGTATTAGGTAGAGTTGTCTACGTAAAAATAATTAGGATAATTAGCATAAAGTCGTGACTCGATTAAAATGTAAGTTTTGGAGTTTTGTAAAATAAAAATTATAAAATCAATGTTTTATTGTCAAAACAACTTTGTAACACAACTTTTTTCAACTGCCTACCTGAACTATCCAAAAAGCAGATGTTATTTTATTTGAAATTAATAACAATTGCATATTTTTTAATATCAATTGTAACAATTTACCCAAAGTAATTGTAATTAATTACATATTGTGAAGTAATTTTAACATCACTGCAAATATGTTCTATTCCAAATGCAAACAAATTGAACACAAAACTTTTACAACAAATATACCTTAAGAGAATTATACAAAATTTTAACTAGCTTCCCCAACCTTCTTTGATATAGAGTTTAATGCACAAACAAGTATTTTAGACTATTAATATAAAAAATTCTATTTATTTTTACATTTAATACTCTTTCAATGTAAATGAAATAATTTTTCTGTTATGAATTAACCTTTTGACCCAATTTAAGAATATTTATTGATGAAAAAAATTTATTTTTATTCCGGTATTTAAATAATTATCGTTAAGAAAACAATTTGGCCAAGTTATTTGTCAAATCAATGTAAGAATGTTAAATATTTTTTCCTTAATACACCTGAACATTTTTTTTTAATTTTATATTTTAGAACTACCGCGAAAAAATGACCGAAAAGAAATCAACGATACACTCTTACCAGCGATGATATAATTTTTAATACGAAATGGTATTTATACTAAAAAAATTATTACAAGTATACAACCTGTATTTATCTACCAAACTAAATATTATGAGTATCGCAATTTATTTTAACGATAATTTACAACGTGTACAGGGTGGATATGTTCCAACAAGATATACTTCTATATATATTTTTTTGAACTATCCCTAAATCAGTACTTTTTTATAATTTTTTCCCGAGACCCTTATATTTAATTAATTAAATATTTAAACAATTTGTACAGAAGAGAAAGTTAATGATCGAGCCACCCTGTACACGAAATAAGGAAAGAAGAAATAAAACAAGTGTAAAGGATGCCAAACAAAATAAAAAAATAACACAGTAATCAACCCAACAGTCTGTACAATTTTATAATTAATAATAATAATAATAATAATAAATTTACGTTTATTTTATATACAAACGATGTGGAAAATATCTAACTTACATATGTAAAAAAATATTTAAAATAAGAGTCAGGCCACGAACGCGAAAAATATAATAAACTTAAAAAGGAAAAAGAAATAAAAATTATTCTCCGAAGCGAAACTCATCATTGTGGAAGTATATAATTTCTTCAAAGTTTTGTTTTGAGCGTCTAAACACTATGTAACATCTATTAAAATAGTCATATAAATACATTAAATACACAAAATCGGCTCGTGGAGTCCCTATCTTTTTTATTTTTTGTTAATTTTGTTATGTACTCAGTCAAAATCAGCACACGACTGTCACCGTTCATAAAGAACCTTCGAAAGCAGCCATTAAATCACTTTGCATATTCATATCTATTTTATTCGCCATCTGAAACACAAATAAAACCATGTTATATACTTTCGGAGCTCTCCGATATAAAGGTACATAGGATAAACAAACAATCAATAGGGAAAAATCACAGAGTGGGCGATATCTATTCTTGATCCTATGAACTTCTCGAGGTGTGAACAACAAACCAATCTCCATTTGTTTATATGGGTGAAAAGTGAACTTTATATATTATTTTGAGCAATTTAAGCATTGACAGTGTTATATTTGAACGATATTTTGTAAAGAATTGGTGTTAATAATCCACAAAATACAAAAATGCAAAGGATTAAAAAAGGTGATATGGAGATAAAATCGCGAAAAATATGCTCTGTCCCAAGAAGCTCTACATATGGCAATTCGAATATATCTTTACATAAATTTTCTTCAAATCCTAAGAAATGGATCTCATGCATAAACTTTTGAGGATTTTTTCATTCAGAGACATCATCGAAAAGATTATGAAAGAACCACGGTCTTGCGGCTAAGGTAGAAATTAATAAAATAGCAGATATAACCATTGCTTAGGAAAGGTTTGGTTACAACTTTACAAATTTAAATTAAGTTGTAATAAATCATTGGTTTATATGTTGAAAGATAATTGTCTCTGAAGAAAGTTGTTAGAATTGTCCATTATGTTAAAAATTAGATAAAAGAAGTGTAGCTTTGAAGTAGGAAAACAATTTTATATATACCCAATTCCAAACAAAAATTTGAAGGTAAAGTAAATAATAGGATAGTATAAGTGATTAAAGTAAGTATCGGCAGGTTGTAGTTCCGGTACCTCAATTTCTAGATATCGAGCACTGGTATTACATATTAAATTGTAGTATTAAAAATTAAAATAAGGTAATTTTTACGACTGACAGCAAAGTTATTTTTAATTTATTTAAAGGATTTTAGTTCATTGAAAGCATACCATAAAAGCAAAATAATTAAACAAACATATTACCGAAAATGCTTACTTTTTAAATATAAGATAGATGAAATAATCACCAATAAGAAAAAATAGTTTGAATTAAATTAAGTATATTGTTACAGACAAAATTTAGGAAGTTAATAATTGTAAAATAAAATAAAATTCTTACCACTTCTCTTCTTCGACGCTCTTGTTCTTGTAATCTCTGTCTTTCTCGTTCTGATATCCGTTCGGTACCGGCATTTAACGGGTTAGGAGAAGTGTTACCCTCTCCCGGCGACGATCTCAGTTCTTCCACCCTTTGACTCGCTATTGGTTGCTGTTGCTCCGCTACTGCTTTCCTGAATAATTAATACATCATTAAACTGATATCATTACTAATAATCATGTGCTCTATTTACCATACACATATATTTACGACATTAGACTCGTTATAGTAATAAAGTATTGCGTGAGATTCATTTGAATTGAAAACTATTGCAAAGTTACAAAAAAATCATTAGTTTTGAAATCACTTCAACGTTTTCTTAAATCTATCAAAATATCCAATTAACAATGGTAAAACTGGCGATTGCTTGTAGTTCTTGGCAACTTAATGGTTGTATATTTAAAATTTGATTAGAAAGCAAGTAATGTTAAACCATAAAACTACCAGAAAATTTAAAATCAATTATAAATTCTAAAATAACAAACATATTACATGCTATATTCGCAACATTATTCTAAATAATAATAAATGTAATACCTCGCTTTTTCTAAAGCGTCTTCTTCTTCCCTTTCTCGCCTTCTTTCATTTTCAGCCCTAAGCCTCTCTTTTTCAGCCTGCTCTCTTTGTTGTCGCTTCATTTCCAGATTTTCCAGACGTTGTTTTTCCCGGTCGGCCTTTTCTTTTGCCTTGTTCTGAAAAGCTTTGAAACTGTCCATAACTTGTTGTTTACTGCCACCACCGGGCGTGTTATTTTGTGGCGATTTTCCTTTAGCTAAACTGGACCAGGAGCTAGCATTCTTGACATTATGCTCAGGTTTGTTGTCGGTGGTCTTGAAACCGAACGTTTGGGGCAATGGTTTTTGGTGTACAGAATTAATCTTCTTGTCATTTAAAAGTCCGGTCAAAGTGTCCATTCGCTCGTCTAACTTCATTTGCGAGTCATTTTTCATCATTTGGTTGTTAATAAGCTGCTGCTGTTGCTGTTGCGGTGGCAGAGGATCAAACATTGACGTGATGGACATTTCCATGGGAAGACCCATCGAAGAGATACTACCATTGTTGTTTGTAGGCAAGTCAAAGTCGTGTTTCATTCCGAAACCATTGTTTTGAACGTGCAACATATTCGTTGGATGCGGTGGTATCGGTAACGATACCGATTTTAACGTTTGAGGTACGTACGATTCTGACATTGGTTTCTGGTGGATAGAGTTAATCTTCTTGTCGTCCAAAAGACCGGTCAAAGTATCCATTCGCTCATCCAACTTAATTTGCGTGTCATTCTTCATTATTTGGTTGTTAATATGCTGCTGCGGTAGAGGATCAAACATTGACGTTATGGACAGTTCCATAGGAAGACCCATAGACGAAATACTGCCGTTGTTGTTTGGGACGTGTAACATATTCGTTTGATGCGGAGGCATTGGTAACGATACTGATTTTAACGTTTGAGGTACGCTCGTGGGGGTAACGGTTGGTACAGTAGCAGGTAAAAGTGTTGCTACCGGTAATTTTTCGATCGGTTTCGCATTAACTGGCGGCGGCACTACCGGTATGACAGGTGATTGTTTCACATTTATGCTCTCCGTTATGTTAGATATCATCGGCGGAATTTGCGTCGTCGTCGGCGTTGTTAATGGTGTAGCCGTCGTCATATTAGGTTGAATGAGAGCAGCAGCTGTATTGGCCGCCACCGTTGTTGGCGGAAGCTGTGCGGTAACGGTTGCTGCTATTGGGTTGACGTTTTGTGATGTTGGTGCTGTCGATGCAGTCGTTAGAGGAACTTTGGATATATTCTGCTAAATATAAAATAGAAATAATAACTGTCCATTTCACGATAAACAGTGCATTAATTTTACCGTAATATTTGTAGAAACAAAATTAATAGTATATAAAGCTTAGTTGTTTCCCAGTGTTTAAAGTTTTTTGTTTTTAAGTAGTATAGAGACAAGTTAACATTCATTGGATCATTATAAATTTTGGGTATTTAAAGATAACAATATTTAAGTATTTATTAACATTTATAGTCACGCCTTTTTCCCGTAGGGGTAGACAAAGACCAATTGCTACGGTTCTTCTACTTTCATCAGGCGTTTCTGCAAAACAATTTCGATCTGATCGAGATATGGTCGCCTAGGTCGAACTCTACCGACTTTCCCATTCACACTTGCCTTATAAATCTGTTTCGTCATTCTTCTTGTATCCACCCTCTCTACGTGTCCAAATCATTAAAGCATTCCTTTATCTATCTTTATTTTCACATCTTTTACACCACAGCGTTCCCTTATCTCACTATTCCTCACTTTATCCATCATAGTCACTCTAGCTATAGTTCTTAGACACTAACCTTCGCAGCGTTGATCCTTTTTTCATGCTTTTTCTGCCAAACCCAACATTCACTACCATACATAAGTGTAGAGACCAGCATTTCTTTATGCACAGCCAGACGTGCCTTTTTTGACACGTTCTTGCTGCTCATAAAGTTATGCGATGCGCTATTCATTTGTTTCTCTTCTAACACCCTTTGCTCAATATAGCACCTCGCAGTTTGTCATGCTATTTTCTTTTTCAAAAACCATTATTTTTGTCTTGCTGACATTACTTTCATCCCTTTAATTTTTAGAGCATCCTATATATTAACTATCGCCTGCAACAACTCCTCAGATGATGCTAATATGACTTGATCATGGGCTTAAAGGAGGCATTTGACAATCAAATCATTCATTCTCAATCCATATGCACTCTCTTTCAAATATTCTAAACAATCGTCTATGTATAAGTTGAACAGCGATGGCGAAGCCACACATCCCTGTCTAACACCTTTTTCGATATTAAATCAGTTCTTGTAAGCTCCGTTTATCCTGACACAAGCAGTGGAATTCTTTTTAAGTGATTTCTGTGCTCGTATCAAACTACCGCTTACCTCATACACAATGTCGACCACAATTCACTTCTCACCACTCTGTCATAGGCCTTTTCCAAGTCTATAAAGGCACAATAGACCTTCCGACTTCTAGCCAAGAATTTTTCGACTATACCTCGTAATGAAAAGACCTGATCCATACATCTCATTCCTCATTGCTTGCACATCTCATATCATTTTCTCAGTTTCATTCGTCTCTTTTAATCAATATCTTTGCATACAGTTTGCCGAATATGCTGAGTAAACTAATACCTCGGTAGTTCTTACAGTCCTGCTGCGAACTTTTTCCCTATTAAAGCGGCACAAATGTTTTATTATCTACTAATAATCAGTACGAAAAAAATATTTAAATTAAATCAATTGAGGCGTTTTAAGATGGAAAAATATTTAAATTTTACTACTTTTAAACAATGTACCTTGTAAACTATTTAGAGCTTTATATTAAAAAAATACTTATTTTTTCAATTGAATACGAGCAGGAAAAAAACGAAAAATTATTTATATTTTTTTCAAACGTACAATAAATAGGCCATAATTGTACTGAGCTGACTGCGGAAAAATTCAACTTTTTTACCAGCGGCAGTTTTACTTTTACTTTTTCTTCCGCCGGAGGGATGTAAAATCATAACTTGCAAAATGACATTTTTTAATGCTGAATGACAACTATAAAATAAGAGATGTCTACGAGCCATTTTTGTATTTAACCGTGTTACATATTTCGTGTTTATAACCTAATTATTGTACGTTTGAAAAAAATAGTATATTTCATTTGAAGGAGAAGTGACTTTTCATGGCTTGCCATCTATACTATTACTCAGGCGCGCCATGAAAAGTCCCACTTCTCGTCCGCTTGAAATAATCTACTATTAATAAACAAATAATTAAAATAAATATGTTGAAATAAAAAAATAACTTACCACATTATTGACATTGCCTACAGAGGGATTGGGCGACTTTTTATTTCCTTTCTTTTTAGTTAGTCGATTTGTCGTTCCACCTATAAAACTTGTTTAACTAAGTATTCATGTTTTTTTTCCTTTATTACATATACCTTGAGTGCGCAAGTAAACACAATCCTCTCTTTTCTTTCGAAGGTCTTACCACAACAAAAACAAACGTTTGCGTTATATATTAAATTTAATAAATCTCATCATTCTCGACATCATTGAGTGTTAATGCTTACATTTTACTTTTTGTTGCATCATTCGCAAATTTAAATAAATATACAAACAGTAAGATCTAAATATTTAGCCTGAAAACACTAATAACCTATTCTAGAGGCAAGATATTATTTCATTGTTAAAGTGCGAAAGCGAGAACAATCTCGATTCATAAAAAGTGATTTTCAAAATGAGACAAAAATTAATACATCGGTTTTAAAAAACAGTTCTTTACATCAAATTCATTGTCATAATAAGTTTCATTGATTAAAACTTTTGTCTTATATTTTATAAAGTTGAGACTGTTTGATCTCGCACCGAATAAATATTTTTGCGAACACTAAAAAGTTCACATACTATTATGTACAAAAAATAAATTCTATAATAGGTTATTTACACAGTAAACAATTCCTCATATTTGCCCCCTCTTTTAAAATAAAGAATTATATATGTAAATATATATAATTATATATATATTTAAAAAAAAAACAAAAAGAAGTGAAAATGATAATAGAATATATTTAAATTAAAAGTATGCCGAATACACATTGAGACAAAATTATATGAAACGTATTGAACAATATTAAAAAATACAGTGCAAAAAATCGGTTCGAGTGAAATAAGGATAAGTATGTACAACCATACTCCGCTAAAACAAAATCGATTTTTATTTATTTTTATGTTAACTGTATTCCCAAGTTCGGCCGTCGAATTTAGAATTAAAATGTCAATTGAAAAATAATCTAATCCGAATTAAAAATTGGTTTTTTTTTCATCATTATTTTGAAAAATTTATTTACAACTGAAATGTCAGATAACTCGATGAATTTTAAACAATAGTTTTGTAAGATTCTTTTATACCGATATGTTTTCACATATATTTAGCTAAAGTTACTTTAAAAATCTTTTAATGTGGATCAAACGTACAAACTTTTCGAAATTATCGATTAAAAATTAATTTTTATTCAGTCCTGAAGTTCAAATATTTCTTAAACTGTTAAATTATTGTTGAATAAAAATGGTATTTACTTTATTCTTGGCAGTGAATTTCCATAAGAAACATTGTAAATTGATTAATTAAAAAAAGGATTCTTGCAAAATATTTTTGTAATAATCAACGCATTTAAATATTTCTAAAATCGATTGCACCGCAAATAAAGGAATACGTTGTAAAAAATATTTAAAAAACTACTCCGGAAAATTCACTAGACATATTAAATTACAATAATTCGTAAATGATATATACACGTACATTTTACATCACAACAAAAGTAATCTTGATATGAGACATTATTTTTTTTTGTAATAACCTACTTATATTCATTCTGGGCAATAAAAATAACTGTGTCGCATAAATACTCTTAACTTTTTCATTATTTTCTCAAAGATAATTTCTACCTTTAAAACGTAGTAATTGTAGTAAATAAGTTATTTAACTTCGAAATGCTGCAACAAATAATTTGCATTTCATACAAGATAACTCAAAGTAACGTCGTAAAGATGAAATTATAACTTCGATATTAAAATTTCTGTAAAAAGTTACGGATAATGAAAAAGTTAAAAATATGAGAGAATTAGTTTAGCCTAGAGTGCAAACAATGTGGGTGGAGGCCAACCACTGCTTTTGCTGACCAAATATATTAATAAAAAAAAATAAAAGGAAGATCTAAAAACCATACAGTACCACGGATTATTTTTATATTTTTTTGGTGTTCACCTTTCGACCTTTCCTTTAAAATTTTACTAAAAACTATTATTAGTATTAAACACGATACTTTCCCAAATTCTTAATTGGTAATTGTTTTTATTTTAAATTTTAGCTATTTTTTATTTAAATTTTGAGAAACATCAGTTCTTAGAAACTAATAATAGTAAATATATAGAAATAAAAATAATAAAATTTAATTTTTGTAGAACAATATAACAGCAGTGGGTGTCACTAAAAATACTCCTAATAAAAAAAATAAAATACTTATAAAAGTAACAAGTGGCGTCTTGTACCGATGATCCCCACGTTTATTATGGTATTAAGCAGGGAATTTAATACCAGAAAAAACTATGCAGTAACTTAATGTGAACACCATGTTTTATAATTTTACTTATAATCGATTATTTATGTAAATAAACCTACTATTAAAAAAAATTATACAGCCGCCACACACATTGTCTGCATAAAAATGTAGCGCGGATATTATATGAAAAACCAAAAGGAAAAACACACAAATCATCACCCATGAAGTCGACCATGTATATATATATATATATATAAATGCATAAAGCAAAAAAGAGAAAAATTGGTTGTGGTAAGACCCAATGGACTGTATGGTTGGTCCGGTTACACCGTGTCCCCACACTATAATGCACTCAAGGTATATAATACTGCTCTCGCCTAATTTCGATAAATAACTTTTTGTATTTTTTGGTTTTCCCGTATCTACCCCCCTTCACTAGCGCCATCAGGTTATTTCTCGAAACGCAGCTTCCATTAATACTAAATATTAATATTCACGACATACAAAATAAAAATAATCATAATAAAACTAAAAAAATAATAGAATATCAGTTCAGAATTTCGATTGTGGCAGTTTTGAAAGGGTGTTCGAACAAGAAAACGTTTATTTTCCGAAATTAAACAAAAATGAAAAACAAAACAAATTAAAATTAAGCAAAAGTTTAAAGGAGCACCAGCATTTTACTACTTTCATTTTTTTAAATATGTTATGACATTTAAACTCTGTATAAAATATTTCTAGTTTGTTGATTTATTCAGTTAAACCGACTGTTTGATTACTTTTTTTGTTAACTCACTTGCTTCCCAAAAACATGAACGCTAATTATCTACTTTTTCAATAAATAATTTATCAACCGTCAACGCTCAACTGATGTAGGTTAGTTAATTGAAATTTAGACGAAAAGAACCTATTCCACCACAATTTTTACTTTTTAATTTTCAAATCCAACTACAATTTAAATAAAAAAAAGTTACCTTAAAGTGGATTAACTGAAGACAATAACATAATCAGTTAAATATTCCACGACAAAATTTAACAAAAGAAATAGCTATAAGAATTTCAAGTAAAATATATAGTTTCTAACAACATCAAACTTAACTAATCTACCCACACTGCATTCACACGAAACGAAACGATTATTTGAGGAGTTTGTAGAAAAACAAGAAACAAATATGGCATTACATACACACTTTTGGATAATTTTAAGAAAGGATATGAATGTTAATAGATTACCGAAACATGCAAATAAAACGAATATTGAGAACGTGAAAGAACATGGTAAGTAAAATGAATAAATGAAATAATAATGCTCCTTTCACATGGTATGAATTTGTATATACACAAGACGGCACGGATGCCATCTTCCGGTCTTCATCGAGTCGTTAATCTCATAAAGTATGCTACAAAATTTAATACAATTCAAAACACAGACAGACACAAAACGTAAATAGGATTATGGAACCGAACCACCCAGAACCGTTAGCATGTGAAAAGGAGCGTAACCAGCAAAAAAATCAGTAACTAAACCAAAAGGGATTGCCAAAGTATAAATAGCAATAACAATAGAAATTATAGTTAGTAACAAGCTCAATTTAACCTCATTTCGATCGTTAATTTTAGTTTTACCAAATTAACTAATCATTAGAAGATAACATTGAAATTTATATCAGTTTACACCCTTTAGTGTATCTCACTGATTACAGTGGAAGCATCAAATTCACGGTTAAACCATATAATTACATAGATACTTGGTTAAAAAAATCCACTTCTTTCTATATTAGAATTTTAAAATATTGGATGTTAATTAGATTTAAAGTCCTTAAATATAAATGTATCTAAAGAAAACTGACCAAAATCTTTAAGAATTTATTTCCAAATATTTGTGTATTTTTTATGTCAACTTCGAAAGGAGCACATCGAATAAAAATAACTTTTTTAAAGCACCAAATAACTAAAATAATCAATAAAGATTTAACTGATTGATAAACCATATGCTTTTAATCACACGTTTCCATTTATTACCACTGATTTTGAAAAATATATATTTTTATTTATAAATAATCACGTTTAAAACTTTTAGGAAACAAGCAAATAAAAAGGGTAAGATAACATAACTTTTCTATTTACAGTTTTAGTACATCATATGGCGCCACACTTTTACGCTATTTACGTCTAATCCATTCACACATATGACAAGTGTATACTGACAGCTGACTGACAATCAGATTCATAAATATATCAATGTTTGGCAGAAAACAAATTTAGTTCAGAAAGAGAGTATATTAATCTCTTAGCTGTCAACGGATATACTAATGACTAAGGCCTGTATTCATAGTCCGTACTCAAGGCGGAGTCGATGCTTCCAAGTACAGATTTGCGTGCAAATTTGCATAACAATCTGTACTTGAAGCATTGACTCCGCCTTGAGTAGGAACTATAAATGCTCAATTATAGACAGATAATGGATAATAGCAACTGATATTATTTATAGAAAGTTTACTTTGAGATGTTTAATGGTGAATCTAAATGTGGTAAATAAAATAACTTATCACATCAGTATCTAATGACAGATGACAGTTGACTAGTAATAATTGGTACGCCATAATTAGGTCAACTGTCATGCTTTTTTAAGTTTAGATAAATATTCTCTGTGTGATTAAATAGAGTGTAAGTTTTTCGCCATATTATTTTAATTAGCTATAACAAATCTGATATATTAGTTTATCTTTTTATTATTACCTTTTTCACTCTTATCTTTTGTTGTTCTAAAAACCAATATACAGCAAACAAGTTTTAAGAAATAATTCAATTTTATAAATACTATTTTTTTAAATAGATGTAAAAATTGCATTTGAGACCTTTTAACCACTTTTCAAAAAATAATAGAAAAGATCGTTGATGCACCAGTTTTTGTACAAAAATGAATTATAATAATTCGAATGGAAATATAAAACGATTTTAAGATTTGGGAATGGGCTTCGAATTAACCATCAACTTGGAAACTTCTTCAAATGTCACCATTATATTTTATCACAATTAGAATTTAACAGAAAATTTATCACAATTAATTCACTTAAGAAATTGATTGATGGGTTGTTACGTGCAGGTAACCTTAAAATGTAATATGAAGAATTTAATAAAAATACTCATATAAAAACAAATCAATCAATGATTAGAAAAATTCTAATGAAGAAATAATACTATATAATAAAAAAAAAGCTATCGACCAAAATGTATCATTAAATGGAATACATGAAACATTTTTAATAAAAATATTAAAAAATCACAATTTACACCTTTTCAGCTTTTGGTAAATTAAAAATCTATAAAATAAAGCGTGTGATTTTTTATCATTAAGTGTCGAAGATTATTTCCAAGTGGATAAATTAACCCGTCGCACATATTTCTTGGAAAGAAGATATAAAATGTTGTGTCAGTTGACTAACAAAGAAAAAACCACCAAAAATAAACAATGGCACCTTAAATGTCCAGATAAAGAAAAATTATCATCAGATCAGTGTCGCGCCTCAGGTATCCGCGTTATTTTTTTAAAACGTTCGTATTTTATTATTGTTAAGACACCACCACGTTTTTATTTATTTTTTTGTCTATTTATGACAAATGAGCTAACCTGCTTCGCTGTCACTGGAATCACTAGAACTCGATGACAAACTGCTGCTACTGCTATCCGAATCCGAACTGCTGGAACTCGATGAGAGACGTCCCGAAGGGCCTCCTGCGCCTGTTGGATCCACTTTACTGGCTTCGTCTGCAACAAAAAAGCAATAATCATAATTCGTAATTTTATTTTTTAAATGACATTTTTATAATCAAGTTTAATCCAGAGGTGAGAATTTTTTGAGAATAATTCGTCGTTTTTTGGGAACTTTGCAATACGGAAAAATCACGGAGTGGGCGACATCTATTATTGATCGTATGAACTTCTCTGTCCATTTTGGCAAAAACTGTATTTCTTTTGAGGCGCACACGGATTCGTCGTCGTCGTGATTGACAGAGGCGCGCTAACAGCACGTTAATATATTGCAGAGATCCTAAAAGACTATGTGCTACCATATGCTGGGTTGGTTGGTAATGGTTTTCTGCTAATGCAAGATAACGCGCGACCGCACACGGCAAGAATGGTAACGGAGTGCCTTGAAGAGATTGGTATTGCAAAAATGAACTGGCCCGCTCAAAGCCCAGATCTAAATCCTATTGAGCATATTTGGGATCCGGCGTATAAGACGTGGTATACCTGTTCCAGCAGCACGTGAAGAGCTCCGATTGGCCCATATTGAGGAATGGACCAATTTTACTCAAGCAAACATTTATAATGTGCTGCGTTCTATGCCCACTCGCATAATATTTGAGGTGGTAATACGCCTTATTAAAGAGTAAACCCCGTTATTTCTTGTCTCCTGAGTTCAATTATTGTGTGAACTGAATGTGTTATTTTTCAATAAACTAATAAATTTTCTAATTTTTGCTTACTTCCTGTTTGTAACCCGTATAAACATAATATGACATGCTAAATGCATTATTGAATAAATACAAATTTAAAAAATTGAATAATTTCAAAATATTTTGGGGTAGCCAGTTTTCTCTGACGCGCAGAGTATTTAAAATAAAAATAGTTGCAATAAAAAATATATTCCTCATTAATACATTTTGTTAAATGGCATAAATTAAATAGATCCAAATAATTTTGACACACTACTAACCTTTTTTCGGAGCCTTTTTCGAATTTCCTATTTTGTCATTTACGTCTATTAGTCTTTTTTCTAGTTCCTGCTTCTTCTCTGCAATTTGTTCGTCTTTGGATTTGCCAGCTACTTTTTTATCTAAAACAAACACGACATTTATATTACAATGCTTTTTTTTATCAAATTCGAACCCCCCGAACTAAAACAGTACAATAACAACTAAAAAAACCTGAAGTGTTTACAAATTACCATTATACTGTTATATATTATAAATTTCTCCAAAAAATAAAGAAATATAATCATTTTGTGAGTTTTAATTCGAGGGGACCCAATTGAATTAATATGTTGTTAATTTTACATAATGTATTCAAATTCCTTAAAAGTTCCTTCGCTCAAACGAATAACAAAATATTTGTTTTTTAAAAACAGTTTAGGATTATTAATTACTTAAAATTGTTAATATTGGGAATAATAGTTTAACACTAGTTTTAGGCACAGTAAATACCAATGGATTCCTAAGACTAAAATGTAAAAAATAAAATTAATCTTAAATTTTAATACTTGAAGTATAGTTAAACTGCGTAAAAACATCAACATTTTAAAAAAAAATTGTTTTAAGACGTATTTAGTTCAATTATTCTCGACCCATAAAATTAATTTACAAAATTGGCTGTTAGATACAGTAACTGACTCTGACTTTTAAATGTTTTAAGAAATCTGAACATTTCAAGCCTTATAGAAACTGATTATTTGCCACATTTATTAAAAATATCGTATTAAAGCAATAAGTTTCTATAAAAAGCGAATAAAGCCCATAAAAATTTGAAAGTAAGCACAGAAATAGTTTTCTAATAAAAACGTAACGTTTTTTTTTCTATTTCTGTAAATTTAAAGCCTATCACCAGATAACCAGCGTAAACAATGCACAAAATTAGAATTACACCCAAAATGGTAGAGCATGCGCAAAAAGATTACAAGATCGTAAGCATTATATTAAATTTGTTTACGTCTTATATCTAATAAAAATCCTTTTATTCGGCCTTTGACTTTGTTCACCGTCAAACGTCAACAAAAAGAGTAGAATAAACGTTCCTCCGGGCAAAAACGGTGCACTGAAATACATATTTGAAAAAAAGCGTAATTTATAAATAAAAACTTATTGAAAACTATAATATAACTATAATTATTCTTTATAAAATTACAACATAAAAAACTGCAAATTGCTTTTAATATTTATCTGAAAGTCCCACATCAATCAACATCTTGTGATTTTTTAAAGATTAATTTGAAAAGCCTTTTTCCAACGAAGCTAACCAGAAATCTGCCAGATAAAAGTTAATAAAAAAAAAAAATTGTCCTTGGGGAAACAGCAATAGACGTAAACAATAGAAAATAATAGAAATAAAAAAGAAAAGAGAAAAAAGAGAAGTAGGATGCTGAGAAGTGCTTGCCTCTGCTAGATCTAGCCGTGCCTTGACGAGATGTTTCCTTCGATAGTTGGGGTCGGTCGCTGATTCAGTTGTCCTACCTTACTGCAAGTTGCCGAGATTGTGGGTAATCGCGTGGTCATATTGTTTACTACACGTGTATTTGTTTTTAAATGAAATTAAACACTATAGAATAACCATTTTCTCATATATTGAATTTGATACATGGAGACGCCATTTTGTCGTCTATCGAAACATGATTGATTTACAACTTCAGGTCTCATGTATCGTTAGAATTCCTTTACTGGCTGTCGACTTAAACTATATTTAATCCATAATAGTATTCACATGTTATATTACTGCAGTAATGAAATTTTTGTTACAACTAAAAAATTAGTGCTACATGGTACCGCGTGTTTTCGAAACGAAGCTTGCTTGAACTCTCGACGAAGAAGGCCGCAAACGGAAGCGGTCAAGAGTAAGTTGTTGTTTTTGAGGCGCTGATGTCGGCGTATTTATTGGTTCGCTTATAAACTTTATGTTGTCTATAGTACGCGCCTATCTGGGGCGTAAGGTATATAATGGATTGCATATAGCACGCGGCTAGTTGATGATAGCTTGTCGGCATCTGAGTCGTACTAAAGGTGGTTTAAATCGAGGAATTGATTGAAGATTCAACTGTTAAAATTACGTGATCACCGATTTTCAACAATTCCTATTATTTTAGTTTGTTCTATTGAGTTATTAAAACTCGTGTTTAGAAGCCACGTGTGCGTTGTATTTTATCAGTTTATGAATAATCCTCCCCTAACACGAGCATGGCAATGTTTTAGGACATGGCCCGCTTCGCCTGTTCCTTCCAAACCACCTGATCATCTGCTAAGTGGACTGCTTGTAAAAGTGAAACTCCCAACAATTAGAGCTGGTCCACTCATCTGTTTGGCAATCTTTTGTCGGTCTTCTACTTTTCCTTTCATCAACAACTTTTCCATTGAGTCGTTACTCCTGGCGATGTGTGAACCAAAATAAGTCAGGTAGGCCCTATTAAGGTAGTACTGTCGACGCCACAAGTATCACATGTGTGCTCTGTGTTATTTGACTACCGTTTTATTTATATTTGGCAACGCCAAAATAGAGATAAAAATATTTTCTCTGTAACTGTTCTTACGAAAGCATAATATCCCTACGTACCGCATTCGATGTATGTTTAAATCTTGCGCGAGTCATAACCTTTTTGACAACAATGCCACGTGTAATTAACATAGTAAATTTTTCGTAATTATTTGCTAATTACTCTTATCACATTCTCTGAAGCTCGATTTGTGGATAACTATGTTGGAAACTTTTTTCCTTGGTAATGACAAAAATAGTTTTTTATTAATTTCTTTCCTCTGGTTCTCTGTAGCTCTTTAAAATTTTAACTGGTTAATTATCTATAACAATGTACGAATATGCCAAGTTTCATTAAATCCTGAACGGTAATTCTAATACCGATAGTACTACCTTAGCTGCAGCTTATGTGCTGATCGTAAAGATAAGCAATTTCGCCAGACTCAGTTTTGTGGAGTTACTGACGAAACGGTCCTTCCAAATTTTGACTAGTCTGGTGGTTGCTGACCTAGCCATCGTTAGCCGGCGCCTAATTTTTTGAACATCCTCCGGTATTTGTGATAAGGAAGTCCAAATAGAACAACCAGTCAACTATTTCATAGCCCGCAATTAGCCTCTGCTGATTATCAGCTGGTCTGTCTACAATTATCACTTTAGATATGTCTTACAACTCAGCCCAGCTTCAGTTTTAAACTTGGCGGACGTTGTTTGTTTAAATTCTGACGGTAGTTACACACTTCGTCAGACATATGAGATGTTGAGGTAGCCTTAACGATTGGAGGAATTCTCAAAGATAACACTAATTGATCTAATGCGAGGATTTTTCATAATCGACAAAACGCATGAAGGTCCCTGATTTTGAATTTTTCTATTTGAATAATAAGGAATAATAAGGACTTTTTTATCATGCCACATATTTAAAGAACTAAGTAACACTTCCGATTTAATTGAAAATAACAAATAGAGAAATAATATTTGGTACTGACGATAATTTTTCTCTAGTTTTTGCCAAGAGGAATGATAGATAAATCCCAGAAAATATTCGAACGATACACCCGAAAAAAGAAAATATAAAACAATTGCGCATTTTGCGTAATTTTTATATTTTTTTCAAATAGTGTACCAATCGTAATGTATAAAAAAACAAAAATATATTTATAACAACCCACCAGCAACGTTCTACCATGCTTAAAAATGTGTAGTTCCAATTACATACGCCTGTCGTAAGCCCAATATTACTGGTTGTGTCAACAATATTACGAAAACTTAAAGAGAAACATATTCATTCAATTTACACAACAAAAAAAGTTGTAGATAAACACAGCATAATTTAATTAAAAACAATATAGACTTTTATGGTTTTCATTATTAAATGTTTTTTAATAGATGTTTGATTAAAAATTCAACTTGGTTTGTGATTTGGAATTTAAAATCATAAACAATTTTTTAAACCAATAGATTATTTATAAAATGAAAAAATTAGGATTCATACTGACTACAAGAAATTTAATAACTTCGTAAAAATGAATTATTTTTGAGTTTATTTAGAAAGAAAAATTTTCTTCCCATTATTTAGATATTAAAAAAAATAGGTTTTTCTACAGTTTTCGTAAGTGTTATAATTATTGTCAGAACCGTGGTACGCGTGATCGCCGGTTTTATTAATAAAAAAACACAAGATTTTTTTTAAATGATTGGGCATTACCACACACACTTGAAGATGGGGTCTGGTGTACTAATTAAATATATGTGAAGGGCTGGCGATCGATGTTTAGTCTCGTGTGTTCGTCGGTTTAGACGTAAAGTAATGTGGAACTTACAGTATGGCTTACGTGGCTTTTTACGAAGACACGACGCAACGTAACTCTCCAATTCTCTTAACGTCGAAGGTTTCAACGTTTCGAAATCGATCTCGATTTCGTCCGGATTTGAATCCCTTAGCGACGGTTCTCTTGATTGAATTATATGTACAACTCTACCGAGTTTATCTCCTGCAATAAAACAACATATTTCAATACAAAGAACTAAAACAAGTGAATTTATATCTTAATAATTAATTTTAAATAATACACATGGAAATAATCTAAAGATATTCATTTATATTTAAATATTAAGTTGGTTCATTAAATCTATTGTTTTTTTACACTCACATTGTATGTCACTGCATTTTTTGATGAAAAAAATATAAACAAAACATTTAAAAAAACACCTTTTTGTTATTGTTCTATAATTTATCTGTTTCAATAACTGAAGAAAATGTGGGAGTGTTTATTTGATTTCAAATAAATCACACACATTTTTGAACTGAACATGAAAAAACATTTAAACCGCAAAAAATGCTGAAAGCTTTAACATGCCAGAAAATGGAGCTTGACAAACAAATATAGCACGAGCATTTGGCATATCCCAAAGCGTAACTTCCCAATTGAATACCCGTTGTGTAGAAACTAGAAATGTATCTGAGGAACACTCAGAACTCACAGTATCCACAAACCATAATGAAGATTTGAAATTAGCGGCAAGAAGGAAACGTCAGTCTTTAACGAGAAGCAATCACGCTGTTCGCTTAGCTTGGGATGAGAAACACGTGTTATGAAATAATGACCAATGGGTGAGTGGTAATTTCTTAAATTTGGACGAAACAGTGACGTCACTATTTGAGATTGGTAACGTGCACGTTGTACAGTCTTTGACTGACCTCGTTTTGCTGCAACATTTTTTAAATAGGTAAATAGGTTTTAAGTAGGTATATTGATGAAATACTTCCAACTAATGGTGCTTCCAACTAATGCAGCCTATGGAATAAGAATTCGTACTAATGCATATAATACACAAAAGTAGTTAGTTTTCATGATAATAGTATCGAAGTATTGCCATGACCTACAGAATCACAAGACTTAAATCCAACATTTGCATGTATGGGTCATGCTTCAACGAAAGTTATGAGAGGTTGCAGGAATTTTCAGAGACGTCAATTATTTGAGACTTTGCTTAGAGCAAGGATAACTATATCCCAACAAGAAATAGATAACTTGATTATATCCTTTGCAAAAGAGAAAGCCCAGCTGTTATAAATAATTGAGGACACATCACTTTCCCATTTAGGAATTAAACTGAATCTATATATGAGTTTTATATTTGGCTATTTTTAGGTGATTTTTAAGTTTTTCTATATTTTTGTTAAAAATATTTTTAAAGAAAACAATAGGTTGTGGTTTTAATAAACTTTGTCAAAATTAACCCTTTTTTAATTTATGAACCAATTTAGTTAAAAATTTCTAGCTCAGAATCCTTATATTATTTTCAAGTATGTATTTAACAGAATAATAATATAGTGTAAAACACAAAATGCCATCTGTAACTTAAATTTACTTTGCATTTAGTATATTTACAATTGTCATTCTAAGCGACTTTTTACAATATTATATTTGTATCACACAATCTATTTTTTTTTAATTTGCTAATATTTAAATAAAAACCTTGGAAAATAGCATGAAAAAAATTGGAAGTAACTTTAGTTAATAGTACAATTGGCAAAATTACTAACATAACAAATATATGATTTTTTTAGAAACATTTTTTTTTAATATTTAAAATGTGTTTTTTATAATTGGTACATTTTTAAAATGTATTTTAAAACGATTTACTTTCAAGTTAATTACCCGAATCTTAAAAATGCAAATAATCGAACAGAAAAACATTGCTTACCAGGTAATTTGTTAATGTCTAAAGATAATTGTCGTTTTTCGTCATACGACATTGGTTTGGCATTATCTTCGTCCTCGGAATCGAATTGCATGGGAGGCGGTTGGACAGCGTTCTTTTTCCTGCCCGCTCCAGCTTTGTTGTTCGCTTTAACCCTTTTATTAGAAGCAGCATTTGCCGCTGCGGTCGCCGGTTTATTGCCTCGAAGCCCTACAATAACACAATCACAAAAACAAAGAAAAAAACGGGTGTCTGAACACACCATTTTTTTTTATTACTTTAACTACATACTGGATTCCATTAAACATGCCACAAAATATGTACTATGTTTGTTTATCAACAAATTACTGATTTAAACAAATAAACTATATAAATATAGGGACTTGCTTAAGTCAAACAACACGTCGATCTGCAGCAAGGTTAACCTTTCTTTTGAATGGGGCTCTTAAAACTCACATGTGTAATCATTTTGGTTAAATTGTATAAAAAACGACACAAAATTGAAATCGACGTCGTTGACATTAAAATAAAGTTAATTGGAACGTTACGATAAAAATCTAAAAATATGTCGAAATGAAAAACAAATAAAAAAGATGGGGTTTAAAAGTTAAAAGTAGAAAAATTATAAAAAAACCAGCAGAAAAAACTGTCAAAATGAAATGTAGACTACGTCTTGATATTCAAAATAATAAATTATTTAAAAAAACAACAGGAATTTTTAGAAAAATACCATGCACTGATAGATAGCACAAGCAAAACCTGAATCCTCAAACAAGTGTCAAAATATACAGAGTAAGGTATAATAACGAGCAAGCACGATAATAAAAAAATTGAATGCACAATCAATTAAAAAAACAATGTTAAAACCGGAAAAAACTTTAGAATCATTTATAAAAATAGGATTAAATAGAAAAATAGTGAGTAACACAGAAACTGACCAAAAATATAGGTGATGAATTAAAAATTCAAGAGTTAAAAAAATAGAAATAAATACAACTTACTGTAAAGTATGCAATGCATTAATAGCAATTTACAAAAGCAAAACGACAATAAAGACTAAATAATTACAATGCAGTGCAATCAACGAAGATAAAATGATTGTGAGTAAAACATGCGAGTGAGAAAAAAGTAAAAGAAGCAAATAATTAGTAGAGTCCTCACCTTTTGTTTTAGTTGTTTTTGCTTGCACGGAAGCGTTGGCGGCAGCGTTCGCCTGGACGTTGTGGTGCATGTTGATTGATTTTCCGGCTGTCTGATGATGACCATGATGATGAATACTGCCTCCTCCCGATTGACCATGGTGATGGTGGGATTCAGATCCGGTGGCTACTTTCAAATCAGCACCCGACACAACGCTGGCGATGCTGTCGTCAACGCTATCCGCTGCGATCGAATTGTTGTTTGATTTGTTTAGTGCACCGTGTCCCCCGGAGCCACCCTTACCGAGTCCTGCACCGCCCCCGCTGCTACCATTACTGCTATTTGGTAGATTTGCCAAGGAGGCATTAGATATCGAACCGCCAATACCACCTGAGGAAGGTTTCTTCTTTACCTTATCCTTTTTTTTCTCTTTCTTTTTGCGAGAACTCTCATCCACTAGTTTTCGCATTTTTTCTTGCATCGCCGTTAGCTGAAATAAACATTGGGTTTAATTTTATTGCCAAATGGGTATAACCATTAATCAATCAACAATACAAGAAAATTATAACTACCATTAATGAGATATGACAAAAAACTAATGGAACAACGAGAAAAAAATTAACATTAAGCGAAAAAATATATAAAATTAAAATATTGGTTGAGATAGGTAGACTGACGTTATTGTTTTTATTGTTTCTACAATATTTGTCGACGCTTCAATACCAAATGTTAACGACTTGTGTGACCCCCCAAATCCTTGTGAGATGTCACATATTTTGCAATTTTAAATTAACAAATGATTAAATTAAAATAGCTTTTTCAAAATTGTTGTATCAATTTAAAATCTTTTTTTAGACAATCAACAATACATTTAACGTAGTGTTGATAGTATTTGATGTTTTTCGTTGGAGTTGAATCTTAGGTTTTTTTAGAATATTTTTTATTTGACTGGTCTCCCCTCTTAACATGATGTCCCACTTTGTTGACCCACTCTCATCCCTTTGACGTAATTTATGATAATTCATAACATCCAACTTACTTCTTTTTCGAGCAATTTAAGCTGCTTATTTCGTTTTTCTTCTTCGGAATCCTCAGTATCGCTTGAAGAGTCCGAACTAGAACCGGAAGAGCTCGATTCCGATTTGGCGGGTAAATTATTCACGGCGTTTCCTACACGACTTACAGGCTCGTCGGGGATTTTTGCATATCTAAAACATAAAAGTTTAATAAATAATATAACATATTAATTATGCACCAACTCCAATAAATAAAAAACGCGTTTAATTAAATGAATACAAAAACAAATTTAATTTAATTCACAAATAAATAGCCAAATAAATAACGTGATTCTTTTCCCTTCCCGATAAAATCATGGAAAAGTGCTTTCATGTAATACAAATACATAATTACAATGGGCATATACATACATGCATACATATAGTCACTTTTTCCCGTAGGGGTAGGCAGAGACCACTTCTTTCCACTTGCTACGGTTCTTACACACATCTTTTGCTTCCTCTACTTTCATCAGGGCTCTCATGCATGCTCGTCGGTTGTTGGTACTCTTGACCTGGCTGGCCTTTCTTCAAAACAATTTTGATCTGATCGAGATATGTTCTCCGAGGTCGACCTCTACCGACTTCCATTCACACTCGCATTATAAATTTGTTTCGTCAATCTTCCTCCATCCATCCTTTTTACGTGTCCAAACCATCTAAGCATTCCTTTATCTATCTTTGTTACTACATCTTCTTTTACTCTGGGCATATATCTTTCGTTTTCACTGATGTTAAATAAATTGATGAAAAACGAGGCGATA
Source organism: Agelastica alni (assembly GCA_950111635.1). Lineage (NCBI taxonomy): Eukaryota > Metazoa > Arthropoda > Insecta > Coleoptera > Chrysomelidae > Agelastica > Agelastica alni. The sequence goes on along the minus strand of OX467714.1, from coordinate 16,269,616 downwards.
CATGGCTTACAAATTCCAATTGAAGTTTTCGTCGCCGAGTATTGGCTTTGACAGAATATCAAAAAAGATGTTTCGCAGTGTTTGCAATGAGACTCAAGGAGTAGAGATACGTAAGTAACCTATTCATCTCCGAAAACATCTAATGGAAGACGTCACTCTAGAGGTTTTAAAAAAAGTACTCTTTGAACACCCGATATATTAGAGATATTATGTTAAAGTAAAACTTATGATGAAAGTTATGATGTAAGATTAAAGCCTATCGAATTTTTGAAGATAATTAAACAGTATTGTGAGGAAGATTCTCCAGGTTTGGCCTCCAGCGACTACCATCTATTCCCTAAAATAAAAGAATATCTTCGTGGAATCCGCTTTGCTGATGATAAAGAAGTGATGTCAGCGGTGGCTGAAGACCCAAGTTGAAAAACAAATTAGTTTCATTCTTCTTATGTGTTTGCTTCTATGTTAGGGACAATAATTCGTGAACTATCCTCGTATATAACGATGAAACATACATATCGTCGGTGAGACTGCAAAACCGTGTAACAGCAGTCTGCAATACCGCTTATCTATATTTTCGCATATTTACAGGAGGAAGAAAAAACTGATTATCTTGGCTATTAAACATTGTTTTAACTAAACGTATTCGTAATTTCTATGACTATTATTTTATACGAATGTGACTTAAACTTACCAATATCTTCATTAGATTTTGAGCAATATTCACAAATAAATAACAATAAATCAGAAACACGCGCCACTCGTGTCAAGACTTTTTCTAGCATTTGGTAAATACGCGGCTTTGCTGCCAAACACTCGCCAACCGTAACTAATGATACATGGAATTTATTTAACGGCTTTATAGACGTTCCTCTCCCGTAACTTTTTCCATCCTTGCCGATCCTGTGCTGCCTCTATCCAGTTGGTCTTTATCCTATTGATGTCGTCCATCCATCAGGTTGGTGGACGCCCTCTACTTCTGTATGAATCTTGGCGCGGTCTCCACTCAAGTATCCTCTTTGTCCAGCCATTGTCCGAAAGTCGCGCCACATGACCGGCCCAGTTCCATTTTAAGGTTGTTATACGAGTAACCGCGTCCGTCACTCCGGATCTCTCCCTTAATGCTGTATTTCGGATCCTGTCTCTTAGCGATATACCTAACATCGACCTCTCCATTTTCCTCTGCGCGATACTTATTCTATTTGTAGTGTTCTTTGTGAGGGTAACCGTTTCGAATGTAAGTGGTCAAATAATTTTCTTTTTAAGCATATTGGAATGTCTGACTTAAATATATTCCAAAGGCCTATTCTTCTCGATATTTCACGAGTTTGGTTGTCTCTACCAATAAAGATTTCGTGACCAAGGAGCCAATAAACACTATTGCGACTTTTGTAGATACACGGTATTGTAGAGTGCTTTTACGCGGTTCTGCAATCTCACCGACGATATTTGTTTACTTCTCATTCTACGACGAATGTTGAAATTGGTTTTACGCAACTCACACAATATCTTTATAATATAAACCGATAGTTTTTGAATTGTTAAATCAAATAAGAATTTGTGATATTATTACATATTTTGTACCAATACACTTGCGAAAAGAGCAACCCTTAATGATCTCAAAATTATCCTATCCATTTAGGTATATATTTTTTAATTTACTTTTAAATTCATTACGTTTTCTGATAGAAACTGGGAAACTGTTATTAAAATAATAAGTTTTACGCACCTCACTTCAAACACATCCTGTAATTTTCTTGCCATAGCAACTACATCGTGATCGGAAGGATTGTACTTGTAACAATTACTAAATATCAGTCTAACATCTGCTGCAAAATCTTGTGGCGTGCGATACTCCCGACTTTCCATTTTATTTTTCACCGTACTAAAGTCCATAGGTTTCTTTATAATGTCGTGGTAGTCGTGTAGACCTAACAATTCTGCATCTACTGGTTGATAAAAAGGCCAAGCGTAACTCTATAATTAAAAAACTCAATTTGTAATCGATTTGTATAACATAAGATTTATCTATTATATTTTTTGAGAGTCAGTGTTAAAAAGCTCGTTATATTTTTAAATAACATCAACGATTATCAGTTTTTAAGTTATCATCATTATATATCCAGACACCCATTATTATCCTATCACTAAATTTAATATAAATATTAAAATATGTAATTTTTTTTAATTATTGTTTATTGGGATAAATAAAAAATGCACATTATAAAAATTATCGTTCTAAATTTTTTTTACTCAAAATTTATTCAAAAAAACAGATTTTAAAAGAAATTAAAATAAAATGAATTTAAGAAAACAAATTTTGAGCAATTTTATTCAATACCTATTCATATTGTTTAAAAGATATAGTTTACAGATCTTAGATATGTGGACTAAAATCAAATAAAATGGAATGGACAAATTATCTGTACAGTAAAAATATTCTAAACCGCGTATCAGTCGTTTTTTTTCATGATTTTAAACCACCTTATAACTAAATTTCAAGGTTATAAAATATTGACATACGCACTTACCGAATGTTTTTTTGAAAATAGTTCCAGCAAGATTTCATTACATGCTTTGAGCGATTCTGGTAGTTTTTCTTTGGGTTTATGAGAAGCGGGTTGCGCTACGTGGTGGCCGTCTAATTCTGGTCTTGCAGGCTTTTTGATTTGTCGTCCGGACTCTCTGCGAGTTGATATTTTTGCCGATTTTGACTCTAGAGCTGGTGGATAATCATAGGCGTTCGCAGGAGTTGTTGTATCAGCCTTTCTTTTCACACCCTTTTTTACCTATTTATAATGAAATAGTACATTTTACTATTTATTATCATCCTCATTTTATGCTTTTACGAAAATCAACAAGTGTATGATTTCAAACTTTTGTACATCAGAATGTAAAGGAAATGAGTACTAATTTAAAACCTTTTGCTAACATTCAAATCATTAACTACCAAAAGTAAATCAGACAACAATTTCATTTTTTTTATTGAAACCTGTAAAAGAAAAAGAGTATATTTAAAAATTATAGTGCTTACTATGTGACAATAATTTTTACTCCAGTGAGTACAATGGACACTATCAGTGTTCCTTTATTGGTTTAAAAAGCAATTTTAATCAGTGGAACAATCAAGCTCACTCCTACTTACTGGCTGCTCACTCCGAGTCACATCCCCCTACTACCACTCCGGAGGGAGAAGGCACTTGTCCGAGAATATACAAAAATTATTAATAATCCTCAGTTCCCAGTACACCAGGATATCAGAGCCCTTGAGACCAACAGACTCCGATCAAGGCACCCACCCATCTTGACAGCCAAGGACCTATTTCAGCCTCCCTTATTCTTGTACAATATTGGCAAGAAAATTGCCCTCCACATTGCCGAAATATGCCCTACATTAGAGAAAGACCACATGGCTTCAACCAGCCTTGCTTGATATGGTCAGCCATTAACAGATTCTGCCCAAATCATGGCAGATGTGCTGTTTTTTTTCACAAATTAGGAAAACGCAATTTCCCTGATGTGACTGTAGAGCCGACAGTCAGACCATTAAACATATAGTGGAGGAATGCGACTTACGAGCCTATGAAGGGAACTTCACTGGCTTCCTGACAGCAACCAATGCAGCAGTGAACTACATTCACAATCTAGATTTCTTTCGGTTACCATAGCTAAGTTTACTGTTTGTCATAATATTATTTATTATTTATGTTTTTAGTGTACTCGTCATTTACACATTCTACTTAAGTAATTGTACAAATCTTCGTGTTTTATGTATTTATTTTAATAACATGCTCGTGATGTGTTGCCATATGATAAATAAATCTCTTAACTATCAACTCTTTCAAAACCTGTTTTAAAAAAGTAATATTTACGCACATTTAAACATCCACGATACTTTTGTCTATATACCTTTGTTAATTATCATCATAAAACAAAATCTTTGCTTAAGACTGCGCTTGGGGTGGTTTTATAAGATATTAAATATAAGTTGTATGATTATTACTTTTCCAATTTACGAGGGAAATTATGACGGAAATTTTATACCTGCTATTTAAAGCCTATCAGATGCATTGATTTTGACAGGTTGCTATGACGACAACCTGAATTTTTCGACAAAAAATTCAGTCGCAAAATTAATAAGTGATAATTTCTCTGGCTTAACAGCTGCCACGTTCAGATGCCAGAATCTATTAAGGCACCAAACATCGAAGCAAAGAAAACTACGAAACTGTCAAAAATTGTATTTTCTTTTATAAATAATTTTTGGTATAAAATTTCTGTACCGAATCGAGCTTAAATTATTCTCCAAAGTTTCTTCTCGGTTGCGAATTTTTTAAGAAAATTTTCCTCGGTTGGCGCCTCGTGAAATGTTCAAAAAATTCGAACATCGAAATTTTTTTTGGAAATTATTCAAGCTCTAGGGGGAGTAATTATAAGTGGTAATTTTTATTAAATAAATATAATGTAGCTTACCTTTGCTGGTTGCGCTGGAGGTATGTTACCTGGAAGGACTCCACTAGGATCTAACGAATTCGTTATATTGGAACCGCTTCCGTGAATGGCATTTGGGGTATTTAGTTGTTGATTTATGGACAGAGAGCTAATGTTGGTGTTGGCCGCCGCTATAGTGGTAGTCGCCGTACTTCCTGGTACCGTAGCCGGAGCCTGAGTACCCAGAGGCAAACCGGAAGAACCTGTTATAGATATAATCCAGAAATTATAACAGGATACGACAACCGTTTTTCTTAAATTAAATATTTTATATTTTCAGTGTTAAAAAGCTCGTAATTGATAAACATCACAAGTCAGAATTAAAGTTTCATCAGAGTAAGTATCTGTTATTAAGTTTTTAAATCTCGACTTAGTGTTAAGACATATCATAAATAGTATTAATTACAATTTGTGTATGACTTATTTTTTAATAATACAAATTCTTAATGAAAATCAAAAATTATTATTTTAGTTAATTATTTTCCATTAAAAATTGGAAATTTGTTTATATTTTTAAATGAATGTTTATAAAAATGATTATTTAAAATTTTTAAATGCTGGAAGTAACAAAAATCTAACCTGTGGTAGTTGCAACTGGAGTGGCGCTGGTAGAGGAAACGGTTGCGGGAGGCCTGCCCCTACCTCCCGAACCAGCGGTGGCTACAATGGTTGTGGCGCTAGTAGACCCACGTCCCTTTTTACCTTTCACTCCCCCCTTGGCGGGTGTTTCGACTAGGAACTCCTCCTTTGGCATGTCAGCCACTTTAGTCAAAAACACCTACAATCATCAATTACATCATTTACTAACCAAATTAATAAATGAATGGGAAATTTATTAGATAATTATTAAAATTGATAAAAAAGTAAAAATATTTCAAAACATTTCACGTCATCACGAATTTTGAGTCTTTTAGCTTGTGCGATTTTGATTAATTGTGCCTAACTAATGAAAGAAAAAATAGTTTTAACTAATAAAGTTTGCTTCTGTACCCATCAGAACGTAATATCAAATTTTAAAAAAAAATTTATCTTTATAAATTTAATTATATATAAAAAGAAAACAAACTTTAATTTATATATTTACATCACTTTTATTTACAAAGCAGATTTAAAATAAATCTACAAATAAGCTTTAAAAATGAATACTTTTGATACTTCTTTTGTGTAAGTAGAAACTTTCTCTTATTAGCCCCCAAATGTAATCACCCATCATAGTCTCATTATAATGTCCTTGATAATGTTGCTTAGTCTGTCACATTCTGGTGAAAACGTTTTCTTTGCTCTTCTGAATATGCCCCCAAGTTATCTTTAAATTTGTCCAAGTGAGCATGTACCTAAAGGGACATTCTGCAACCCATGAGTTTCAAGTTATCAAGCATAGTGGTAAAAAGCTCTTTGGTGACTATTTAGGAAGAAAATTCTTTAAATATTGAAGATTCATAATCTTGAGAAAGAACCTTCACGAATTGCTACATAAGACTTAGATCGGGCTCCACAATCGGTTTACACTTGTTATTTTATTTTGATACATATAAGCCTTTTTCCTGTAGATATAGACAGATACCACTTCCTTCCACTTGATACAGTTCTTACACACATATTTTGCTTCTACTTTTATAAGTGCTCTCATACAAGCTCATTATTGTTAGTACTCTTGGAACTGGTCTTTCTTCAAAACAATGTGGACCTATACCGACTTGGCCATTCATTCTCACCTTTAAATCTTCTTTGAATCATCCTCTCTACGTGTCCAAACCATCTAAGCATTCCTTTATTTATCTTTGTTACCACATCTTTCACACCACACAGCATTCCCTTATCTCACTTTTCTTTACTTTATCCACCAGACTCACTCCAGCTATACTTCTTAGACCACTTATCTTATTCTCATGCTTCTTCTGGCAAACCCAACATACACTACCATACATAATGGTAGGGACCAGCACCCCTCTGTGCACAACCAGTCGTGCCTTTTTTGATACATTCTGGCTGCTCGTAAAGTTATACAGGGCCCTATTTATTTGTTTTACTACCAACACCCTTCGCTCAATGTCACAGTTATACTTTCCATCTCTTGTACATTTTGAACCCAAGAATACAAACTCATTCACTTATTCCACTCTTTCTTCTTCAATCAGCATCTCGTAGTTTGTCATACTTTCTTCTCTTTCAAAAACCATTACTTTTGTCTTGATTACATTTACTTTCATGCCTTTGATTTGCAGGGCATCATGGATATTAACTATCGCCTACAACTCCTCTTCAGATCCCTGTCTAACACCTTTTTTGATGTTAAACTAGTTTGTGTAAACTCCGTTTATCCTGACACAAGCAGTGGAATCCTCGTAAAGTATGTTACTATGGAGTTTAGTCCGCTTAGGCATACTGGTAGTGAATTGGATTTGCTCTACTATCCCACAAGCAAAGATATTATGAATATTAAGTGTATCTCAGTGGCATTCCTACCAGAAAACCAATCATCATCTTGAAATCTATCACAGGTCAGACATACTCTTCATGCAGTTACTACATGAGAAATGAGACGCCCATCTAGACTTTGAATGGGTTGTTTAGGCTTCATAGAGCTTTATATTTGTTGTCAAACCAAATTACTCGGCTCTTATTTTGATGTATTCGCCGCAAATGAAGTAAAAAGAGTCAACGTCATTTTGACATTTTTTTGAAGACACTTTTAGACCCTGTGACACACAAAATACATTACCGTTGCTCCTTAAACAGTCCGCCAAAACCATTAATATTTATCATTAAATAAAGCACAAAAGCAAACTTAATTAAGAATGAAGTTTTTGGTTACTTTTTAATGTAGACAGTCAGAAAATATTAATTAAATAATACATAGACTCAAAAAAAGTTTTTTGTTGACAAGTGTTATTTAAAAATAAAACACCGATATGTTAAAATCAAATAGAGGTTAAAATTAAAAATCTAAAAGATGTTTTATAAATTTTTTTATTATAAAAAAGTAAATGTGGCGTCTGAATAAAAATTACCTTTTCCAAAGTCTGGGCCATAACCACAACATCTTCACCTGGTTTATTGTACACATAACAATTCGTAAACATAGTATTGAAATCTTGGATGCATTCTTTGCCTGACCAATAATAGTTGTTGTCTAACCGCTTTTTAATGGTTCCCAGGTCCATTGGTTGCTTTATTATTCTATGGTAGTCCTAAAAATAGACAAAATAAACAATTATTTTTGTAGTTTAATACATTTTTTTGTCTGGGAAGTTGATGAAATCAGCGAATATTCTTAAAATTTCTACTTAATAGACAAAAACTGCTTTTGTTAAAAAAGTTATACTTACAGGCAAATTCAGCTTTTTAGCATCAACTGGTTGTTGAAATGGCCACGCGAATTGGTGTTTCCACACAGCCTTCAATACTGTCTTCTGTAGGAATTGTAGTTGGTTGGTGACGCGCCCTGGACTATCTGGAAGTGGAAGAACCGGCGGTTGCACCACTCCATTTACGGGCTCCAAAGGAGGATCATTACGAGGCGGGCGCTCCATTTTTTCCTCCCTAGAGAACAACACATTATTATTTACGATACAAAAATCATAATATAGTAAAAATAATTTTTTTTTTTTTGAAAAAATACTAAGTTGTATAAAAAACAATTGTAGTTTTTTATTTAAGCCAAAGAAATTATGATTAAATGAATGTTTAGCAAGGCAATACTTAGATATTGATGTTAAAATGATTAATACTAGGATTGAATATCAATAATTTAAGGAAAAAGCTTTTCTAATGAATTTTAATAGCACCATCTCAATCTTATAAAAATACAAGCCAAAATTAAGATTATTTTTCGTGCATAAGTTTTTGAGTTACACATGCAATTACGCCCTCTAGCGACTAAACTCGACTTCTAAAAAGTTTTTCTAACAATTTCTCTAGTACATTTTCTTTAAAATATTTTATAGCATAGCCACAGATTACGGTCAGACAATTGCGAAAGTTGAGGCAGAAAGTCTTACGGCGAAAGAGATAAACATTCAAACCAATTTAAATGTCCTCACGTGTATTTAAAGAGCTTTTGTGAGCGTTCAGGATATTCGGGCGTTAGCCTCGATCACACAGAAACGTTATTAAATAATTTGAGCAACGATAGTGGCAACAATGCAATCAAACCCATTTAAATGTCCATACATAAATCAAAAAATCCTTTGATCTTTCTCCGGGTTTCGCATCAGTGCGTAGTTAATCTGTGGCATAGTACAGTATTTTTATAGAACATATTTTAAACACACCTGCACAGATAATTTTTATTTTAGTTTTAAGTACCAGATAATTAATTAAAGCTGGATTAAAATATTTGTAATTGTTAGTCTTAAAATTAACTTTAAAAGAAATACAATGAACATAAATCAAAGAAAATCGTATTAAGGTGTCTACCCATTACAAAATCACATTTCATATGCCTACTAAAATGTCTTTATGCAAGTTAAAAGTATTTTTTAAATATTAATTTAAGTAGATATATTAACTTATATTGCAAAATAAGAAAAAAGTTATAGTTAGTTTACTTGTACATTGTTTTTAATTTTATTTTAGTTAAAATGTACATTTGAAAAAAATAAAATTACACAATGAGCAACCCAGCGACCTTATGCATCGATCGCCATTTTCAATATAAGGGGTATTTGTGGTTAATAAATAACTCGCTGATTATTTTGACACAAAAAAAACAAAATTTCGTTACAAGAATTTTTTTTGTACACTATTTTTACTTGAATTTCAACAATTTTAGTTCATGCCTTTTTTCTAGGAACAATGTTTTAGTTTCTCCGCCTGCCGGAGACGTTGATGTCACCTTAAAATCTGAACCAGTAAAAATACATCTTGTTATAGTTTAAAAATATCCAGTTACTTATATGGTTATATTTAGCCCTAATTCTTACATAAAACGTGATATTTTTGCTGCCTTTTGCTCATTGTACCGATAATAAATTTTAATTATTATAAAAATTATTCTCCCTTTTCATTTTTAAGTTAGCCCTGCCATTTTTTGCTAATAAAAAAACAGCTGTGTCTACATTTCACTTGTGCCGTCTTTTGCTGCTAATAAAATAGTTATTTTTATTATTAAAAAAGTTATCAACATTTTCTTTTTGTTTTATTTAGCTTCGCTATGTTTTTAATAAAAAATTAACAATCATATTGAGATACACTTCGCTTGTGACTTCTTATACTGTGGTTCACAATGATAAATATAATTACTCATATAAATCCGTGTACTGAATATTCAAGAAAATTTTATCTGAATAATGTGAAAAGTCTCTGAGCATAAGATTTTTATAACAAATAAAAGAGTATCATGGTCGTTAAAAAAATGCTGTGATAAGTTTTTATTAAACTATAGTATATCTACTACAGTAAGACGGGGTATACGCTCCACCATTATAGAGCGTTAAACGAGGTCATCTCATCATGTAAATAAGAGGTTAGGAAAAAATAGGTAGAAAATTGAAATAAATCAGATATTTTGTCACTCAAGTTCATAAGATATATTTTTTATAATACATACATATAATATATATAATCATAACAAATGGTTATATAAAAATAAATTTAATTTTAAGTCACCATTTAGGTTAAAGATCATCCATATTCTCCTGCATTTCCAATTATTTGTCTTTTTATCAAGAGGTATCTATTCATTTTTAATCCAACATTAAATAAAATGTATTAAACATGAACATGCAGAAGACTAAAATCATGAGCCCAGATGAAGAGACGATCATAAGTATAGACAACAATCAATTGAAAAAACGTCAAGGAGTATATATACCTTGGACAACAAATACAATTAGGAAAAGGAAATAAAGAAGTCGAAATAGATCGAAGAAGGCGTCTAAGCTGGCCTGCCTTCGGCAAACTCTCAAGGATACTAAAAAATTAAAAGATCCCTCAACGAATACGCACAAAAATGTTCGACCAATGTATATTGCCAGTATTAACATATGGAGCGCAGACGTGGACCATTACAAAACAGACAACACAAAAATTAAAAACAACACAAAGAGGTATGGAAAGGACAATGATGGGGGTATTTCTTTAAGAGATAGGAAGACAAACGAATACACAAGACAACATATACAAGTCAAGGATGTAATAAGGGTAAGATGAAATGGGACTTTGCGGGGCATGTAGCAAGAAGAGACGACGAGAGATGGAACACCAAAATAATACAATGGAGACCATGGCTGGGAGGAAGATCAAGAAATAGACCGAATACAAGATGGTAAAAAACCGCGAGAGATGGAAGTCGTTAAGGAAGACCTATGTTCAAGTATGGACGCAAGGAGGTTGAAAAAAAAAATCTAATCATTTGCGTTTTTCTTTTGCACTCTGTGTAAGAAGTTGTCGATAAGTGGAAAAGGCATCCATGACACGTCGTCTTGCCTTTGAACTCCCCTATCAAAATCTGTGTCATTTTTAATTAATTGAATTTCCGTTAAACTGGTTTTTAAAAATGCCGTTGAAAGTTGTTTTTGCTTTTCTTCAGAATCGCTATATTCAACATTTTTTTTGGTTCGCCAATTGCTTGATAAAAAGATAAAAAAAAAACAGACAAAAAATATATTTATAAAAAAACAACAAAAGAAATACACAGTTCCACACACTTATATACTAACCACAAACAGCCACTGTATCCCACTGAACAAAATCGCTACAAGTAAACAGCTTAAATCTAATCAAGTTATTGAAAAACCACACGATATTCAAATATTTTTCTGTTGTCTTATTCCAAGATAAGTGTTTTCTACAGCATTTATGATATTACAGTTCTTCCAAAAATGCAATGCAGATAAATTACTTCAGATTTCGGGGAAGCCCAACGCTATCTTTCGCTTCTTTTACTTTCATCAGTACTCTCATAAATGCTCATCGGTTCTTGGTACTCTTGACCTGGTCTTTCTTCAAAACAATGTCGATTTGATCGGGATATGTTCGCCGAGGCGTCGTCTACCGACTTGGCCATTCATTCTCGCCTTATAAATCTAATTCGTCAATCTTCTTTCATCCATCGTCTCTATGAGTCGAAACCATGTTAGCATTCCTTTACCTATCTTTCACACCACAGCGTTCCCTTATCTCACTATTCTTCACTTTATACATCAGTCGCTCCGCCTATATCACATGACCACTTGTGTCTTCAAAATTTCTTAATTTTATGTATGTGACCTAATGAACTAGATTTAAAAGATTGATGAAGTGCAACTATACCTGCTAAAACATAAATATTATTATTTTCCATTAATTGCGAGCGTAATGAAATATCTGATGAGTCGAAACCATGTTAGCATTCCTTTGTCTATCTTTCACACCACAGCGTTCCCTTATCTCACTATTCTTCACTTTATCCATCAGTCGCTCCGCCTATATCACATGACCACTTGTGTCTTCAAAATTTCTTAATTTTATGTATGTGACCTAATGAACTAGATTTAAAAGATTGATGAAGTGCAACTATACCTGCTAAGACATAAATATTATTATTTTCCATTAATTGCGAGCGCAATGAAATATCTGATTTTGTTTTTTTAATATTTCTAAATCAGTCTCTATAATTGAGTCGCAAAAGATACTCAACTCTTTGTACTTCACCACATTTTCTTGAATAAATCAGAGTACGTTTATGAAAAAACAAATTAATAACAGATCCATTATCCAGTATAAAAACATTGTTCTTTACATCAATAATTTGGTGAAATTTGAGACCGATTTATTTGTAGAAAGATTGTAGATTGTAGGAAGGGGGGGGGGGAAGGCGTGAAGGCTATGCAGTCCCTCAAGCACCTCGATCTATCAGATCTTTTGTGCAAAACCCTTAATCTATTTAAGGTCCGGGATTCCGAGACTTCGTACAAAGTTTATCAGTTTCCTGGAAGCTAAGTTCCTGACATCAGAGGGCTTAAGAAGGCCCCTTCCAGAAACTTGTGCTTCTTGCAAAAATGCGCTGGGCATTTGCAAAGTAAGCAGTTTCAACGAAGTCTCGTAGTAGCGGCAACTATCATTCTCTGTTTTGCCCATCATTTTCAGGTGATACCTCAGAGGGCAGTGACCAGTGAGGACTTCCGTCACCAGTTTTAAGTCTTTCTTGTCCAACTAGAGAAGCTGTTTAGCTTTTCTTGTCGAGTGGCTGTTTCCCAGCGTCGAACCTCTTCTTTTAAGTGAGCCTTGGAGAGTCCACAGAAGGGTTCTGGACCGGAAAATTGTATATTTGCCACTTCCTTGGCAAGGAAGTCTGCTTCCTCGTTGCCTTTAATTCCCCTGTGACCTGGAACCCACATCAAAGTGACCTGGTTGTTTGCTGCCAGCTGTCTTCAAGGATATTTGTAGATAATAAAGGTATGCTTTCTTAAAACTTTATTGACTTTATTACTAGTTTCAAGAATAATTAATGGAGTGCATAGAGCAGGATATAAAATTTTATAAAGAAAATAACAATATATTAGAGGACAATGGATCTAAAAAAATAATAAATACTGACAACTATTATTTTTTTAATCTACAAATAAGGCAGGGATAACTAAAATAAAATGTCAAACAATGTTTATGACTTTTATTATAATTAATGCAAGTAATTTTTTAACCAGCACAAGAAGACACAAGTATAACTCAACAGGATTGTTAACTTTTAATTAATAAAAAATGATGAAATTAAAACTAATACGAAAACAAGAACAAAATGTTAAAAATACTCAGAACTGGAAGATGCTGCAAAAGATTTATTAAAACAAACATAATTGTAACTCATGCGAATCTCGGTTTTTAAAGATAATATCGTCCAAATGCTGTCCGTCGCGTTGACACATTGCAACAGGAATACGGTTTTTTTTTTAATCCGGTCCTTCAATTCTTTCGCGTCAACGCCAATAACATCTGGTTCCAACAAGACGTTGCTACAGCACACCCAGCAGGACTGTCACTGCAAGCTGTTAGGCAGTTGTTTCCTGGAACCATTATTTCGACGGGCTGTAATATTCTGTACCCTCCACGATCGCCGGATCTTTTACCACTAGACTTTTTTCTGTGGAGCTACTTAAAAAGTGTCGCTGACCCCCCTCCCACAATGCCGCCCTGAATGAGCTAGCAACTAAGTTTAGAGTTTACATTGGCTGGGTACCCGGACACAGGGACATACTGTAAGGCGGACAAGCTAGCAAGAGAGGGCACCACCCTCCCAGCTGTATTTGTCTCATCTCAGCAAGAAGTACTTATTGCAAACTGTCGGCTCCTCCTACACAGCAAAGTAGTTCAAAAAGCCAACTTGAGGTGGTAAAATGCACATAATCGAAACAGATTTAGATCTACGTCGAACTAATGATGTTTTAACTCTATCCGAGGAGTCCATTTCCATTGGAAATGTGATCGCGGCCCTAACAGGACACTGGGCAATTGACTTCTGTAGAAGCTGTCACGATAAGGAAAAAAAGAAAACAATGGTACATCTTCTGTCACTGCCCTGTCCTAGGCAGAAAACGGCTTTCTATACTAGAGCAACCAAACTTTGATGACTTATTTGATCTCAAATCAGTTAGCATTAAAGACCTTACACTTTTTACTAAAAGTTCCAACTGGTTTTCTCACGGTAGAGGGGGAAGGCACCGCCGTCCATCACGGTATCACAACGGGCCAAAAGGGCTAACTGGGTTCCCTCCGAACCGCCGTTTTAACCTAACCCAACCTATTTTTAAAAACTGACAGACGCATGTGTTACAATTATATTTGTTTTAATAAATCTTTTGCAGCATCTTCCAGTGCAGAGTATTTTTTATTCGAAAACTGAAATGTCCTCTGAAACACCTTGTATAAATAAATAAAGTCTTGTATCAGCAGAAATAAAGTGCAACAGTTGTTAAATTTTGGTTAGCAAAAACGGCGGGGATAACTAAAACTAAAAAATGAATATAATTTTTAGAATAATTAAAATGTATTATCGTGAGAGAAGCACAACGCAGCATAAGTATTATAATTTATAAAAATTGGCCGGACTAAATTTAACCACATTAGTTACTTTTATCAACAAGCATTCTAGGTGATGTAAAAAACGAGACTTCTGTAGGAAGCATCATCGATTGTAAAAAACAAAATTTAAAGAAAAAAATAAAAAATATTTATTTTCTTTAACGTAATCGTAGAATCAACAAATATATTGATCCTAGAACAGGAAAAGCCAGGACGGTTTTTAACAAAATGAGTGCCATCTTCAAAAGTCACAACATATCCCTAGAAACGAAAATAAGACACTTAAGATGCTATGTTTTTTCTGTTCTATTGTATGGAGTAGAATCCTGGACACTCACAGAAGTCACCACTAAAAAAGTGGAAGCATTTGAGATGTGGCTGTATAGGAGAATGCTCCGAATACCATGGACAGCTCACGTTACAAACATAGAAGTGCTAAAGAGAATGAAAAAAGATCTAGAAATCATGTACATCATTAAAAAAAATAAACTAGAATACCTAGGGCACGTTATAAGGAATAAGGATCGATACTCCCTACTGCAAACCATAATACAGGGAAATATACTGGGTAGGAGAGGACCCGGAAGAAAAAGAATCTCATGGTTGAGGAATTTACGGACTTGGTTTGGGAAAACCTCAGCAGAACTGTTTCAAGCGTGTACAAACAAAGTTATAATTGCAAACATCCGAAACGGATAGGTACCCGAAGAAGAAGAAGAAGAACAGATAGAAACCAACAATTGTTTAATCAAGAATGCACATCTTTTTTCAGGTTTTAATAAAAGTTTTATCGCAGAGGAAAATTATCTGTAACAAAAGTTTTGGGACACTAAATTATTTACAATTCCTACATTCTTTGGTAAACAGGCGAGTTAAAAATCGCTATCAATAGAAAGGTAGTGTAGTATTGGCTTGAAAATGTGGATTAAGACTACCAATGATTTCCTCCAACGATTACAAAAAATGTTTAAATGTTTTAGACACAGCCATTATTAAGTTATAGGGTTAGGTTACCAAGTCTAAAGTTTTGTTTTATCTGGTGAATGATAAATTATAATAGGCAAAATGGGCACACGTATATATTGATAGTCTAAAACTAATGTGTTTGTAAAAAGTCTACAATAACAGAAAACGAAAATGAGTTATTTGCCCTTGTAAAATTTTATCTGAAGAGAAGTTGCAGGCGATGGTTAATGTTATGCATGATCCCCTGAAAATCAAAGGAATGAAAATAAATGTGAGCAAAACGAAATTTATGGTTTTTGAAAAAGAAGAAATCATGACAAACTGTGGAGTTTCGATTGAGGGAGAAAGAGTGGAACTAGTAAATGAATTTGTGTACTTGGGTTCAAATTTTACTAGAGATGGAAAGTATGACATTGAGCGAAAGGTGTTGGCAGGAAAACAAATGAATGGGGCACTGCATAACTTTATGAATAGCCAGAAAGTGTCAAAAAATGCACATCTGGCTGTGCATAGAGGAGTGTAGATTCCTACACTTATGTATGGTAGTGAATGTTGGATTTGGCAGAAGAAGCATGAAAATAGGATTAATGCTGCGAAGATGAGCAGTTTGAGAAGTATAGCCGAAGTGACTCGGTTGGATAAAGTAAAGAATAGTAAGATAAGAGAACGCTGTGGTGTAAAAGAAGGTGTGTTTACAAAAATAGATAAAGGAATGCTTAGATGGTTTGGACACGTAGAAAGGATGGATGAAGGAAGATTGACGAAATAAAGACGAGTGTGAATGGACAAGTCGGTAGAGGTCGACCTCGGCGAACATATCTCGATCAGATCAACATTGTTTTGAAGAAAGGCCAGGTTAAGAGTACCAACAACCGACGAGCATGAATGAGAGCACCGATGAAAGTAGAAAAGCAAAAGACGCGTGTAAGAACCGTAGCGGAAGTGGAAGGAAGTGGTCTCTGCCTACCCCTATGGAAAAAAGGCGTGACTTTATGTATGTATGTAAAATGTTTTGGTACGCGTATGTACTTTTTGATTTGCTACCTTTCGTACACAAACAGTCTGTTATAGTTCGAATTGTGCGCAGTATATTCAGAGGAACGCGCACAATTCGAACTATCACGAACTGTAAGAACTATACTTTCTATTTTAATCCGGTCAGTTTAGACATCTGAGGGTACAAAAATTCGCACCCAGCTCAAAGTTGGTAGGATCGTTCAAAACACCATCATAAATGAAATCCTCATCGATCCGAAACTTGAAAAAAAATTTACCGAACTAGGTCGAAGGTCACAAAAACGGGTTTTTCGCGATTTTCAGCAAAACGGTCATAAAATTAGTTTAGACAAAAATTGTAGATCAGATAATTATCTATAAAAAATGTCCAAATTTTTTTTTAATAAATAAAAAACAAGTGCAATTAGCTTGTCTTCCTCCAACCTCAGCAGCTGCTCATCAACATATTTTACGGGCGTATTTCCAAGTTCAAGTGTGGCTTGGTTATCAGCTAGATCCCAAGGACTGGGGTTGGAAGTTGACCGGCACTACATAAGAACCAGTTCACACTTTACTCCCACGTGCGCCGAAAAAACTGCTAAACACAATTTTTTGCAACTGTAAAAAGGGATGTAGTTTTTTAGTTATTAACAAAAAACCGCTTTTCGCAACTTTGTCAATTTTTTAGGTTATGTTCGGTAATCAGGATCAAGTCGCATGAAATAAAAACTCAACCTAAATTTTAATTTCCCATACGCTCATATTTATTTTTTGATATTAATTTTTGCACAAACTTTTCCCTATTGCTTGGACTATCAATAAACAGAATCACAACAGATTCGTGGAATAGGCTTACAGGAACACTACGTTAAAAAAAACGCGTTTAGTATACTACCTCAAAGGTGGCGTGGAAACGAATGCATATTATGACGATCACAACTCTTCCAACTTTTTGAATCGTTATATTTCAGAAACGGTGGCTTTTAGAAAAAAAAGTTCTTTGACATATTTTATAGATAATTATCTGATCAATTTTTGTTTAAACTAATTTTATGAGAAAACTTACCGTTTTGCTGAAAATCGCGAAAAAAACCGTTTTTGTGACCTTTGACCCCAATTAAATTTTTTTCCAGGTATCGGATCGATGAAAATTTTTTAGATTTCATTTATGATAGTGTTTTGAACAATCCTACCAACTCTGAGCTGGATGCGAACTTTAGTACCTTCACTACTATTTTTTGGTCTAATTTGATCGGACTAATTTTGAAGCATTTAAATTTTTGTGAAAGTTTCACAGAATAAGCTCAGAATTAAAGCTATTGTCGGATTATTTTTGTTACCGTCTTTATCTATATTTTTCAGCTGCAGTAGTAAAAATGTAATCTGTATTCAAATCAAGATAATGTTACAAATCTTATTCCTTTTTTTTTAGAATAAAGCATCGATTTACAATGATTTAAACCTATTTTTTGTTTAAAATACATTACACATATTCGATAGGTACTTAAATAATTATTTTTTTAATAATTTATTATTTCATTTATACCTAGTGTTTACATAGAATTGTAAAAACCAAGTGGTAAAAGCTATCTACTGGTCGAAAAGTAGCACGAATACAATTGTACGAACTTTATTATCAATGGAAAGGTATTGCATCCCAAATGAGGTTTTATTATTTCAATTACAGATCAGAGCAAAGTAATGGGAAACAATTTTTTTTTCAGCTGTTCAATTATTTTGATTTGTTTAAAAAAGAAATTTTCGTTTAATACTTAAATAATTTTTGCTGTTTTTAGTTACTTACGCAAAAAGTGTTTTAAAAAAATGACCTGGGCCTAACAATCAGCTGGTTATGTACTTCAATGGATTCAAATTAAATTCCATCTTACAAGAATATCTTCTTACAAAATAAAAGCCATCACAGCTGGGATCTGCAAGAAAAAAAAATAAAACTACCCTCATCGCATTAATAAAACAAAACAAATTTTTTTTAACACGAAATAGAAAACGGGAGAGGACCACAGTTTTGTTTTTATTAGAAATATTTGTTTATTGAAATTGATAATAACAATTATCGATGATTCGACCATTTATTAGAGCTTGCAATGCCTTTTCAATGCCACAAACGAATAAGATTGTAATATTCGAAACTACAAAAAAAAAACCATTATTTTAAGAGGCAAATTTTTTAGTCACCTTTAAAAAATCCTTAATCAGCAAGAAGGGGAACTTCACTTCACAAATTAATAGTTTAATTTTAACAACACTAAAAAATTGAAAGTAGTCGGATAATTTAACCAACCACCTGTAACTACCTGCTTAGGGTAGTTCACGATCACAACTGACCACTAAGACACACTAAAAGTCGATATTCGTTTCTAACGGCACTATCTACTTCCACTGGTCGATAAGCACTGAGTAAGTCGAAGGCACCAATGCTTTAGAAAACGCACAGGTCAAAAATACCTTTTCATAATAGCCTTTTGGGGCATGCGCATTTCCAGGGTCTCTGAGTAATAGTAAATAATGACTTAAGAAATGAAATTTTCTAATTTGAATTTAATTAGATATTTTAATATTTCTTAATTTCTCGAACCATACTTATTCATTAAATGCATAGCAAAAATTAAGTGGAAAAAGAACCCACCTTTTTCATCCAAATCAATCAAGATTTTAACCAATTTTTTAAATGGGTATACATTTTTTTAACTGCAACTTAATTTTAAAATGGATTTTTAAGTTTTAAAATACGACATTCAGATGTTTTTAGATTGATTTTAAGAGTTTTAGAAGTCTAACATAGACAATGAACCGACTTTTATCACCAAAATCCTGATGATGATAATAGGGCTTTCTTACTATTTTTTTAAATTTAATTTTTTTTAACGCTAACAAGTAGCTTAACATTCGTTTTAGATATTTTTATTTTAATAATTTTAAAGTACGCCACTGGGTTTAAAACTGACCTTGTACATTAAAAATTAGGCATTAAGAACAAGGAAAATTTCAGTTATTTCGGGAAAAGAATAGTGATTATTCCATGATTGAAAGATTAAAGTGACTCGTATCGTAACAAAATAAACATTTTTACTAATAGTTATATTATAAGTCTATTTAAATATGCCATTATCAAAAGTATATAAACAAGAATAACACATTATATTAATTAGTTACAAATAAGCGATTTAAACTGTTTACTCAAAATAATTTTGTATGTACTAAACGTCTATTGTAAATATTTAACATATTTCTTCCTCTACATTGTAATATAACTGAAGTATGACATAGAAATTTGGGTAATAGATTATTATTAGTTCATCACGTAGAAGTACATCTTTTGTTTATTTTAAGCTAAAACCACATTTTATTTCAAATGAATTTCTTTTGACCTTGTAATTTACAGATAAGACATTCCCTTTTCCTATTCTTATCATACAAAATTACAGCTCTCTACAACTTTTTTTTGCTCAAACCTTTTTCTGGAAATCGCAATTACTGCTAACTTTATACAAAGGTAGCGGGCAAATTTGATACCATGATGATAATATAATGGGATCGATACAGGAATTTGTTGCTAAATATATTGGAACAAAAATCGGAGCATTTTTTTTGTGTGTATGGATTGAAAATGAATGATTTGATCATCAAATGCCTTCTTTACGCCGATGATCAAGTCATATTAGCGTCATCTGAAGAGGAATTGCAGGCGATGGTTAATGTTATGCATGATGCCCTGAAAATCAAAGGGATGAAAATAAATGTAAGCAAAACGAAAGTAATGGAAGAAAGCATGACAAACTATAAAGTTTTGATTAAGGGAGAAAGAGTAAAACAAGTAAATAAATTTGTGTACTTGAGTTTATGTGTGGTAGTGAATGTTTGGCAGAAGAAGCACGAAAATAGGATTAATGCTGCGGAGATGACTAGTCTGAGAAGTATGGGCAGAGTGACTTGGTTGGATAAAGTAAAGAATAGTGAGATAAGAGAACGCTGTGGTGTAAAAGAAGATGTGGTTACAAAGATAGATAAAGGAATGCTTAGATGGTTTAAACACGTAGAAAGGATAGATGAAGGATGAAGTACCAACAACAGACGAGCATGTATGGGAGCACCGTAGCAAGTGGAAGGAAGTGGTCTCTGCCTACCCCCACGGTAAAAAGGCGTGACTACATGCATGTATGTAAGAATTGGAAATTGAATATTGATGGAAAATATGCTTAGAGCCAGCAATAAAATGGCAACTAAAAATCAGCGGTTTAATCGACCAGCAATAACTTTTTTTGTTCATGCGAGCTTGATACACCCGATAATTTTGAACTTTGATGATTAAATGATTTTTTGCCCTCTCCGTCTCCTTTGCTAAAATAAAAAAAGAAGCACAATTACGAGCTCTTATGTTCCACGAGTTAAAGACTTTGAGCTTGTTGTACTGGACAGACATTTAATACTTTTTGTGCGGGGTCTGAGTCAACGTTGACTAGTCACCCACAACTTAAAAATTAAAATATTGAATAAATTGTTGCAATAGAAGCAGAAGCTAATTATGAGCTTTCAAACTAATATAATTTTGATTTTTAAGCTCACCCCCTTAATCCCAAATTAACTTCTAATCGATGCAATTGAAAAAAAAAACGTTTAAAAACTACATTGTATTATGAATGTTATATATAAATGTCAACAGCAAACCCTTGAAACATGCGCATTTCAATCATTAAATTACAACCCCACATTTCTTGATACAATATTCTGAGTAGCAACAAAATCCTTTAATCATCATAGTTAAAAATAATCGCAGTCTCATAATTTTAAGCACCTTTGCATACACGTTGTCCGCTAAAAAATTTCGGGCGTACTTTTTTGTAATCGTCAAAGAGTTATGGTCGTGTTTTATAGACGTACGATTTCGCTACATTGAATTTAGCCACGTAACATCCGTTTGAAAAAGTAACTCATTTATACCTTAACAAAAATTACCGCTGTACCGTTATGGTTTAAGCCCTATACAACTGGAAAAATACTGCTTAATGCACTAGAGATAAAAGAAATGACTTTCAGGCGAGGAAGGTTTCAATGTTTGGTGGTCAATTCTTAGAAATCATTACCGAAAGAAATTTGAATTTTTAAGTTCTGGCACTACCTGAAAGTAACTACTGACACACGGAACAATAAATGTTATTGTTAAGCTAATATTTTTAGATTTGGGGTAAAAAAAATATGCCATCATGTCAATAAATTTCAACGTCTTATCCTGTTCCTCATTTACATTTTACGACTAAATTACAGGTTTAAGAGATTAAAGAGAGTTTTACAGAGAAATTTATACCTACATATCCTTTAGCAAACGCAAGCAAGCCTTTTAAAATATTTTGTATTGTTCAGTCAGTTCCTACTGTAATAAAATATGTATTTTTACAATAGATACAAATAGATGCCTGCCTAGGACTGGGGATTTGCTGTAAATTTTCGAAGGTTCCTAAGTAAATTCTTCGAATCTTCGGCGTTAACTTTGAAATTTTCATATTCAAAGCTTCGAAGTTTAACGATATTTTTGAAGATTCGAGGTCATAAAATTTCGAAAAATATATTCGTATAATATTGGACAAATTTTTATTTTGTAAAAAAGTTGCTGAAATAAGTATTTCATTAAAAATATAAAAATATATATACACGGTACGTTTAATCTGTATACATAGAAATTTCTAGTTGTTAAAGTTGTCTTGTTATTTTTTTTAAAAAACAATTTGTTCATTATAATAAAAATAAAAAAAAAGTGAAATTAAATTCCCAGGCAGTAGTAATTCTGAAATTTACATTATTAATTTTAAAAATAATAAAAAGTTTGCATGTTCTAAAACTTGAAATAAAACATACATACATATAGTCACGCCTTTTTCCCGTGGGGGTAGGCAGAGACTACTTCCTTCCACTTGCTATGGTTCTTACACACATCTTTTGCTTCCTCTACTTTTATCAGTGCTCTCATACATGCTCGTCTGTTCTTGGTACTCTTGACCTAGCTTTTATTCAAAACAATGTTGATCTGATCGAGATATGTTCGCCGAGGTTGGCCTCTACCGACTAGTCCATTCACACTCGCCTTATAAATTTGTTTCGTCAATCTTCCTTCATCCATCCTTTCTACGAGTCCAAACATCTAAGCATTCCTTTGTCTATCTTTGTAACCACATTTCTTTTACACCACAGCGTTCTCTTATCTCACTATTCTTTACTTTATCCAACCGAGTCACTCCGGCTATACTTCTCAGACTACTCATCTCCGCAGTATTAATCCTCTATGCACAGCCAGACGTGCCTTTTTTGACACTTTCTGGCTATTCATAAAGCTAAGCAGTGCCCCATTCATTTGTTTTCCTGCCAACGCCCTTCGCTCTATGTCACTGTCATATTTTCCATCTTTTGTAAACTTTGAACCCAAGTACACAAATTCATTACTTGTTCCACTCTTTCTCCCTCAATCGAAACTTCACAGTTTGTCATGCTTTCTTCTCTTTCAAAAACCATTACTTTCGTTTTGCTTACATTTATTTTCATTCCTTTGATTTTCAGGGCATCATGCATAACATTATGAAAATGAAACAATCAGATATTAAAATTTTTTGGTAGCATTTGAGATTTGTCAAAAATGAATGTTGCTTTATAAGTAAAGTACACTAAATATAAAATTTGTAAAAAAATATGTTTAGAATAATTGAAAACTAAATTCAAATATGTAAATGGATTAGTACATCATGAAAAATTAGGCATTTTTACAAATGGATCCGTTTCTTAACATGTTTGATTTTAACAAACCTCGTATAAGATTTAACGATGTTAATGGTTACAAAATGTAAACATAGTGTTATTATTTTTAAGCGTTTTTTTTAAAAATATAATTTTAAAAAAATATTTGGGTTCTTATGGCAAGTTCTCGATATTGGTGTTTCTTTTAAACACTTCTTTTAATTAATGTTTGTAACCCTGCTGGTGGTCTATTAGAGCATAGAGTACCTCCTTTACTCTCTGCCCCCCTAAAAGTACCATTGAAAATCCTATAAAAAATGTATCATAATAAGGTGGTCATACAGGGATGATAGAAAGGAGTTGGCATTCGATTATATTTAAAGATTTCGCGTTAATTTAATAATATAGATTATTATTTAGTCATAGTGTTTTCTTTAATTTAATCGTATAGTAATAATTTAACTTGTACATTATTTATCAAAATGGACAATAAAAATTATGTAAAAAATCGAATTTTAGGTGAACTATACCGGGAAGTTATAATACTGTGTTGAAATTCACGCAGAGTAGATAAACCAAACTTTTGCAATACAAGTGGTAGCTGCAAGTAATAAAGTATAAAACATTAACTAAACTTACAAATTCCAAGAAGGAAAACACATTAACGTTAATTTCTTATTTTAACACAATTAGTTTTTTCATTAATGACTTGGTAAATCGTTTGTACTAATTGTTCTGGTCTTACCAATAATGATAAAATTTCTTTCTGCACTGTCATTACCGTTATAAATTAGCATAAATGGATAAAAGATATACTGGGTGGCTCATTTAAAAGTCTCCACTTTAAAATTTTTTTATGAAAACCACGAAAAAACCCGACGCAGATCGATCTTGCTTTCGAAAGGGAAACTTTTGTAACATTAATAGAATCCGTGTTCAACATTTTCATAAGCTTTCTGAAGCATTTCCGGGGTTATTTCACCACACGCTGCCACTGTTCGGTGACGAAAGTCTTCTAAAAAGCTAGATTTCAATGACCCCACAAAAAAGTCTAATGGTGTTGAATAAGTCGTTCTGAGAAGCCATTCCAATGGTACCTCTCTACCAATCTAGTGTGTGGAAAATGTTCGATTGAAAAGACACTGTAATCTGATCGTCATTTTCAATTATTTTCATAATTCGAGGGTAGGTGAAATCTTCTAGCAAATTAAGGTAAGACCTCCCCGTCAAGTTACCAGCTATGAAAAATGGACCAACAATATTATTTAACAAAATCTCAGCCTATACATTTAACTTTTCTGGATGCTGTGAATACTGCTCTCTCATAATTGCAGAATTCAAATCGTTCCAATATATGTAATTATGTCTGTTGACGTAACCATTGAGAAAAAAATGTGCATTCGTTAGGAAAAGAAGTTGAATATAAAAAATTGGGATTTTTTCAAATTTTTCACCCACTTCATCACAAAATTCGATACAGCGATCCGTACAATCTTTATTAAGCCCTTGCACACAGTGAATCTTAGAGATGGAATCGATGCTTTTTTAAAA
This sequence comes from Agelastica alni, assembly GCA_950111635.1. Classification (NCBI taxonomy): domain Eukaryota; kingdom Metazoa; phylum Arthropoda; class Insecta; order Coleoptera; family Chrysomelidae; genus Agelastica; species Agelastica alni. The sequence continues at coordinate 16,244,875 of OX467714.1, read as the reverse complement.
TTCTCTTGATACTAAGTAGTACGTAAAATTCCAGAAGTTACCCTAATTTTTTGGTACTGCAACATGACTTAAGATTGCAACCTGTGCTGCGTCGTTAGTAACACTGTGTCGCCTTTCATGTTTTTTGTTAGCGATGGATCCAGTTTCCATGAATTTACATGTTAACTTTGACACCGATATTATTACCTAGATGCCTTTCATTAAAAAGTGTTGCAGTTACTCCGACATTTCATTACTTTTAAAATAGATGATTACTTACAATTTCAGTTCTCTATACAATGGTGTAAACCATAGATTCCTTTAAAAGACCGGATAATGACAATTCAACTGATATCACAATTCACATTTTTGGTCAATTTAATATTAAAACAAAAGTACCTATAGAATTTTAATAAAACGCATTACATACATACATATAGTCACGCATTTTTCCCGTAGGGTTCTTACACATCTTCTGCTTCTTTCACATTCTTTAGCGCTTTCATACATGTTTATTGTTTGCTGGCAGGGTTGGGCTGATTAAAATCAAGTGATTAAAATTACGATTTAAATCGCTTGATTCAATTTTTTTCTTTTTTATTCAGAATCAGATAACAACATAATATAAAAGTTTTCTCAAAAATCAAAAGAAGTATCTGCTTTTAGCAAAAACAACAAAAAAGAAGTACATTATTCCAAATTCTTAAACACTCCGAGTGTACAAGACCAAAAGAGCTAAATACTCGTTCTACTGAAGCTGAAGAAGCAGTTGCACACAGGAACTGTTTTATTATTGGCAACTGTTTAAAGATTTCCGGCTCATCATTTTGTGATAACCACCGCATTGTAGTCCGTTTACATTTTTTATTACTTCGTCCGAAAACAACTTGCTTAAATGGAGCACTGCGGGCATTTAACTTTATTACTAAAGGTAACAGTCCAGTGTTTTCATATAACTCGTTAATTGTTTCTAAAGCTATATTCTTTTCTTCCGGTGTTGACTGGTATTTTGTTTTTTGTGGATTCAACATATACGCTATAAAATGATATGGCGTTAGTGCTTGCTTATATCGATTATTAAATTGTTGTGTTTTTTGTAATGGTAATTCCACAGATTCATCAAAGATATATTGTAAATGTTTCCACTTCTCTACAGCATCTGCGATAGTAGCATTTTTCCTCTGCACAGTATCAAGAGCAACTGATATAGGTTTTACAATGTTTAAATAATCTTGCGCTGCATGTTTAATCGCAATATTTGAAACTTTTTGGTAAATAGTGGAATCAATCTCCTTTTTATTTTCTTCGCAGATTTTTAATATGATGTCCCACTGAGTGACATACACCTCTAAGCAGTTGCCAAGGCTATTCCATCGCACATCGCTTGGAAGGACTAAAGCGCTGCCTCCTGCTTGACTGAATTTAGCTCTAGCCAAATGGTTATTTCGAAAATACTTAACAATTTGGACCACATGTTCTTTAACGTCTTTAACTTGAAAGTCCTTGCAGAGTAAATTAAAAATATGTGCAGAGCAGCCATAAGTTATAACTTTTGCGTTCCTTTTTTCTTCTAATGTTTTTCTCATAAATGTCATATTTGCGGCATTGTCTGTCACAAAAGATTTTACGGTACACTTGTATTTTAATTCACATGAAGAAATCAGGTCACAAACTATTTGAGTTAAAAATTCTGAAGTATGTGGATTTCCTGATGTGTCTATAGTTTCGTATAGGAGGGCTTGTCCATCTTCAGTGGTTATCGTTGCACATATCACTGGTTCGTTGTGCACGTTTGACCACCCATCAATTGACATATTTACGGACTGTCCTGACAGGAAGGAGAAACATTTTTCTTTTTCCTCTTCATAGATTTCGTCCAAAAGACTTGTTGCTACCGTTTTTCTCGAGGGCGGTGTATAACCAGGCCTTTAACTGAATGGCTTTTTTCACCTCTAAATTCTCAATACATCTGAAGCTCGAATTAGTAGCAATTTGCTATTTGTTTGTCAATTTTATGTTTTTCAGCAGTTGAAGTCCGCATTACAAAACCATTCATGGTAGGCTGAGTTTCGATTGCTTTCTTTTTTTTTGGACTGGCTCAAAAGTTGTTGGTACTTTCGGTGGAGTTTTTATAACATATGAACTCTCCGTCATGAGTGAACTACAACTTGAGGCAGATGAAGTGCTAGCAAAACTGTCAAGCGACATTCGACTCTCTGGAAAGAGAAATTTTAAAAATATCTCAAAAGAAAATGTATCTTCTTCTTCTTCTCATTGACTTTCTAACCACGCGATCATTCCCGGGTTAATAATAAAAACATAAATAAAATTAAATTTATAATTTAATTACCTGTATTCCTCTCTTGAGAATTACAAACATCGTGGTGTGCTTTAAGTCTTTGGACTAACCCTTGAATATCTCTAACTAGCGAAATGCGTGAAATTGTTGAGCAACGTCAATTTATACGTTGAGAAGGAAAACATTCCTCGACAGGAATATTCTTGCAAGAAGCGCAACAAATGCGTTGTCACAAGTTTTTGAGCCGCAAATTGTATTATAATTTTTGGACTTATACATTAAAATAATTAACAATAATTTCAAAGAATCAAAATGTTCAAATTTTATATTCAAATTTAAAAAATCAAAAAAATCAATGGTTTTTGATTTTTTTAATAAAAATCAGATTTTGCCCCACCCTGGTTGCTGGTAATCTTGAACTGGCCTTTCTTCAAAACAATTTCGATCCGATCGATATACGTTCGTCAAGGTCAGTGATACCCAAAGTGGTCTATATAGAACCCCAGGGATCGACGACGACCTACGAGGGGTCCATGTGAGTGAAAAAAATTAATTGGGGTCCGTGAGATGTAGATGGGAGTCCACGATAGCAAGTCGTGAATACAATTTGGATTAATGAAATAACCCAAAAACACACACACAGATGATTTGTTGCTTAGTTTTTATTTGAAAACGTAACAAACGACAGACGACGAAAGTACTGTTGTACTGTTCTAGGTTTTGTAAACCAACTTATTTTCGCAATTGTATATTAGTAGAGAAATAAATTTATCCGGTAAAATTGTGTAGTGTATATTCTTTGGCCTCGCAATACACTTTCAACTTGTATAAACAAAATTTAAACAACCAGAAATCGAACATTGCCTATTTTACAGATTTGTTAAGTAAATTTAACTAGGTTAACTTGCAGTTACAAGGTGATAACCTAAATTTGATCAAAAGAAAGTCCATAACTTATCGTTTCTTGCCAGAATTAAACTAATGAAGCAAAAGTTTGGACGGGGTGAATTTTCACAGTTTCCCAATTTGCCACACAAAAACTGCCAGGAAGATAACTTTTTAACTGACGTTCAACATTTAATAAATGCCCTCTATTCAGATTTTAAAATACGGTTTAAGGATGTTTTAAATATGGTAATATTACAATGGATAATCAATCTTCATACCTAGTGGAAAGGAAGAAAGAAACAGGAGATTTAAGATTTAATTTAACTAAATTGATGCCAAATATTAACAAATACTATTAAAGCATCAGGCTCATCCCTCCCACTAAAAAGCGTTTATTTTTTCACGGTGATTTTATGTTGTTACCAAATTTTATTTTGGTTCGTTTTAATGTCAATATTATTAAAAAATGTATGAAATGTTTTTTTATTATTTTTTTTCACTTCACACCTCACTACAATCAAAAATCGGTCAAAAACACTTTTAAAGTAAAAATGCTATATTAGCTAAGCGGGGGTCTACCCAAAACCTGAACACATAACAAGTGGTCTACGAGACAAAAAAGTTTTGGGGACCTCTGGTCTAGGTCGACCTTTACCGACTCGTCCGTTCACACACGCCTCATAAATCTGTTCCGTCAATTTTTTTTAAAATTTTTTTTTGAAAATTCGTCTGCTACCGTAACGTGACGACGGTAGCAGAACTTTTACAAAATCAATAAAAATTAAAAACTGAAAGTACCCAAATTAAGTGCTTTTTTAGGTGCTTTCGATATATATAAGAATCAAACCGGATATCGCAAAATAAAATTTTGAAAATTTATCAATAAATATGTTTTCAATAAATTGGGTGCTTTTTGATAAAAAATGATTGGATTTTCGTGCTGAATCGGTAGAAATATGCTATAAATTAGGTGCTCTCGGAAAATGTATTGTTTGATTTTGGTGCTCCAATATCAAGGTCGGTATACCACCCCCGCGCGTTCGCGAATAAAAATGTTGACTGTATTGCTGTATTTTTACGTCACGTTACGGTAGCAGACGAATTTTCAAAATCGTCCCCTACCTCTAAAAAACGAGCACGAAAATAATGAACTTAACACCAAATTAGCACCTAAATAGGGTACTTTTGGAATCCAATTCGGAGAATTTCGCCGGCTGCCGCCACGGGGGTTCCAATAACAAATAAGTTTTTTTGTTTTAACCACAAAAGTAACGCCTGAAGGGTGATAATATTTTTATACGTTCTGACTTGGCAAAATGCGCTGTTTACGAATATATGGGTCATACTAGGCACGCTTGCACAGATTTTTTTTTAAAATCTCATTAAAACAAATTATATTGTATAATTTTAAAGGAAGGATGAATACCGTGACTTAACAAGCGATTTCTACGAGGATAGTTCACGAATTGTTGTCCCTAACATAGAAGCAAACACATGAAAAGAATGAAACTAATTTATTTTTCAACATATTCACCTGCAACGTTTATACACTTGGTGTATTGGTGTTAAAGTGATTCAAACCCTTTTGGAAAAAATTCAGAACTTTGAGTCTTCAGCCATTCATCTACCGCCGACATCACTTCGTTATCATCAGCAAAGCGGATTCCACGAAGATGTTCTTTTAATTTTGGGAATAAATCGTAGTCGCTGAGGGTCAAATCTGAAGTATAAAGGGGTTGTTCAAAAATTTTAAATGGCAGCCATTGCAGCACAAATTTTGTGGGCCGGAGCATTGTCTTGGCGGAAAAGCAAACCTCGACTTAATTTTCCTCTTCTCTTTTCTCTGATCGCTTCGCGTACTTTTGGTATAAATTCGCATAATATTTACCTGTTATGGTGCGCCCACGCGGTAAATAATCCATGAAAATATCACTTGCAAAATCCCAAAAAACTGTAGCCATGATCTTACCAGCTGATGGGACATCACACGAAATTTTCGAGTGGGAGGGAAACCCCTATGCCGCCATTCCATGCTTTGTTTTTTGGATTCTTGATCAAAGTGATGAACCCATGTTTCGTCGACCGTAAATATTTTAGCTTAAATTCATCGGGATTCCTGTTAATGATTTTCAAATTTGTCTCCGCTGCAACCTGGCGAACACGCTTCTGGTCTGCCGTCAGCATTCGTGGGACCCAACGTGCAGAGTTTTTCGAGATCCAATTTCTAATGTAAATTTTTTTTAACGCTTTTAACAGAAAACCTACATGTCTCTGCTGTAGCCTTGACTGTAATTCTTCTGTCATTTAATATCATGTCATGAACTAAATTCACATTTTCTTTGTTTCACCACAGTTTTGGGGGCTCCTGCACCTGGTGCATGTGGACAGGACTCTCTTTCAAGTTTGAAATCTCGTGGTCAGTTCTTGATTACCTGGTACGAAGGGGAAGAGTCACCCTATACTTCTACCATGTCCTTATAAATTTCTTGTGGTGATAACCCCTTTTTACTTTATCGCACCACTTATCTCAATTTTATCCATTTTTATAAAATCACGCACTCCTCAATGGAAAAAAATTAATATTTAACATACACGAACTGATGCGCTGATGCTAATTGGCACACACTAAATGTCATACAATAAGCTTTTGCCTGACACTTTTTTTGTATATGTCATTCAACGCCAACTATGTTAGGGACAACAATTCTTGAACTAGCTTCGTATTTTACGTGTTTTTCATGCAAAATAACCTTATCTAAATCTTACCAACTTGCCATGCAAATTTTGTTGGATTAACGGGGAATTTAGAGGAGATAGGTTAGGCTTACTTTTAACCAACACACCCTCCTCCACAGGGTTAGAGGGAGTGGAGTGTTAATAATTAGACCTAACCTAACCTCTTTAACTCTGGGCAAAATATTAACGATTTATCACTTTTTGAAGATCCAAAATTATGTAAAGATATGCTTTTCGCGCCCATGGATAATTTAATAATTAGTGTGTCCTCGAATATTTAGAGCAGCTCTACATAGTCTTTATATCGAGATTCAGTGATCTATTTCCTGTTGAGATATTCTTCCTGCAAACCCTCGAATATTTGTTGGTGGTTCTGAAAATTTTCGCCACCTCTCAAAACATACATGCTCTATTGGATTTAAGTCCAGTGATCCAGTGCGCAGGACACGGCAATACTTTGATACTATTATCATCAAGAAAGCTAACCACTGTTGCGGCAACATGTGGTCGTGCATTATCATTCATCAATGTACGTTTTAGCAAAACGAGATCAATCCTACCTCTGACGGAGATTTCGCCCCAAACCATTACTGTACCTCCTCTATAAGAATGAGCCTCGTGTACATTCTGCAATCGTTTTTCATTGGCAGGTACTCTCCACACTCTTACACGTTTCGAATTAGTTGTGTATCCCAAATCTGGACTTGTCTGAAAAACAAATAGGACTACATTGGACAATTTCCATAACATTGTGTTTCTCAGTCCAAGCTAAACGAACAGCGCGATGCTCTCTCGTTCAAGACTGATCTAAATTTGTGCAAACGATTTATGATGGTCTTGGAAGAAACTTGTGTTACATGTGTTTACAACAGCTGTATTTCTAATTCAGGTGACGTTACTGTAGAATACCTTCCTGTATTATAGCTAATTGCAAAAAAGATCTTCATTACCGGTTGTAGATCTTGTCGTTTTGAGATGTGCTAAATGCTTGCGCTACATCTGTTCGACGAGCGTCAATTTCTAGCATGCCTAATGCTTTCAGCATTTCTTCGCGGTTTTAACGGTGTTTTCCCATGTATTATTAAAAAAAAAATTGAAATGTTTAAACCGATAAAATATAGAGCAAAATTTAAATGTTTTTTAAGCTTTTTTTTTATCCCAAAGTAAAATCATAAAAATAAATTGCGAGTTAAACATAAATATATTAACCAACTTATTTACATTTAAATATAAACTAATATCCTTAGGTTATTTCTATGTGTGTATATACACTGTGTTCATTTAAAAAGGACCCACCCTTAATATTTCAGAAATATTAGAATGGAAAGCCGAATCACGTCAACATTTAACTTGAGGGGGATACTTTTTAGCGCTGTCATAAACGTTAGATTCATACCCTCCCTACTGGAGATACCACTCAAACTTTTTCAAATGGTGTTAGGTATCAAGTCATACCTCATTTAATTGGTCTGGTAAATCTCTATTTAACCATATTGTTTTACCTTTGATACCAGCCTTCCATTGTTATTTAATCGTTGTTTAAAATTGGCTCTCTTTCAACTTTTTATATGCCCCCGTATTATGTTGATAATTCAAAAAGTCATAGGAACAGTGACAAACACAAAAACATGAATGACAATTAAAAAAGTTATAGTAATTATTACAATAACAGGATTCAGTTTTATGGGGCACATGAAAAGTTTAAAGAGAGCAAATTTTAAACAACGATTAAATAACAATGGAAGGCTGGTATCAAAGGCAAAACAATATGATTAAATTGAGATTCACCAAACCTTTTAAATGAGGTATGACTTGATACCTCTTCATTCGAAAAAATTTTGGTGAATCTGACATTTATGATATTAGCGCTAAAAAGTATCACCCTCAAGTTAACCCCCATGACGGCAGCAGGCGAAATTTTGGCGAAATTCTCCGATTTGGATTCCGAAATTACCTTATTTAGGTGCTAATTTGGTGCTGAGTTCATTATTTTGTGCTCGTTTTTTAGAGGTAGGGGACGATTTTGAAAATTCGTCTGCTACCGTAACGTGACGACGGTAGCAGAACTTTTACAAAATCAATAAAAATTAAAAACTGAAAGTATTTAATAATAATAATATTTAATAATGAATTTAATACGAGTTCAGCCATATTTAACACTTATGATTTTATGTATCCTAAAAAATCTCGTCAAGGTCTAAAAAATCATGGAGAAATGTGGTAGACGCATTCTACCATCGATTAGGGTACTGTCAATTTAGAAAGGAACACATTTTGAACACTAGATTAAGTAATCATTATGTTAAAAATGTTATCTTTTAATGGTTACGTTTTAATGTAGTTGAAAATTGTTTGTATTAAAAAATTATTAATACAATTAGGCATTGCCACACTTGTTTTATTTATTTAAGACCTTTTAGACTACATAAAGTCATGAGTGATACATGTGGCTAAAATCGTATTAAAGAGGAGATTCCAATAATGACTGAATATACAGGGTGAAGTATTTAAAAAACCAAAGTGATCAATAATATCAGAGAAACGGCAAATCTGACAACATTGCAAATGTTAAATCTGGAATCTCCGTATATCAAAATGGGCTAATCCCAAATTTTGTACAATTCGGACTAGCAATTTACGAGATAATTGTCCGTTTCCAGAATTTTGGTCCACTCTGTATATATGTCGAAAGCACCTAAAAAGCACTTAGTTTGGGTACTTTCAGTTTTTAATTTTTATTGATTTTGTAAAAGTTCTGCTACCGTCGTCACGTTACGGTAGCAGACGAATTTTCAAAATCGTCCCCTACCTCTAAAAAACCAGCACGAAAATATTGAACTCAGCACCAAATTAGCACCTAAATAGAGTACTTTTGGAATCCAATTCGGAGAATTTCGCCTGCTGCCGTCACGGGGATCTCAAGTTAAAAGTTGCCGTGTTTCGGCATTTTATTCTAATATGTCGCATTTTTGAAATATTAAAAGTGGGTCCTTTTCAAATGAACACAGTGTATACATTGGGAAAGGTTAAGTTTGCTTGGCGTGTACACTGTACAGCAATCTGAACGATAGCAATAAAGATAAAAATTCTTAAGTAATGACCCCTCGCTTAGCCTGTCATTTCGTTTTCCTGATTACTGTAGTTTGTATCGAACAAAAGTTCAGCGAGATATCCATTCTTAGCGACAGCCAGGCTGCTATCAAATCATTGAACTCAGCCTACTTGACCTCTAGGGCAGCGGTGCAATGCCGAGCCGCCCTGAATGAGCTAGCAGCTAAGTTTAGAATTCAGATTGTCTGGGTACCTGGACACAGGGACATACCAGGCAACTGTAAGGCGGACGAGCTAGCAAGAGAGGGCACCACCCTTCCAGCCGCATCCGTCTTATCTCAGCAAGGACTACCGATTGCAAAATTCCGGCTCCTTCTGCAGATTTGGCCTAAACTAGATCTACGTCGAACTAATGACGTTTAAACTCTATCCAGCGTGTCCATTGGAAATGCGATCGCGGCCATAGCAGGACACTGGGCAGGTGGTTCCCTATCAGTAATGGTCAAAGTCTACGAAAGATCACCTCGAAGAAATGAATTCCGATGTTTTTAAAGAGTGTTTCCCTCAAATGCTGAATCTAATCCCCGTTAATTCGGCCATAGTTTTGGATAATGCTAGTTATCATTTCAGGTTAAAAGAACCATTAGCCACATCTAAATGAATAAAACAGTGCATAAAAGACTGGTTAATTGAAAAGGAAATTACGACTAACATTGATAATAATATATTAAAGAATTTTAGTAGTGGCTAGGCAATACACATTGGTACTTAAAAAAATACGTTATTGATGAAATGGCTAACGAGCGTGGGATTACTTACCATATCACTGCGAATTAAATTCGATTGAGCTTATTCGGGCACAAATGAAATTATATGTGGCCCATTATAACATTTAACCTTAATGATGATTATAGATTTAAAATGTTCATACCCATTTACATTTTAAGGTAGTATTTTTTATAATGTACCCAAAAAGACATAATGGCTTATGGGGAAACTAAACTAAACATGCGGACTAGCTTAAATGGGAAAAAATATTTGTATTTTGACGGCTAACACAACGGTTCAATTAAGTTCGATATTTTCCGACTAGTTCCGGAGATATGCGACAAAATCCGAAAATGACAACTTAATTTTCATAGACGAACCGTAGTAGAAGGGTCAGATGTGTCATACCATTGTAATTATCCATAAAAACCCTACCAAAAATTGCAGTAAAACTCAAGGTACGTATTTCTTCTGATGCGTTTAAAACTAATGCCGGGGTCCCCCAGGGTTCCATCCTGTCCCCCACCTTATTTCTTTTACACATCAACGACCTCTTGAAAACCACCACGAACCCCATTTACAGTTTCGCAGACGATAGCACACTTGTCTCAACTTTCACATCCTATCGATCACTTTCGGTGAATGATACAAATAGACTCAGGCAGGAACAGGTTGATTCCATCAATAGAGATCTTAAAGCAATCGTCGAGTGGGGAACCAACAATCTTGTTCAGTTTAACGCCCAAAAAACGCAAAGTGCCACGTTTTCCAAGAGAAAGTGAATTCCTCAAATCATCCCATCACAATGTCCGGAAATACCCTTGAACCAAGTCCATCCATCTCGATTTTGGGAGTCTCGGTGTCCAATAATATGTCTTGGCATGACCATGTTGCTTACATCGCAAAGTCGGCAAGCCAGAGGCTAGGTTTTCTGTGGAAAGCCAGAAAGTTTTTTACTCCTGATCAACTGTTGACGACGTACAAGGCTCAAATCCGACCTCTACTGGAGTATTGCTCGCACATTTGGGGTTCAGCACCAAGGCATTCTCTTCGTCTTCTAGATTCCATTCAGAAAAGAGCCATTCGCTTGATAAATAGCTCAACTCTCACATATACACTTTACCCTCTAGAACATAGAAGAGTTGCAGACCAGTCTTTGCTCTACAGATATTTTCATGGCAGATGCTCCAGAGAAATAAAAACTTTTGTACAACCATTGGCCACATTCGGCCGAAGAACTCGGCACGCTGATCAGTCTCACCCATTTACTCTCAAGATTGACACTACAATGACCAATCTTTATCAAGAATCCTTCTTTTACAGGGCTGCTACGGAATGGAATAAGCTTCCAAAATTAGTTTTTCCAGAGAACTATGACCTGCAACTTTTTAAAAAGCATGTCCACAATCATTTTCTTTCTAAAATCCCTTCCCCTTCTAATAGTCGCAGTGCGGGCCGTCCGCGGCCCACACGATAGGTCTACCCTTTTTGCGACTATTTTCATAAAAAAAAAATAATTTAAAAAAAATCGGACTGAGGGTGGCCCAGGAAACAAAACAAAACGTCGTAACGAACTTTTGGGTACTATTGAAAACTCGTGTAATCAACAGTAGAATTTTTCTTCACGTAATTCCTTAATTTAAAACCCCCTTATTACTGTCCTAACGCCGAAAACCAGCTGCAACGCACGTGCATTAGTAAACAACTATACGCCGTGTGCAAAAAAGATCGTTAAGCTTGAACCAATAAGAGCGCGGACTTCAGCGCCAAAAAGAAGGGTAAAGCCGCTCTTACCCGGCTTCAGCTCTCTCTTGCGTCTAGGCTCCCGAGCGATAAACACCTTCTTTAACGTAAGTCGACAACCAGTGAAAAGATTCTAATGATTGCGAGACCGAAATTGTACAATTAATCATGATCGGTGGGAGACAAAATGGCGTCTCCATGTATCAAGTTCAATATACTATAAATGGAAATTATATAGTGTTTTATTTCAATGAAAATAAATCAAGATTACCACGGCGATGGCCCACAACAACGCTCGGCAACTTACAGTAGGTAGAAACAATTGAATCAGCGACCTATTTATTAGCTATCGAAGTACTTCACCATCATCATCGAAGCAGACGGCGAGATCTCCAGAGAGGCGGACGGCACCATTTCCGTAATTCTCCACTCCTCATTTCTTTTCTTGCCCCGTTGCGACAGGTACCGTTTAATAAAAAATGTTTAGATACTTTTTTTTGATATATTTTAAAATAAAACCACTATACGTAAAAGAAATCGGATTTTGTCGCATATCTCCGGAACTAGTCGCAAAATTTCGAACTTTTTTTAACCATTGTGTTACCCGTCAAAATACAAATATTTTTTCCCATTTAAGCTAGTCCGCATCTTTTACGGTTTAGGAGATCGTTGTATAAGAAATTGAAATCGAACGAAGTAAAAAAAAATGCAGTGGATTCAAGTTAATGAATTTTATTACGTACTGACACGAACTCTAGGAAGCTGGACACGATCTTTTAGGACTAACAAGAAAAAAAGTAGGTATACAGTTGAACTCCCTCACCTCCGATGACCTTGAAATTTTTATGTTATAGTGTTCAGTATACTAAACAAGAATATTTACATATAGGGCGCGGAAAGCATCCCCTTAAGTACTTTTTTGCGTTTGAAGAATTAAATAATTGTAATGATTTTTCAGTGATTTTAATATTTAAATTAATCGTTTGAAGAGATAAAAGTTAGTCTAAAGTTTTAACAACATTCTATCCTATCCTGTCCCTCTTTTATCTCTTTCAACGATTAATTTAAATATTACAATCACTGAAAAATCATTACAATTATTTAATTCTTCAAACGCAAAAAAGTACCTAATGAGATGCTTTCCGCGCCCTATATATACATTTGTTCAGTATACTGAACACTATAACAAATAAAAATTTCAAGGTTAAAAGGGGCGAGGTATAATTACTGAAAAATTTGTTATGACTTATCCTAACTACAAAAATATAATGTGGCTCACAGATGTTCCAAAGGATTTCAATGAATCCTTTTAAGTGCAAGTTTTATAACTTTGTCAAAATTTCGTAACAAATTTTATTACTCTTTTCATTGTATCTCCTGGGAAACTGCTTTAGAGTTATCCAGTAATGAGTGGTCTAAGTTTGGACCATCATCATATTTATTTCTGTAAACATAACAATATAAATTCTTGTTCATGCTGAACTCTACATTGACGAAGAGTTTTCAACATTCTAAAATTTCAAAGATATTGGAGCGACATATAATATTTTTTTGAACATTTTTTCTTCCAAGAATATACTGCCCTAAAATACTATTTTTTAAATAATGACTATTATATAATCAATAATAAAATATCAGGGTTAGTGTCTAAGATACTAATTAATTTAAAAAAAATGTCCGCACATATGCGCCAAATATGACCCATATATCCGTGATCGGGGCATTATGGAGAGTCGGAATATACAACCCTCAGACATGTTCCCATTTCCAAAGTCAATCCAAAATAAATTTATCTTTTACTAGGTGAATTATTTAATTCTAGGAAGTCCGATACTGGCAAATCAATAGTAAACAATGCATTGGCGTGACATTTGTCCACATTCTGCGGTAAAAGCAATTAAATATTTACAGATCAGACTTCAAATACTGGATTTAGGTACAGAGTGTTGCAGAAAAAAGTATTATCTTATGTTTCTTATGAGATATGAACTAGAAAATGTGTACATGTTAGTTAACCACTATTTTTTGTCAACACTTTATTTGAATATATTAGGATGAAGCATTGATGTTGAATGAAATGAAATTAACGATTAATGAAATGTTCTGTATACATTAAAAACTAAAATTCGTAACTATTCATGCAATTTATCACAAAAAATTACCTGTGAAATACACAAGAAAGTGATTTATGTAATTACAAATCTTAAATAGTAAATTCTAATCTACCTACTGCATCACAACAAATCTCAAGTGCCATCAACTATAACCAATCTATTAATAAAAAACCAACCATTCAAATGTAATATAGAATCATATGAACAAAATTAAACATTTAATCCAAAAATAATATAGTGTTTGTTGAAAAGTGGTGAATGTATATTTAGCTATAATGTCATTAAAAACTTTTTTTAAGCCATATATTTATACCGCTCAGACCATTAAAAACTGTATTGCTCTCTCGGACCATTAAAAACTGTATTGCTCCGATTTATGTTAAATCTCTTTTATTTTTAAAAGCTAGAAACGTTTTTATTAAAAATGCCAATACTGAACACACTTGGTTTTTTTATTTTTTTCTGGAGACAAATTGTTGATTTGATAATGATTAATTGACAAAGTGTCTTCTAAATTTACTAGATTCAATTTACAATAATGAATTAAGACCTGTGTTGGAAATTTTTAAAACATCACTAATTTTTAGTTAAATATGTTTGTCTAGTATTTAAAACCTCAAGTTAAGAATACTTTCCAATAAGATAACATACTTTTCAGAAAAAAAAGCCTTACTATCAAACTAAAAATCAGAAGGATGAAAGTGACTGTAAGCAAGACGAAATTAATGGTTTTTGAAAGAGAAGAAAACATGACAAACTGCAAGGTGCTGATTAAAGGAGAAAGAATGGAATAAGTAAAGAGTTTGTATACTTGGGTTTAAAGTTTAAAGTACCACTGTGATATTAAGCGAAGGGTGTTGGCAGAGAAACAAATGAATGGGGCCTTGTAGAAAAGCATGAAAGTAAGATCGATGCTGTAAAGATAAGTAGTATGAGAAGTATAGCTCTGGTAAATAAAGCGAGAAATTGTATGATAAAGGAACACATTGGTGTATAAGAAGATGTAGTAACAAAGATAAATAAAGAAATACTTAGTGGTTCAGACACATAGAGAGGATGGATGAAAGAAGATTGACTGAACACTTATAATGTGAGTATGAATGGACAAGTCATTAGACGTCGACCTAGGCGAGCATATCTCGATCAGATTGAAATTGTTTTAAAGAAAGGCCGGGTCAAAATTACTGGCAACCGATGAACATGTATGAAGGCGCTAAAGAAAGTGGAAGAAGCAAAAGATGTGTGTCTTGTAGCAAGTGGAAAGAATTGGTCTCTGTCTACCCCTATGGAAAAAAGGCGTAACTATCCTCCTAGTATACATAATAACTTTTTATAAAATATTACCGCTACCACGTAAGTAAATATACTAATTAAAACTATTGCAGTTATTTTTATCCAATATCTTAAAAAATAATTGACACAAATTATGTCAATTTCCTAATTTCCTAAGTGTAGGGCTGGATTTATAATATTTTGCTATATATCAACCCTTAAATTGTAATTAATTTAAATATTACTCCTAATTAATTAATTCCTATTAATTTTCTCAGTGCTATTCAATCAAGAATTGAGCTATTTCAAATAGAACAATTTTGATTTATTAACTGTTTAAAAACAATAGAAAAGTGCAGGTGTTTAATTTTAAATATAGGACCTAGAAACTTTGTCCATTCTTACTTGTCATGCAATTTAAAAAATGTGATTTACAAATAACTAAAACATTTAGGTAGAAGATACTTTAAACAAAAAATAGTTTATTTATCTCCATTTATTTATCTCCAATATAGCGAATTTGTGATTGCATTAAAAAACTGTATTTACTCTACATAATACCATTAAAAACATAAAATAAATTTAATTTGATTAAAGCAATTTTTACACATTAAAGAATGAAACTTGTACTGTGCTCTTGTGGTTTTTTGAACAGGTAATAAATTTTAATTTATATAAATTATTATAAAAATTACTCCTATACTATTTTTTAGTTTTATTAGCCCCACCATTTTTTGTGAATCAAGAATTAACAATTGTATTGAGTTACACTTCACTTGTATCTTCTTGTGTTGGCTAAAGAAATGAGTTACAATAAATATTATAAAAGTGATAAACATAGTTTTAAATTTTATTTTAGTAATCCCATCTTATTTGTGAATTAAAAAATGATAGCTATCAGTATTTATTTCTCCTGAGATGAATTTTCAACTAATCTTTTTTTATTTATCTCAACAATTTTAAATCCTGTCCCATGTATTTCATTAATTCTTTTAGCTAGTAGTAAATACAGTGTTTTGAAAGTACAACTTTTTTATCTACAAATAAATCTTATAATTGGTCTCAAATTTCACTAAACCATTGATGTAAACAACAATCTTATTCATTTGTTTCTTCAAAAATGTTGTGATGAAGAACTAGGAGTTGTAGTGTCATTTGGGACTCAATTAACAAGGATAACTGATTTGGGGAATATTAAAAAAATAAAATTATCAGAAATTCCATTACACTTGCAATTAATCGATAAAAATAATTATGTCTTAGCCTATCATAGATCTTTCAAATACACATAATTAGATCACTATTTTGCATCCATAAAATTCATTAAAAAAAATTAATACCTCTTGAAGACATATAGTCACTCATATTTCCCATAGTGGTCAGAGACCACTTCCTAAGGTTCTTACACACATCTTTCGCTTATTCTACTTTCATCAGTGCTCTCATACATGCTCGTCAGTTGTTGGTACTCTTGACCTGGCCTTTTTTCTTCATTCATCCTCTCTATGTGTCCAAACCAACTAAGGATTCCTTTATCTATCTGTGTAACCACATCTTTCACACCACAGCAATCCCTTATCTCACTATTCTTCACTTTATCTAATTGAGTCACTCTGGCTAACTTCTCAGACTACTCATCTCCACAGCATTTATCTAATTTTCATGCTTCTTCTGCCAAACCCAACATTAACTACCAAGCATAAGTGTAGGGACCAGCACTCCTCTATGCATAGCCAGTCTTTTCTTTTTTGAAACAAATGGCTGCTCATAAATTCATGTAGAGCCCCATTCATTTGTTTTCCTTCACCCTTCTCTCAATATCTCAGTCATACCTTTTGTCTCTTGTAAACTTTGAACCCAAATATACAAACTCATTCACTTGCTCCACTATTCCTCCTTCAATCAGCACCTCACAGTTTGTCATGCATTCTTCTCTTTTAAAAACCATTGCTTTCGCCTTGTTTACATTTACTTTCTTTACCTTGATTTTCAGGGGATCATGCATAATATTAACTTTTTAATAATATAAATAACTGAATTCTTCTATTAGTGGCACCATTGAAGTGCAACTAGGCACAATTCTGATAAGCAAAAAATGGCTAACTAAAACTAAAAATTGAAAAACAAGTATAATAATAATAATTAAAATGTATTATCAGCACAATGCAAGCACAAGTATTATTTAATTTATAAAAATTGACGGGGCTAACTTTAACCCTATTTATGTTTATCCTTACCAATGGGGTGTGAATATAATACAATTACTATTAACTAGTATATTGTGGTACAGGATGATAAGACATAAGTGACAACATATATTTTTTTTAATTCTATAAAATCTTCTACATAGGAATCTGGTTAATAGAAGATATTTAGAAGACAAGGACATGAAAACATTTTAAAATTTATACATTAAATACATACTTTATTATAAGCAAAAAAAGTCCCTAGGTTTTTAAACAAAATTAAAGAATTTAATTTACAAGTTTAAAGTTAGTTAAAATAATCCTTCAAAAAAATTGATAAATATTTCTACACTTAAGAATTATTATTTCTGTTAATTATGAAAGACAGAAAATGTTGAGATATTACATGTATGCTAATTTATTATTTAATCATATTTTTAACTGTTGCATGTTTTTCTTTATCTAATGCAATAAAAACAGTAGTATTTAAAATATGTAAAAGTATAGCTATAATAACTATTTTATTCTTGCTAGTTTAGCTAATCATAAACAGTTTTATGAGATGTTTACAAATTACTCATTGTACTGCCACTAACTAAAAGAGGAGAAAATTCAAAATATAAATCATTACGTTATTTTACCATCAGTAATGATATAATGTATATTACAATAATTATGAAATTTTTGGGAAATACAATAATTTCATGTGTTGATAAAAAATAAATTTCAGCAGAACTGTGAAATACTTAAAAATATTATTGCATTAAAAACCACGTTTTAAAATGTTTTGAATTTTTTTGTAGTTATTAATTAATTAGAATTTTAGTAAAGAGCCAAAAACCGCCACGCCCCCAACTTTTCATTAAAAACACAACAATCTTCAATCATAGCATTGAATCGTTTTGGGGAATTTTGCAAGTAACCTTCAAATATATTTACGTATTTTCATGTGTGAGCACTGCAAGCATGTATGACACAGGAACGAACACCGATTTCACTTCCAATTTTTTACCCCACATTCTAACTGTGTTTACAAATATGTTTAGGACTTGCACTTTATGCACTAAGGAAAATTAAAAGGTGAATAAGCTTTTCAGGGATATTATTATACGATTTTATAAATCGAGACCTTGGATATCTTACTATAAAATTCTAATTCATTAAGTAGGTTGTAGTAGACAACGGACGCTTCGTATTTCATGAAATTTAATTGTGGCTTTAATGGTGAAACGCGGGAAAAATGCAATATACCAACAACATGGCATAAACAGTACATTTAAGTATACAAAAAATATATATTTTCGTAGAAAAACCGTTGCAGAAGCCAATAAATCGGATTCTTTAGTAATTTCACAACATGGCGGGCTCTACATACTAGCCTTTTCATTGAAGCTCGATAAATTTTTTGCTTTTCTTACTATAATTATGTTTATTAATAAAAATAACTAGTCAATAATCGTGCAAAACAACTTAATAAATAATTTAGTTACATTACCTGCGTTTTTCGAGTGATAATCCACATTAGAATCGTGAAAAATACGGAGCTACACCACTCTCACTCACCTAACACATACCCGCTGGCCAAGCTTGCCACAAACTGTCGTGATGGCCGACCTGCAGGAGCTTTCTACACTACAAATACCCATCGATACCACAAAAACGTCGTAAAAAGGGCTGAATATATTAAAAATACTGTAAAATATTGGATATAAATGCGAATTTAATGATAATTACTTAAAAATATTGAATGATTTTGTATGTTTCCTGTCGATGTCAGACGATTATAGATTTAACTTTTTGAGGTCATACAAATGGCTTCTTTTAACTAATCCCAAATTTAAAATTTTATATAAAGTAGATTTAAGCCTAATAATAATTGTACATTACCATAATTTTACGAATCTCCAAATCGAGCATTTTGATAAAATGAAAATTCGGTGGTATTAGTTATTTATTTTACAATTATTGTTTTGTTTTCTAGTTTTAGGAGATCTACGTATTTTTGGATTTAAAATATTTTTGTAAAAATTGCCCAAACAGCATTTAAAATAGAAAATACAGAAGTTTAGATAATATTTAAAGAAATTATATTTTTAAGAAGTATCGTTCCAGAAAGAAATATATAATCATAAATTTTCGCGCACACCACTAACATGCGCATGACTATTTGCTGACACCTACCAACTTATAAAAACTGTTTCCGTGTTTTGTTGGTTGCCTAGGTTACACTTAAAAACGAGTTCAAGGTAAATCGATTAAAAACATTGAATTATGTTTACCAACAAAAATAAAAAACGTGTCAATTGATTTAAATCATACGTCATTTCCTGTCATTGCCAAATCATTTTCAGTTACGTAGTTACGTCATTAAATGAAAAGCATTAGTAACATTAAAAAAATAACTTCTAGTCACTAAACAGTAAGCATCAGTTAAGATTTATCCAATTAAAATGTTCCTCAGCAGTCAAATCTAAATAAGAATTTTTTATTCGACTGGTATCTTTATTAGTTGTTTTTAAATCTACCCCAATCTTAACATAAATTATTTTTAATTATTATCCTTTAATAACAGACTAATTTTTAATTTTTTGATACAGACTGTAAACAATTATTTCCATGTCAATCAACTAATAATTTATTTATGCAACATTACATTTAAAACATTTTTAAGTATAAAATAAAATAAAGTCATCAACATCGTATCCATTTTTTTGGTTATGCAGTTGGCAATCTTAAACAACTGAAACTACTACATTTGTAGTAGTATTTACTAATTTTCTGTTGTCAGCTTTCGTTTGTCTAATTTTACAATTACATTAACATATTTATTATTTAAATGTTTGATTTCCATATAAAAGATATAAAATATGTTTAAATAAAGTTATAAATAATGTCTATTGGTAAAAATTGTGGGAACAAATTTCTATTAAATATTTCAAAAGTTAACGAACAAACTACTGGTGCTCTAGCAAACGAATATATTTTATTCTTTGCGCCATCTATGAAAATCTGTCAAAGGGTAATAATATCGTTAGAATTTAAAATTATTTATTTCGTTTTAATTTTGTATAATTTTAATAAATAACACTTTTATAATTAGAAACAGACTATCTCTGTAGAATTTTAGTTCGAAATAGAAGCATGAATTTTGTAAATTTTATTTAAAAATTCTAGATTTTGTGTACAATTGCTTTGGCGGGTTTTATACAAACAATGGTTTAATGGCCGCAAAAGTGAAGGTTTCGGATGGAGTACCATTTAGGATTTAGACGCTGTCAAAGGTAAATAAACAATAAATCTAAAATTATCAATCTGAAACTGAATTTAAGTTAAAAGATAGTATGATTCTGATAATATGATTATTAAAAGCTGAAAAGACTTTGGGTGTGATCCAGTAATGTTTGTGTTATAATAAATGTGTTTAACTCTCTTACATTTTTAAAGTTTCTGTTACTTTTCTTCAAACAATTAAAATATATTTGTTAATGGCCAGTCATTATATCATCCAGATTATTTGTCTAATATCGACTATATTAATAAATTAATGAAAATTTGACACTAACATTAGATTATTACATACCCCTAAATCAGTATTTTTTTATTATTAAAACATGTCTACAATTACTAATAGGGTAGTACTAGTAACATAGTTAATTAATTCAAAATATTTATTCAATGGTGGAACCCTGTAAAATTAGTATTTTACTTGAAGAAAACATTCAGGTAAAATGTTTCAATTATTTATTGCTTTAATGAAAATTTTCTGATTACAATCTAAAATTTAGACCAGAGCAGCTATTAAGATAATTTTTTACATTAAAAATAAATAAAATATGAAAAATGCTTGCATAATAAGGTATGTATAAAATGGAGACAGCTCTATAAAATGTTCTGTTTCTTTTTAGTTGGTATAGGAGTGTCTCTAGATTTAAATCTTGAAAATGCTGTCTGCAGTTAGTCCCATTCTTCATACTGACCTTAAAAAAGAACAAACACCAGTACCTGATAGCACAACCTCCATAGAAATGTCAGAATTTTCTGTAGGCAATGAGGTGTTGGTTAAACAGAAAGATGACCGCTTTTATTATGGAACTGTTGTTCAAGTAAACAGTATAAGAGAACAGTGCCTAATTAAATTTGGGGACAACACTTATAATTGGTCAAGTTTCAAAGAACTTACCAAGCTAAGTACTCCTGTACAGGAAGATCTCTTATGTGTGGTTTGTAAGAAGTCTGCTCCAAAAAATAGTCAAGAAATTATCGTTTGTGATCAGTGTGGTAGGGGATACCATCAAAACTGTCATGTACCAGAGATACCTATTAGCTGCCTGAAAGGAGGTAAGTTTCATTTCTTTAGATCTTTTCATTTCATTATAGTTATGATTTAAATGTTAGGTATAACTTGGATGTGCAAAAGATGTATTGATAGTGATCCACATAGACTGAAAAAAAGTGATTCTAAGCACCAAAGGAGAGATTCTCTTAGAAGTGTATCATCTTCTAGTAACCAAGATAGTCAACTGATTACTACTTCCATCACCACCATTAAAGTATTACCTTATGATGTAAGTTGAACTAATAAAAATTATTATCTATTAGAAAGTTGATTAAACAACACATAATTTTGGGTATAATAATTTATTTTAGTTAAATTCGTTAAACTGGGATACATATCATAGAGTAAATAGTGAACAAATATATTGTTATTGTGGAGGAAATGGGGAATGGTATAAACAGATGCTACAGTGCGGTAGATGTCGTCAATGGTTTCATGAAAAGTGCTTGGATTTCTTGCAGTATCCATTATACTGTGGAGACAGGTAATAAATGTGTACTACTCAATAGAATTAATGTACTATATTTTTCCTCTGACTGTTTAGAATTTACTCAAATTATCTGCTATGAATATTAGTTACCTTTCATTATTAAAACTAAAATGAAAAAAAGGGTTTAAATTTTGATGGATTTTAAGAAATATTCCATGGATAAAATGCTTTTAGGTTCTATGTATTTGTGTGTTCAATTTGCAATCAAGGCCAGGATTTCATACGAAGGTTAGAAATGAAATGGGTGGATTTGGTGCATCTAATGCTCTTCAATCTGACAGCCTATAATTCCAAAAAGTATTATGATTTAGATTCGGTTGTTATTCCTTACATTAACGATAATTGGCATGCTTTGCAGCTACCACCAAAGGTTAGTTATGATGTTTTTTAATAAAATATTTAAATCAATTTAGTTAAGAAAAATGGTAATTGTTTTTTACTTGTTATTAAATAAAAGAAATACTGTAATTTGGTTTGTAAAAGAAATTTAACAACTTTGAAAATACATTCTGGATGATTATTTTTTTACATTATTTCCTGTTGATAATTTATTCTAATTTTGCAAACAAACCAAGGAAGATGGAACACTAGCCACGACTGCCCAGGAAAAAGCTAATATTTTTGCACACTTATTTGCTGGAAATTCCACTCTGGATTCATCGGGAAAACAACCCCCAAACATTACACCTATTGACAGTCAGTTGCCCGAGATCACCTTTCGCAAACGTACTGTCAAAAAGATTTTGTTGGGTCTTAACACCAACAAAGCCTGTGGATCTGACAGAATCCCACCGATTGTTCTCAAGAAATGTGCCCCCAAACTAACACCCGTTATTTATGGTAAAACTTTAGCCGCAGCATTAGATATCTATTCGATTGAGTTTGGCACTAGGGACTCCTCGCCAAGCTTCCAAATCTTATGGCTTATCCCCTCAGCTGTGTTCCCTGCTAGCTAGTTTTCTCTCAAACAGGTCTCTCCAAGTGATGAGTGATTTGACTCTCTACCAATAAATGCTGGTGTTCCGCAGAGGTCAATTCTAGCACCAACACTATTTCTACTTCACATCAACAACTTGTTGGAAACAACTTCATGTCCAGTATACAGCTTCGCGGATAGTAGTACCCTCCATACTGATTTCTCTTCCAGGGCTCCTATATCTGCCCATAAAACCAGATATGAACGAGGAAGAAATGTCAACAACATAAATATGGACTTAGCAACAATTCTCGAATGGGGATCCAATAACTTGGTAGAATTCAATGCAAATAAAACAAGCATGTCTTTTCTCTAGAAATGCCGATCTCACTTTGCCCAACATAATATTGTCAGGAGTAACCATATCATTGAAGTCATCCATTTTGATGCTTGGTATTACTATCAGCAATAACCTTTCTTGGGAAAATCATGTGGGGTCCATTGCCAAATGTGCATCCCAAAAACTTGGCTTTCTGTTTCGTGCCAAGAGCTATTTCAGTTCCAGTCAGCTGCTTATGATCTATAAGGCACAGATCCGACCTGTCCTGGAATACTGTTCCCATATTTGGAGTGCGGCACCTAAACCTGGAACAATTGAATTCCGTCCAAAAAAGGGCTATTCATCTGGTCGGTGATGCCTCGCTTACAAACTCGCTCACTTATCTGAAACACCTTAGAAAATTTAGCGATTTGTCTCTATTTTATAAATATTTTTATGGACGATGCTCTTCTGAAATATCAACAATCGTTCCTCCTTTAGCAATTTCTTTGAGATTAACCTATCAAGTTCAGACTTCACACCCCTTCGTGGTCGCTTTGGAGACCTGCAGAACATCTTTTCCAAAGACTCGTTCATCCAACGAGGCTTTGGAACACATTGCCTAGGGAGGTGTTCCCCCGAGGCATACAACCTCCAGAAATTTAAGAAGAACACCAATTCCTACCTTTTTTCACTTGGTTCTCACGATGTTCTCCAAGCATTACAGGACATTCCTTTTTGTGGGAGCCAGAACAAAAAATAAATACATACATGTAGTCACGCCCATAGGGGTAGGCTGAGACCACTTCTTTCCACTTGCTACGGTTCTTACACACGTCTTTTACTTCTTCTACTTTCATCAGCGCTTTCTTACATGCTCGTCGGTTGTTAATACTCTTGACCTGGCCTTTTTTTAAAACAATTTCGATCTGATAGAGATATGTTCGCCGAGTCGACCTCTATCGACTTGCCCATATACACTCGCCTTGAAAATCTGTCTCGTAAATCTTTTTTTATACATCCTCTCAACTTGTCCTAACCTAAATATTTCTTTATCTATATTTGTTGTTACATTTTCTTTCACACCACAGCGTTCTCTCATCTCACTATTCCTCACTTTATTCATCTGAGTAGTCACTCCAGATATAATTCTCAGACTACTCATTAACGCAGCGTTGATCTTACTTTCATGTTTCTTTTGCCAAACGCAACATTCGCTACCTACTATACATTGTAGGGACCAGCACTTCTCTATGCACAGGTAGTGCCTTTTTTGACACGTTCTAGCTGCCCCATTTTTTTCCTGCCAACACCCTTTGCTCAATATCAGTCATACTTTCTGTCTCTCGTAAACTTTGAAACCAAGTATACAAACTCATTCACTTGTTCCACTCTTTCTCCTTTAATTTGTCATGCTATCTTCTTTTTTAAAAACTCTTACTTTCGTCTTGCTTACGTTCACTTTCATCTCTTTAATTTTTAGGGCTTCATGCATAATATTAACCTTCGCCTGCAACTCCTCTAATGCAAATATATCTGCGTAAAGGAGGCATTTGATGATCAAATCATTCATTCTCAATCCATATTCACTCTTTCAAATCTTTTAAACAATCGTCTATGTATAAGTTAAACAGCCATGGCAAAGCCACACATCCCTGTCTCACACTTATTCAATGTTAAACCAGTCCGTGTAAGCTCTGTTTATCCTGACATAAGCAGTGGAATCCTCGTAAAGTGATTTCAGTGCTCGTATTAAACTACCGGTCACCACAATTCACTCCTCACCTCTCTGTCATAGGCCTTTTTCAAGTCTATAAAAGCGCTATAGACCTCTGACTTCTAGCCAAGAATTTTTCGGCTATACCTCATAATGAAAAGACCAGATCCATACATCTCCTTCCTCTTCTAAATCCTGCTTAAACATCCCATATCATCTTCTCAGTTTCATTCATCACTCTTTTAATCAATATCTTTGCATACAATTTGCTGACTAAGCAATGATGCAGTAAATAAAAAATAATAATTTGCACCAACAAGTACATAAAATTATTTATACTGTTTACTAGTTTAAATTAACAAAAGCTGATAACATTGGCAATATATCTGAGAAGAATACAAGTGGCATAATTTGCAAATTTTTTTTTTATGAAAACGTTCTGGTTGGCCTTAAGATGTATTCAGATCAGATCAATTTTTTTTTAAATTTGAACTTAGTTTTTCAGTAGTTAAACTTCCAGTGATACACCCTTCATTATGCTAAATAATTTTTTATTTTTACTCACCTGATCCAGGATTTTTCGACGTTTTTATATTAATTCATTCAAAGCATCCACTTTTTTTCTGAATCATGCGATTTTAAACATTTTTGCCAAGTAGTGTTTAGTTATGTAATTATAATACAGATAGATTTTAATTTTAAAAATGCAAATGGTTTCCTTTTGCTGTAGTTTATAATTAATTTATTTTTTATTTTAGATATCAAACGTAAGTAAGTCTGAAAGAAGAGAGAACATAATGTCTGTATTAACGAATAACCGCAACCGATTTAAATGCGGCCGAGAAATAAAAAAGCGCACGACAATATGGGGTCTAAGAGTTCGTTTGCCCCCACCGGCGCCTTGCGTGACATTGTCCTCAAGTGGCTCTGTTTCCGAAGAAGATCTTCGTGAACTGTGGCAGGGAAACAGAAGGTTGCAATTCATACCCATCGAGAAGAACTTCATTCCTAAGAGGATAGTAGTGACGGATTCCCATATGAAGAACATAATGATGGGAGTGTCTTATCAGCAAAACTCCGGCAATTCAGAATCAGAATCACCATGTCCCAGTCCGGAGACCGTCCGAGAGGAGCCTCCTAATATTAAATTAGTACAAAAGAATAAGTACCTAGGCGCTGGTTGCGCCAAGAAGACAGTACCTTTCAAGAAAATGAGCCTACAGAGGCGAAAAAAGTTGTTAGCTATGTCTACGAGGGAACGCGAGAGAATTT
This sequence comes from Agelastica alni, assembly GCA_950111635.1. NCBI lineage: Eukaryota > Metazoa > Arthropoda > Insecta > Coleoptera > Chrysomelidae > Agelastica > Agelastica alni. The sequence continues at coordinate 16,218,789 of OX467714.1, read as the reverse complement.
TGAAAAGGCCGAAACGAAAATTAAATAAGGTTGATAGTAAATTGGACAATAAAAATAATGAAGCACTACCTCCGACACCTCCAACGTCCGTTAGTTCTCCGCCAACTCCCCCAGCTTCCAATCCTACTTCTCTCATATCAGATTTAAGTAACGACTTCTCCGAAAGCTCCAATAATCACCAGAAAACCATGATTATTAGTTCAAAAAAAGGTGTAGTTATCCAAGAATTGAATTCTGAATTAAACACACCTTGCGACACTTCGGGAGATGAGACGAGCTCGAAGAGCACCTTGGACGCTATCATACCTCCCCCGAAGGACTTTGAAGGCAAGAATAATCCTTTTTTGACGCTTCTGAGAGGTAACGCTGATGAAGGAAAAAGGTCAGTTGAATCTAAGGGCCATTTTACACCACATTTTATTTTTTCTAATATTTCTTTCATTAGTTAATCTTCATTAAAATTTTGTTTTGGAAAAAACCATTTAAGTATTTTAGATTATCATTTTGTTATTAAAAAACTCATGCATGAGTAAAATTAAGTTACAAATAGTGTAATAGAAAGTTGAGATAAATTACTTATGAAAGGCACACTTGCAGCGTCCCTACATTTTAACAAATTTCAATTCTATACATTGAAATCTATTTGAGAGGTAAGAATAAAGCAGATCTAAGGTGGTGCCTGTTATTCCATAGTAGCTCAATTTTTCAATCAGTATGTCATGCGATATGTAGTCGAAAGCCTTTGTTAAGTCTTACAGTATCAGTGAAGTTTTGATCAAGACCCTCTACTGCAGAGGTGCTCAAATGGTCGATCGCGAGTGCTTTTTGAGTCGATCTCGAGAAAAAATTCTGATTTAGAACTATTCACACAGATTTTCTTTTAGTAGATAGGTACCTAAAACAAATTTAATGAATGAAGTACTAAAATTTATTGGATCCACAATTGGGCCAGAATAGCACCCTCATAAGTTTCTTTTATCAAAGGAACGTGTGGTACTGGTCAAAGAAAAGTCGCGTTTTTTATTTCCGCCACTTTTTCTAGAAACTTTGGGCGGCCTGTTTGGCGGGAACATTCAAGACTTCGTTCCGCTGATATAAAGGTATGCCTGCAGGAATTGGAGTCAGTCTGAGTTGTAACTTGAAGGCAATACGTCGATACGAAGTTTATTAATGAATATTACAAAACAAGTGCGGCGAAGAAAAGTAAAACGTATCATTTTAATAATGATTGGGAGGAAGAATATCGCAATCGATTAACTAACGAATATTTGACATCATGCTTGCGATTAGCACTCGATAATGACGTACCATCTTATGAAAAGTATGCTGAGGACATACAGTGCCACGCTTCAACATCCAAAGTCACTCTTTAAATTTTATTACTAGAATTCTTGTTTTGTAACATCCAATAAACTCTCAATTTCGAATAATTAAGAGGTTTTTCATTGATATTTTAGAGCAGACCTACACTTACCTTGACTAAAATATGCATATTGTGCAGTAAAACTAATATCTATACCACATATGCACCCTACCTAGACAACAATCCTGCATCACACATACTTGCGGCCTCTCAGAGTCGATCGATTGTAACAATATTGAGGTAGATCGCCAGAAGTTCAAGTTTGAGCACCCCTGCTCTACTGTATAGGTCACCATTTTGAATGCAGTTTACGTCGTGGATTAATTTTTACGGAAACCATATTGTGATTCGCTTGAGTCAAATCTCTTTTCCAAGTAGAGCACAATCTATCTTTTAAAGTATATTTAAAGATGATTTTGCCCGATTATGGAAATATTGCTGATTGGAAGATAGTTGTCTTTTTGAATAATGGTGTTACTTTAGAGATTTTAAGTGCATCTGTTAAAAATAAGATTTATCAAGTTGGTGAGAATGGAACTATCAGCAACTGCCTTTATCAAATTGCTGTTTAAATCATGGTTGTCACGAGAGCTATAGGTGCTCAGTCTATTGATGGCTGCAAATACTTCTTGGGAATACACAGGTTCCAAAAAAAGGAGTTGAGAGGAGAAGGGAAACTTCTGAAATTATATGTGCTATGAGAGTCCAGCATCGGAAGAGAATTGATAGTTTTTTCAGCAATTATACAGAAAAACATTGAAGTTATTTTCAGAAAATTCTTTTATGTTTTTTTTGTGATGTGCTTTATTTTTCTTGAAATTTATTACATTCCAACACACTCGTGATAAATTTGGAGAATTGACAATGTATTCATCGTATGCCTGTTTTTTTTGTCTAAACAACTCGGTGTTCTATCTTTTTGTCATTAATTTATATGTTTTGATTTCCTTAGATCCTTCAGAAACCTTAAATATAATTTTGATAGCTTCTAAGTTATTCGTCATATTTTTCAGAGTATTATTATAGTTTAATTTCATTAGCCAATACCTCTTTCGTTTCTGCAGAGTTGTTCTTACCGTTCAGTCTGTCCATTTTAAATTTCTATTTTTAATAATTAAAAAAATACAAAAGAAGCAAAAAACACCCACAACACCACCCTAAATTGTAACATATACATTATAGCCCATAGGGTTCTTCGTGTTTGGTAGAAGTTCTATTCCCACTCTGTCGAATTTAGCCACGTAAGGGCCTTTTAATTCTTGTTCTTAAAGTGCCATGCAGTTGTTACTACATAGACGTCCACATTTCAAATGCTTCAAGCTTGTTAATTGACGAAGCCTTAAGAGTCCACGCTTCCTTGCCATATGGAAGATTAGGCCTTTTAATTGGTTGTAGGATTTTGTAGAATGATATAGTGGCATTTTGATACATTAAGATCCATTTTATTAATGAAACACCAATTATAGAAACTTTTAAGGTCGCTTTGAAGCAGATAAACATCATTTGATGATTCTATGGCTTTAAAAATGTTAACGTCATCTGCAAATATTAAAAAGTTACTGTTGTTAATACATAAATAAATGTCATTCATAAATAAATTGAATAACAAGGGCCCACAGTGTGACCCTTGAGGAACACCAGAGGGAACTTCAATCAAATCAGATATTATATTTCCTAGCTTAACACTCGAGTTATTTATGAGAGAAAATCAATTATCCATTTTAATAAATAGCCACCAAAACTCATAGCATTCAGTTTAGTTGCAAGAATTTTAAGGTTGATCCTATTAAATTTTTTAGAAAAGTCTATATTTATTAAATCAACCTGTAATCTTTTTTCTAATGAGAAAATAATTTCATTCTGATAAACAATTCAATTGGTAGTAGTTGAACGACCTTGGACAAAACCATGCTGTTATGGAATTATTAGATTTTTACACTCCCACGACAGTTTTTTAGTAACTAAACAATCAAACAATTTGGCTATTTCAGATTGTATACAACACTAATTTGAAGGCTATGGAAATATAACATGCTGTTGTAGGAAAAATTGGGTATCACATTATCTTGTTTAATATAAACAGAGGAAAAAAGTTTGAAAACATGTTAACTTTATCAACTAAATCCTCACTATAGTGGTCACCTAGGTGCATTTTATTGGGTAACTCATGAGATTTCCGCTTATCATTCACAAAGCGCCAAAATGGTTTAGGATTATTGTGTAGTTCATCTTCCATTTGAGAAAGATAATTTTTGTAACAGTTACTGCTCAATAACTTACATTTACTTAGTAATTGAGAAAATATCCTATAATCATCAGGTCCACAATTATTTTCTTTTATTTTTTTATTTTTTTTTATATATCACTAGTTTTCTTAGTTCAGCTGTCATGACAGACAATATGGATTTCGACAACTTCGGTCTACTGGAGATTTGCTGGCTTATGTCACTCAGCTCTGGACAAACACTATTGAAAAGTTTGGTGAATCCCGTGCAATAGCCTTGGATATATCTAAAGCCTTTGACCGCGTTTGGCACCAGGAATTGTTAAGTAAATTATCTGCCTACTGCCAACCAAACTGCGTCAACGGCTCTTGAGCTTCATGCAAGATCACTCCTTACATGTGGCAGTTGACGGTATTTCTTTTACACATCAACGACCTCTTGAAAACCACCACGAACCCCATTTACAGTTTCGCAGACGATAGCACACTTGTCTCAACTTTCACATCCTATCGATCACTTTCGGTGAATGATACAAATAGACTCAGGCAGGAACAGGTTGATTCCATCAATAGAGATCTTAAAGCAATCGTCGAGTGGGGAACCAACAATCTTGTTCAGTTTAACGCCCAAAAAACGCAAAGTGCCACGTTTCCAAGAGAAAGTGAATTCCTCAAATCATCCCATCACAATGTCCGGAAATACCCTTGAACCAAGTCCATCCATCTCGATTTTGGGAGTCTTGGTGTCCAATAATATGTCTTGGCATGACCATGTTGCTTACATCGCAAAGTCGGCAAGCCAGAGGCTAGGTTTTCTGTGGAAAGCCAGAAAGTTTTTTACTCCTGATCAACTGTTGACGACGTACAAGGCTCAAATCCGACCTCTACTGGAGTATTGCTCGCACATTTGGGGTTCAGCACCAAGGCATTCTCTTCGTCTTCTAGATTCCATTCAGAAAAGAGCCATTCGCTTGATAAATAGCTCAACTCTCACAGATACACTTTACCCTCTAGAACATAGAAGAGTTGCAGACCAGTCTTTGCTCTACAGATATTTTCATGGCAGATGCTCCAGAGAAATAAAAACTATTGTACCACCATAGGCCACATTCGGCCGAAGAACACGGCACGCTGATCAGTCTCACCCATTTACTCTCAAAATTGACACTATTAGGACCAATCTTTATCAAGAATCCTTCTTTTACAGGGCTGCTACGGAATGGAATAAGCTTCCAAAATCAGTTTTTCCAGAGAACTATGACCTACAACTTTTTAAAAAGCGTGTCCACAATCATTTCCTTTCTATAATCCCTTCCCCTTCTAATAGTTGCAGTGCAGGCCGTCCGCGGCCCACACGATAGGTCTACCCTTTTTGCGACTATTTTCATGAAAAAAAAAACCATGGTAGAAAATTAGAAGTTTCATAAATTTAAAATCAAAAAAATACTCGTTATATTATATTGTATCAATTTTTCCTATGTTAAAGTCTAGAAGAACTGGATTATGATGAATGCTGCTCCCAAACAAACAGTCAATAGCTTTAAAACCTTTTAAGTTTTCTATATGTGTAAAAATTAACTCTATGTACCAATTTTGGCTATTAGGAACTGACTTTAGTTGAAACATGTGTAAATAACCAAAACAGTTTGCCACCAAATGAGCCCGAGCATTATTTATATTACAGTAACAGTAACACCCAAATTATCATTGTTCGAATTAGCTTCTGGGATGTTATAATCTCCGCAAACTATAAATTTATCATTTGGACAACGCAATTTTCAATTACATTGCAATGGGCTTCATAACAAACGATGTCAGAAGAAAGAGGAATGTTTATTCTTTAAAACCATCAAAGCAGAGTCAGAGTCATTTAGGATAATTTTAATTGGTCGATTTACTGCTATATGATAGTCGAGGCTGTATTTCAGCAAAGTAATAGTTTTTCAGAATATTCAGGTTGAACATTCTCTGGAGGCATCTTATTTGATACAACTTACAGTTCATATTTTAAGTCTTATCACTTATATGTGATTCCCACTCAAGTTTATCACTCGTAGTTATACCTAGAACTTTAATGGTATGACCTTTCTCTAGAGTTATTTCCCCTGGATTTATTTCTATGTTTCTCTGTTTTGTATGGTAGATAAGATACTGTGTTTTGCTAACATCTCTAATACATTCATTTATAGCAACATATCGGCATTAAATTTAAAAGCAGCACTTGCACATTGCGAGTTAAAGTTTTATTTGATTGTGTGCATTGCGAATTTACTATATAAGCAAAAAAATTCAAGTAAAAATCGAAAGTTTTTTGTTTCGAATTAGGAAAAAGGATATAACCTTACCGCTGCCGTTGACAGCCGTAATACCAGGAAAACCAGTGATGCGTCCGATGAAGAGGCAGTTGAGTGAAAAGGACATCATCATCGGCCCCAATGGGCAGGTAAAAAGGAAACGTTTTAGGAGATGCAGGAATCCGAATACAGCATGTTTAAGTAATAACAGTACTGGTCAAACTGCAAGCAAAACAGCAGCGGTAGTGCCTGCCAGACCGGATACCAAAGAGTGGATGCAGAGAAATAATTCCTCTTCGCCAAGTAAAACATTTTTTTTATTTAATTATTGTATGTTTAGTATTAAAGTTTAAAACACTCGACGATTTACATATTGTGAATGGCTTTCGCGGCCATCGTTTATTGGTGAATGGTTTTTCGGGTTTATGGGCCGTCCTAGGTTTGAGTTAATATTCTACGTTTCGCCATCTCGAGTAAATGGCATCTTCGGGATGTGTAATGTCTGCTTTTTAAGGCTGACGGTTTGTGACATTTGTATGTCACGATCGCAGGTTATATACGTTTTGTTGGGCGAGGCATATTTGAGGGAATTGATCAATATGAATATGCCCCGCCCACCAAAACGTATGTAACCTTCGATCGTGACATACAAATGTCACGATGCCTTAAGAAGCAGACATCTCCAGAAGATGGCATCCACTCGACATGGCGAAACGACGAGTATGAACTCAGACCTACGACGGCCTATAAACCCGAAAAATCATTCACCAATAACTCGAAGATTTGATGCTTTTAAATTCCTTTATTATGAAAAGTTTACATTATTCTCTAATTAAAAAAAAAATTTTCCTCTAGATAACTGCATGGATTACACTCTTAACGGTCGTAGACTTCGCCAGCGGCCTGAGAAACCCCAAGATAAAGAAAAAACCTCGAACCCGCCGACTCCGAAACCGAGCCCCGTCAAGCAAGAACCTGACATCAATTTGGAAGACTTAAAAAGTTCCGTCAACATTTACTTTGGTGCCGCCAATCGCATCGCGGCAGGCGAAAAATTCGCTGTCATTGCCAAAAGGGTCGGTCCCAATGGCAAAATGGATTTTTTGATCGAATGGGACGGACCCAACACCTGATGGTGATCGTTTTATATGTTGTCAGATTGTTTCTTTTTTTACCAACAAGTGGACTACGGTTCCTCCCATAACTAAACTTTTCTATGACAAAAAAAAATGGATCTAAAAATTCGACTTAACAAATATTAATTGGACATTTTTTTTAAAATTTTGTTTGGTTTTTTCATTTATGAACAGTGCAGTCTGGCGAAGCCTCTTACATTTAAGATAAACCAGTGTAGATAGTTAGGGATATTGCAAGTATCCAACAAATAAATAAATATTAAATACAAAAAAATTCAATAACCAAAGCAGGATAGTTGGAGCAAATCATTACAATTGTCGCGGTGGGGCGAGAAAACTCTTAGGAGGAGTGAAGTTTGCGTGGCTTACTTGGACCTGGTGCCGTCCGCCTCTCTGGAGATGTCGCCTTTCGCCTTGATGGAGATGTACTTCGATAGTAGTTAGGTCACTGATTCAGTTATTCTACCTACTGTAAACTGCCGAGGGTTTTGTGGGTCATCGTCGTGGTAATCTTGATTTATTACACGTGTATTCCTTTTCATTGAAATTAAACACTATATAATTGCCATTTCTAGTATATTGAACTTGATACATGGAGACGCCATTTTGTCTCCCACCAAAACATGATTACTTGTACAAATTCAGGTCTCGTGTATCATTAGAATTTTTGCACTGGTTGTCGACTTAAACTAAATATAATCCATAATCAGATTCACATTTTACTGTTTAACTGCAGTTATGAAAATTTGAGTAAAAACTAAAATAATGTGCTACATTGCAACAGGTGGGGTTCAACGAGATTTTTGCAGCTTGGTAGTTTGGAAGCGAGAGAGATTTCGAAAGTCGGTCGAGCGTGGCTTCGTTTTTCTGTCGATTTGCAATACGGTTCAAAGTTGCTTGCTACTGGCAAGTGCCTGCGGCTTCTAGCTTGTTGGCATCTGGGCCGTACTAAGGGGGGTTTTAAATCAAGGAATTGCGTGGAGAGAAATTCTACTGTTAAAATCACGAATTTTTAACAGCAATCATTTGAGATGGTTGGGCATGTCAAGAAAACGACCTATTACAAAAAATATTAATAGTAATGTATAAAAAGAAACGTTCTTCATTACAATTTATTAAATCTAAGCGTCCAAATCGAAGTTATGAGCAGTTACAAACATTTCATATAAACTTGTAATCGTTTAATAAAGGGAGGAATCGGACAATTTTAAAGAGATGGGAGTGAGTCTACTGCTCAAAAATGTACAAAAATAATATTCCTAAAAAGGTCCATTAAAACCACCTTTGGTCATTTGGAAGTTAATATTTTGCTGTTCCTCAAGTTTTTCGTTATTTTTGTGCAGTCCTGTTAATTCTATTGTTTTTTTTTGGGTTTTTTCCAAAAAAAATGCATTTAAATCGTGGTGGATTTTTTTTATGTAATTCTTTTAAATTTATTTTGTCCCATAGACCTATTATCCAGAGGAGAAGCAACATCCCATTTATAAAACTCTGTTTTATCGCAATGATTACACGAGAGTGGCCATAAGTATGACAAAGAATACCAATTGATTCCCTTTGTCCCGTTCTCGTGCTGGCAACGCTGTAACATTATTATGGCCATGATTGTAATCAGTGGCGTGCTGTTTGTGTGCAATGTTGTAAGTTACTTTTATAAAAATAAATTATTCCAACTCAAGAGTTGCTAATTGGGTAGCAAACAGTTTTACTAATACCCGTTAAACTAAATTATTTTATCAAATTAAAGTACTTTAAATAATTTTACTGTCTGAAGTGAAAAAAAATCCTTAAATAATTATCATTAACATTAATTGTACAAATAAAATGTAATGTATTTTAAATTTTAATTTTAATGTTTAAACTATTAACAGCTAAGTAATTTAAAGGAAAAGATTAAAATATACTCAGGGTTCCGTGACTTCTTGATTTCTCGATTGGATTAAATTTGAGGGGATGTATAGATTTCTTGGGA